>JANAVB010000397.1:1385122-1729483 GCA_029216955.1 Iris pallida
TTTCATTTTAATCTTTTTAACTTTTTTTTTCAATTAAATTTTGTTTTATTTTTCCTCCTCTTTTATCCGAGCTTGGGACCGGCAAGACAAGCTTTGCTTGTCATAAGCAGAGTTTAAAAAAAATTGTTTTCAAGTTTTTGTGTTTTTAATTTTTTAAGTTTTTTTTTAAAGTTTTACTTTTAAAGTTATATGTTAAGTTTTAAAGTTTTTAAGTTTAAAGTTTAAATTTTTTTTAAAGTTTTAAAGTATTTTTTTGAAAGTTTTAAAGTTTTTAGTAAAGTTTTTAAATTTTTTTAAAGTTTAGAAGTTTAAAAGTTTTTAAAGTTTAAAGTTTTTAAAGTTTTAAAGTTTAAAGTATTTTTTTTGAAGTTTGAAAGTTTGAATATTTTTTTTTGGAGGGTCATACCTTAGACTTGAGTCATTTTTCTTGCTCCTCCTCCTCGGTTGCAGAAGCTTCACCCAATCCAAACGATCCGAGGTCCAGCTCATTGATGTCATAAGCTTCATCCCTCTTGTTTTGGGTTCTTTTTTCTGCTAAAATCCAATCTTGAACGCAAACACAAGCTTCCAAGATATCCGGCTTCAACCGGCTCCTCTTTAGGCTCAACATCCTTGATCCTGCACTAAAACAAGACTCCGATGCTACCATGGACACCGGCACCATTAGTAAATCACGTGCAATTGTAGAAAGTATAGAAAATCTTTTGTCGTATTTTTTCCACAATTCTAAAATGGTGAAGTGATTTGAAGATTCATCTTCTTCTTCATAAGAACTTTAAATACAAAGACAACTCTTGAGTGAGTTGGAAAGATTGTCTCTGTTTCTTCCTTTTTAATAAACGACTGGCGTGGTCCACTATGCCAGAGCTACTACTTGTACTAACTTGAGTGGGTCAGGTCGGCACAACATTATCTTCCTAAAGTAGTACTAATCTTTCTAAAACTACCTTTACTTCCAATTTCAATTCCATAAGATTAAGTTCCATGTTATCTGCATAGCCATCTAACAAAACTTCTCCACCCTCTAATTTGATGGTAGGATCAAAAATTGCAGACAAACAATATAAAAGAGGTACATCATCCCAATATTTAGTAAATTTAACTTCCATTCTCTTAACAACATAGTCAAAATTTGAAACATTTCTATATTTAGAAAACAAGTAAGACATGTTACAAAGTTCTCGTAATTAAAGCTAAACAAGAAGTAGGATAATAAACACCAGAAAGAGTGCATGTAGCCTTGTAAAAAGTTTTCAAAAATTCACATATAGAAGTAGCAACTAACCAATCATCTTCAGTTACTGGATATTCAAAATTATGATCCATGTTACAAAAATATGTAATAGCATCCTTAAACAGAAGTGCGGATTTCAACATTAAATATGTCGAATTCCATGTCACTCCCCATTCCCGGAATACGTAAATTTTTAATTTTTTCATGTATATGGTATCTGGCACCTGTATCTTTATTGCATGTATCCTGTATTTGTAACTAGCCATGGCATGGGACAGTATCTCGTCGCGGATTAGTGCGCCACCCCTTGTCCTTGTCTGGTTGTAGGCGTGGTTCACTGTTTCGATGATAAGATTTCTGAACCGTGTTGTGGTTAGAATTTTATTTCATTAATTTAATTAGTTGTATCATGTAGCATTTAACATGTCATTAGTCATGTGGTTAAGAGCATGCTTAAGCTTAGGGTTTCTTTGAGTCAACCCAACCCCTATATATATTCTCTTCCTCACTCTCTCTCCTCATTCACTCTTTTCATTTTTTTTCCTCCCAACCAATAGGCAAGTACATCTTGCACAAATGGAGAGATTATTGCATTTTCATTTTTTGATTTTTCTTTGATATTATTTGTCTATATTGTTCTTCTCTTCATTCTCTACAAGTTTAGTTCTTGGAGTTTTTGATTTTAATGGCTAGTTTGGTGTAGATCTAAGTTTCTAAAACTAGGGTTCTATGGGTTTCCATGGTTTTGATCTATCAAACTTGGTTGTTTTCGAAAACTAATGGTCCTATGTTGTAGGAAATTCAATTCTATCCAATTTTGACCTTTGAAAAGTTAGATTTCGACTTGATTTGAGGAAGTTATGGCCAAAACAATTTTGGTCAAACTTCTATGTTCATCTGTCCTGATTCTGGCAGGGACGATGAATAGTGTCTGGCCGCATAAGAATTTCTGGCCGCATGACCATTTCTGGCCGCATGAGCATTTTTGAGCCGCATAAGAATTTCTGGCCGCATGACCATTTCTGGCCGCATGACCATTTCTGGCCGCATGAGCATTTTTTGGCCGCATGACCATTTCTGGCCGCATGAGCATTTTTGGGCCGCATGACCATTTCTGGCTGCGTGAGCATTTTTGGGCCGCATAAGAATTTCTGGCCGAATGACCATTTCTGGCCGCATGACCATTTTTGGGCCGCATGACCATTTCTGGCCGCATAAGAAATTTTGAGCCGCATAAGGCTGATTTTTGGCTGATTTTGATTGTTTGATGCTCTTTTTGACTGATTTGTGGCCAGAATTTCTCCAAACTTCCAACATAAAAGTTGTAGATCTTTGTCTTGGCTTCAAGGACCTTCATGTCTCACTTTAACCAGAATTCATATATGACTTTTATGTCACGAGGGGTCCACGTGACTTCCTGACTTGACCGTGTTCCTGACCTGATTACCTGTATACGTGCTGGTACCTATTCTAGTGTGTATTGAGATACAATATTAGTATGCACTGCGGTGCTATTTAATGAGTGCACTGAGGTGTGACTCTACGTGCTAAGTGATCATTCGTGTTATATATCAATACATGTGTACCTTCCAGCACAGTCATGGTAATTGGTCAGTAATAGTGTCGTGGTAAAATGATTGTTGTTTGATGCATTACACTAAGCATGGATCTAGATTGAGCCGATGTGGATTCATACTTAGGGTACACGTACTATGGTACGACATATAGGAGGATGACCATGTGACCACGACATGTAATTCCAATATCGAGATAGGGTTAATCTAAGCAACTTAAATTGGTAAAAGCATTGGGAGGGAACAGAATCTCGAGATCGTACGTCACCAGCCACCCTGGGTCCCGTCTTGGCACGTCGGGTTGGCTGCCTCAGATACTGTATAGTCATCCGCACTAGTGGAGTGCAGTATCTGATTTGTGACTGCCGAGCCAGCTCTTCCTATAGGAGAGCTGGAACCGTTACTGCTTATTCTAGCGCGGTGGCCTTTCGAGGAACCGGTGCATTTCGTGCTTGCTTGTATATAATGGTTTGGCTAGCCCTGCTGGAATGCGATACGATCTGAGGATTCCTATATATATATATATATATTGCATTACTGGGATAACCCAGGCAAATCATAGAAAGCCGTAGGATTGATTGGCCGATTGTAAGCTGACTTGTTTGTGATATGTTTTCTTCTGTTAGCTACCGAGGAACATGGACTATCATGGTGCGTGGTCCAACCCATGTCCTTGTTTGGTTGTTGGATTGGGCTATTGTGCTGCGATAGGCTATGGACCGAAGTCGCAAATCAGAAACCCTTTTACCTGCCCATGGTTATAGGATATATCTTATCTCGGCACGATATTGGCACCGTTTGTCCTTGTTTGGTTGTAAGGGTGTCGTATTGTCTCGATGATATGGTATAAGCCTATAACTCGTGAATCAGGTCTTATTATTGCGCTTGGATTTTATCTCACTCTTTTGTGCTCCCTTGTGGTACTTGCTATTCGGGGCCTGACCCCGCTGGTTTTGTTTGGCCAGATTCCGTAGCAGCTCCAGAGGATTCAGCTTTCCACCCGAACAATGGTGCACACCAGGAGTATGGGCGCCAGGGACCATGAGTGGGTTTTTTTTTCACCGCTCTGATATCTTCTATTTTATACTTGGCGTTTAGCCACCGGCACTTGTTTAGCCGACAGTTCTGGACACTAGTTTTCTTTGCATAATTGTAATTAAATCAGACTGCAGCTGACTATAGTTATGTACTATTGACTCTCGGAACTAGCTCATTATTTTGTATAGCTAGACTCATGAATCATTTTGATGAAGCGTCGGGGACGCCTAACTGCTTTGTCTTATATGATCATTATTTACTGCTTCTTGTTTTGATTGATTGAGACATAGATGCTCTGTGGGACCATAGGAGACCTGATTGTAGCATGCACCCCTAGTCTCTTGACAGCCACGATCGCCGTATGACATTTATATACCTCATACGGTGTAGCTGGCCTAGTCCGTCTCAGTATTCCGGTACTGGGGCGTGACAAGGTTTTAGTGGTGGCCCATGCAAGGTCTGTTTTTTAGACTTGTGGGGTATTGCGATTATAGGAGTCTCAATCAAAACATGTTCCCCTTGATCTCCTGATTCGTTTTCTCTTTCTTCCACCTTGATTGCTAACTTGATTGTCATTCTCGATTCCTTTCCGTCCTGTCTTTTGATGCCTTGTATCCCTTCCTTTAGGGTCACATCATTCTCGGCTATTGGAGGAGCCGGCATGGGAGAGAATCCAGTAGATCAGGGACCAGTTGGAGATCAGCAAGGGATAGCCCCTCTACCTGGACAGATTCCCATTGAGAACATTACCGAGCATGAGCCAGTTGAGCCACAGAGGCTAGAGGTTCCCGTGCCTCCAGTGATGCCGGTAGTACCAATAGTACTAGACGCACCTGCACTATTACAGATCATCAGAGGGTTATTGGCATCCCAGCAGCGTCAGCAGGAACATAATCTTTTGCTCAACCGGAGACTTCAGTTAGCTTTAGAAAGAGAGATGTGAATCCAACAAGGACTTCACTTGGAGATGATGCGGCTTGTGGGGAGGCATGATCATTGTGGCTCTGATACAATGACAATGACTCAAGCTCTACAGCAGCAATCGGGGCATCAGCAATGGTGCCGAAGGACGCCAAATGGTTGTTCTTATTGTGGCAAGAGAGGACACTCTAGGGATGTGTGTAGGGTAGCGAATGGCCTGTGCGTGAGGTGCAGCAGTTCAGACCATAGACTAGCTACCTGCCCGTTGATACGGAGGCCAGGAGGGCCGGTTCGACAGTTCTCATCACCACCATCCCTTGTGGCAACACCTTATGGAAGACCAATGTCGGCAGTGAGTCCACTAGCCCAGCGCCCATTACCGACGCAAGCTCAAATGTATCGACAAGCGCAACATCAGGTTGGACAGCAGGGCCAGGGAAGGCAGGGACAAAGGCAAGAAGAATTTGGAGTATTATAGCAGAGGTTGGCTGAAGGCGGTCAGATTTTGGGTAAGTTTTGAGTATTATTTATTATAATTCCTTGAGTTTTATATTCGAAGAGTGAAGGCGACCTTCTCGTCTCACTCATCTGCTCTCGTATCATGTGATACGTGATATTCATCATGTGTCTTGATTACGAGAGTACGTCCTGGGTAGAGTCTCGTTCTTGATTTAGTCATTGGTACCGACTTATCTCAAGCATTGACCCTTGTCCACTTTGGGTGTCAGTGTAGGACCTCGAGGACGAATTCCTACCTGACTTGAGAGGCATATTTTATTCGTATGTCTCCGATCATTTCCTTCTAGGGTATGATTATTGTTTGTGCTCTTACTTAATTATTCTTGCTTTCTTAAACTGTTCATGTGCCATGTGTTGTTTGATAATTGTGCTTGCTATATGTCATGAGTATATTTCGTGATCTGAGAGCGTGCTCAACTAGCCTTATCGAAATTCCGAGGACGAAATTTTTCTAAGGAGGGTAAAGATGTCACTCCCCATTCCCGGAATACGTAAATTTTTTATTTTTTTATGTATATGGTATCTGGCACCTGTATCTTTATTGCATGTATCCTGTATTTGTAACTAGCCATGGCATGGGACAGTATCTCGTCGCGGATTAGTGCGCCACCCCTTGTCCTTGTCTGGTTGTAGGCGTGGTTCACTGTTTCGATGATAAGATTTCTGAACCGTGTTGTGGTTAGGATTTTATTTAATTAATTTAATTAGTTGTATCATGTAGCATTTAACATGTCATTAGTCATGTGGTTAAGAGCATGCTTAAGCTTAGGGTTTTTTTGAGTCAACCCAACCCCTATATATTCTCTTCCTCACTCTCTCTCCTCATTCACTCTTTTCATTTCTTTTCCTCCCAACCAATAGGCAAGTACATCTTGCACCAAATGGAGAGATTATTGCATTTTTATTTCTTGATTTTTCTTTGATATTATTTGTCTATATTGTTCTTCTCTTCATTCTCTACAAGTTTAGTTCTTGGAGTTTTTGATTTTAATGGCTAGTTTGGTGTAGATCTAAGTTTCTAAAACTAGGGTTCTATGGGTTTCCATGGTTTTGATCTATCAAACTTGGTTGTTTTCGAAAACTAATGGTCCTATGTTGTAGGAAATTCAATTCTATCCAATTTTGACCTTTGAAAAGTTAGATTTCGTCTTGATTTGAGGAAGTTATGGCCAAAACAATTTTGGTCAAACTTCTATGTTCATCTGTCCTGATTCTGGCAGGGACGATGAATAGTGTCTGGCCGCATAAGAATTTCTGGCCGCATGAGCATTTTTGAGCCGCATAAGAATTTCTGGCCGCATAACCATTTCTGGCCGCATGACCATTTCTGGCCGCATGAGCATTTTTGGGCCACATGACCATTTCTGGCCGCATGAGCATTTTTGGGCCGCATGACCATTTCTGGCCGCATGAGCATTTTTGAGCCGCATAAGAATTTCTGGCCGCATGACCATTTCTGGCCGCATGAGCATTTTTGGGCCGCATGACCATTTCTGGCCCCATGACCATTTCTGGCCGCATGAGCATTTTTGGGCCGCATGACCATTTCTGGCCGCATAAGAAATTTTGAGCCGCATAAGGCTAATTTTTGGCTGATTTTGATTGTTTGATGCTCTTTTTGACTGATTTGTGGCCAGAATTTCTCCAAACTTCCAATATGAAAGTTGTAGATCTTTGTCTTGGCTTCAAGGACCTTCATGTCTCACTTTAACCAGAATTTATATGTGACTTTTATGTCACGAGGGGTCCACGTGACTTCCTGACTTGACCGTGTTCCTGACCTGATTACCTGTATACGTGCTGGTACCTATTCTAGTGTGTATTGAGATACAATATTAGTATGCACTGCGGTGCTATTTAATGAGTGCACTGAGGTGTGACTCTACGTGCTAAGTGATCATTCGTGTTATATGTCAATACATGTGTACCTTCCAGCACAGTCATGGTAATTGGTCAGTAATAGTGTCATGGTAAAATGATTGTTGTTTGATGCATTACACTAAGCATGGATCTAGATTGAGCCGATGTGGATTCATACTTAGGGTACACGTACTATGGTACGACATATAGGAGGATGACCATGTGACCACGACATGTAATTCCAATATCGAGATAGGGTTAATCTAAGCAACTTAAATTTGTAAAAGCATTGGGAGGGAACAGAATCTCGAGATCATACGTCACCAGCCGCCCTGGGTCCCGTCCTGGCGCGTCGGGTTGGCTGCCTCGGATACTGTATAGTCATCCGCACTAGTGGAGTGCAGTATCTGATTTGTGACTGCCGAGCCAGCTCTTCCTATAGGAGAGCTGGAACCATTACTGCTTATTCTAGTGCGGTGGCCTTTCGAGGGACCGGTGCATTTCGTGCTTGCTTGTATATAATGGTTTGGCTAGACCTGCTGGAATGCGATACGATCTGAGGATTCCTATATATATATATATATTGTATTACTGGGATAACCCAGGCAAATCATAGAAAGCCGTAGGATTGATTGGCCAATTGTAAGCTGACTTGTTTGTGATATATTTTCTTCTGTTAGCTACCGATCATGGTGCGTGGTCCAACCCATGTCCTTGTTTGGTTGTTGGGTTGGGCTATTGTGCTGCGATAGGCTATGGACCGAAGTCGCGAATCAGAGACCCTTTTACCTGCCCATGGTTATAGGATATATCTTATCTCGGCACGATATTGGCACCGTTTGTCCTTGTTTGGTTGTAAGGGTGTCGTATTGTCTCGATGATATGGTATAAGCCTATAACTCGTGAATCAGGTCTTATTATTGCGCTTGAATTTTATCTCACTCTTTTGTGCTCCCTTGTGGTACTTGCTATTCGGGGCCTGACCCTGCTGATTTTGTTTGGCCAGATTTCGTAGCAGCTCCAGAGGATCCAGCTTTCCACCCGAACAATGGTGCACACCAGGAGTATGGGCGCCAGGGACCATGAGTGGGTTTCTTCTTCACCGCTCTGATATCTTCTATTTTGTACTTGGCGTTTAGCCACCGGTACTTGTTTAGCCGACAGTTCTGGCCACTAGTTTCCTTTGCATAATTGTAATTAAATCAGACTGCAGCTGACTATAGTTATGTACTATTGACTCTCAGAACTAGCTCATCATTTTGTATAGCTAGACTCATGAATCATTTTGATGAAGCGTCGGGGACGTCTTACTGCTTTGTCTTATATGATCATTATTTACTGCTTCTTGTTTTGATTGATTGAGACATAGATGCTCTGTGGGACCATAGGAGACCTGATTGTAGCATGCACCCCCTAGTCTCTTGACAGCCACGATCGCCGTATGACGTTTATATACCTCATACGGTGTAGCTGGCCTAGTCCGTCTCAGTATTCCGGTACTGGGGCGTGACATTCCATCTATGTGGAACATTCTTAACAAATCTTCTAAAACGAATACTAAAATGTGTACATGTGTTTTTAAAAGTTTGTTGCCTACTTGGAGACATGTTCAAGCTGTGTAAACAATTTCTAAGAGTCTCTAAATGTGTACTAAAAAATTCAAGATATTCTTTTACAACTAAGTTAATAATATGGCAAGCACACCTAATATGCAATAATATACCTTCCAAAATAGATTGAAATAGTAAAGCCAATGAATTTATAGCAGCAGTATTATTACTAGCATTATCAAAAGATACATATTGAATCTTATTGTCAATATCAAAGTCACGCAAGTGTTTTGAAATATAAGTTACAATTGCGGATCCCGTGTGTGGAAATTCCAAAGTTTTTAAACAGACGATGCGCTTTTGCAACATCCATAATGAATCTATATAGTGTGCCGTGATACAAATATAAGCATAATTTTGTTTACTTGTCCAGACATCAGAAGTAATAGCTAATTTATTAGCATGCGAAAACGTTTCTTTTAAAGCAAGTCTCATTTCTTTAAAGAGTCTAATAGCCTCTTTTCTAGAGGCGCCTCTAGTAACTCTAATTGTGGCATAATCATATAAAGATTCACTTTCGCCCGAAGTGAATGAAAGTTCATCAACAATAATATATTTAGTAAATTCAGTTTTATAACGGACAGCTAAATAGGAAAATGTACCCATCGAAGAAGCTGCAGTGCCTCCAAAACTTATCTGAGTTTGGGTCGCCGGAATTGAGCTTGGGCCGTAGCAAGTATCGTAGTGTCTTGATAGTGTGCCCGTGCCACCTCCCCTCTCCCATTTGTATATACGGGAACATTTCTTGCATTGGGTCCCGTACGGAACTGGTTCACCTTTTTTATTTAAAACAAGTGAGCCATCAGGTTTAGTTTCATTAAGAAAAATAAAAAAAAATTCAAACTTTTGCTTTTTGCTTTCTCTTTACAACATTTTGTACATTGCTATCAATTTCAGGAGGGGAACCAACTAAATCGTCAGGAATAAGATTTTCATCAAAAAAAGAATTATAAATTTCAAAAGCATTATTAGCTTGGTTTGAACCTCGTCCGGCCATTTTAAAAAGACAAATAAAAATATAAAAAGGATTATAAAGGGTTATTTTGTATAAGGGTACCAAGTTTTTGATATGATTAGATTTTGGGTACTGGGTTTGTCCGTTTTAGACTTTGGGTACTGTAACTTTTTAGTGACACATTTTAGTGACGAACATTCATCGTTAAAAGTCTTATTTCGTCACTGAAAGTCCACTTTTATCACTAAAATGTGTCACTAAAAAAATCCGAGTACCCAAACTCTAAAACGGACAAATTCAGTACCCAAAGTCTAATTATATCAAAATTTTGGTACCCTTATACAAAATAACCCGATTATAAAGATGGAGGATACCGGAAAAAAAAATAAGTTTTTTCGCAAAAAACTAGAGAAATAGAGGAAAGAAAACTATTTCGTAAATGTAAATTAAAAAAATAAACAATTAGAAAGAGGAAGTCGTAGATCGCCGAAATTGCTTGATCAGGAAGTCGTAGATCGCCGAAATTTAGAGCACAACTTTCTTGAAACCTTCTTGTGATTTTGATTTTTTTTTTTTTTTTTTTTTGAGAAGGATTGAATTGTTCGTGTTTGAAATATATGTTTCATGGCAAATTTATAGAATTTTTTGGAAGCCAAATGACCCCTCATACCCTCAAAATAGAGTTGTTGTAGAGGATTTTTGGTCATTTTGGTCAAAAAGACCAAAATACCCCCTATAACGGTTATAAAACGGTCACAAAATGGGAGTATTTTGGTAAAAGGGACCCAATGATTCAAAGAAAAAAAAGTCCAAAATCCGGTTCAGCCGGCGGGACCGGGCCGGACTTGGGCTCGGACGGGCCTGACCGGACCGGACCGACCCGGGCCTAACGTTGGAATTAAAAAAAAAAAAAAAAATCAAACCGGGCCGGGCTTGGGCTCGGGCTCGGACGGGTGAACCCAGCCCGGACCGAATTTGTATATGGGCGGGCTCGGGCCGGACTAGGATCGGGCTTGGGCGGGCCGGGCCGGCTGCGGGCTCGGGCTGGTCCAGGCTTGAACCGGCCCATGTACACCATGATATGGAGTCGACACTTGCATTATTAAAGATTGAAAATTAATAGTTGAACCAAACATCGGATGTGACACAACCTAGCTCCACATCACGTCAGATGCCACATTCGGGTACAATTATAACTTACTAAAGAGTCACTAAGCTAACATTGATTGAAACAGTAAAAAAAAAAAAAATTTATTAACGTTACAGGAGGACATGGTCCTTAATCTAGCGGTAAGCGGAATGGGAGAAGAATTCATGCATCATACCACAAAACTTTTAGGATAAAAAGACTAAATGTTGATGATGATGATAATGTCATGGATATCAAAATGAGGCGAATGTGACTATTAAGTAGATCATTTCAGCTAGCAACGGATCAACATTGTTCTCATTCGTCATAACGTTCATATGAAGAACGGAATATATAAATTCATTGTTCACCGTTACCACCGATATACCCCGATAAAGGATAGGGTAAAAAGATTTAAAACTTCAAAAATCATAGAGGAACTCATGACTTCCTAATTTTTAGAACTCGTCCATCAAGAACCGTTAGGTTACATGCATCTCATTCCTTGATTTTTTTTTTAAAGACCTAAATAGAAAAGGTCAAGGATCTAAATAGAAAATTATATAAACGTATCATCACCATATTGGAAGTTCCTACTTGAGTTTGTGTAGTCGTTCCCTTAAAACTTACATGTAGGACATAAGAAATTAATTTCATATTTTAGAACACATACGCAATAAAGTGTTTTGTGTGGCAATACTTGATGGCAAAGATGGTGGAAGTTGAATGCATTGAAGTGCAATGTGCCTTGTATCATCAAGATCTAGGTATTTTTAACTTTGCCAAGATCTAGGTATTATTAACTTTAGCAAAAGAAACTCCCTCATCCTCAAAAAAAATTTCCACAAGATTTTGGCATTTTGCAATGAACTTTCTAGTTAGTTTTGTATCGACTTAACCAAAACCGTGTTCCTCCACTGGCACAAAACACCTACATCTGGCTCACTTATCCGGCTATTGATTCATAAACCATATAAAGATAGGAGTCCGAAAGAAGTTCACTAAAAGCTTCGAGCCAGGACAGAGCTTATTAGAGTGGAGGTCAGAACCGACTAATTGCTTTTATAATCATCCATCCTTCCAACCGACCAAAGTTCAACATGGACGATAAGCTAAAGGCCTGTTCAACATGGACAATAAGCTAAAGGCCTGTGACAAATTTGTCGATAACTATCTTAACATTTAGCAGATGAGCAACTTGGTATTACGCAAAGGACTGTATCTACATAAAAGGGACCTTATGCAGGCATAATCCAAGGACAAAGACATGAGATTTGGAGAAAAAATCAAATACAAATCCAAGTTGAGAACCCTTAATAATGATTAAATTCGGCACTAATTCGACAATAATAGTTTACCCTTCTTAATCCTATATTTAATAAAGGCTTGTTGGGATGTTGGGGTGCAGCCGTGAAGGCAGGGCTATTATTTAAAAACCATGTACAATTTCATGAGTATATACCAATGTTTTAAAAACCGGATCGGACCGGCGGATTGAACTGGTCAACCTGTAAACTAGTAGTTTTTTGGGGATGATTTAATACCAACCCACTATTCAGACTTTTTTGTATAACCCGGTCAACACGGCCAGTCAAACCACCGAACCGTTTGATACAGCTGAATTTTGAACCGATAATTTTCAGGAATAGTACCAACTTACTAAGAATGAACTGCTCAAAACTTCTATGTAATCCAATCTCCGGCCCGATTTTAAAACATTGGTATACTATACCAATAATATGAGAAGGCCAATGTTAAAGGCACGACATAGTTTGTTAAAGTGCATCACCCTTTCTGCAGTCCTGTGCATATCCAGAACTGCATAAAAAAATTTCAATCTTTGATGTGCTTAGGACTGTCAAAAATTTTGTCGTTCTGAAGACAGACTTCTCTGTCTACAGGACTACCAAAATTTTGCTAGTCATCACACAAGACTGCCATAATTTTGGGACTACAAAAATTGTGATGTCCCTTATGATGTTTTCTTATTCTTTTTATGCTATGCTTTCTTAAACATTGGAAGCTTGGGTAGTTTGATAGCCGATGTCTAAGCCCAACACCATTCACTTATTTTGATTCTTCCGCACAAATGTTGAACAAAATGGCTTATTTTGATTCTTCCGCACAAATGTTGAAGAAAATGGCGAGCCCATTGTTGACATTGACAAACCATTTGTTGATGCCGGTGATTCAACAAACAATTTCGGTGACCATGATCAGGGATTAAACACTGGAGGCATATATATAGTGAAATGGATTTGATATGATATGATGTGCTATATTATCCTAGTGTGGAACAATTTTTTTGTTACTTGGTTTTGTTCTTGCTATTTATTTTTGTTACCTAATGCGTGTCTTGTGTCTTATTTGGGAAGAATGGAACATTGAAATAGTTAAACTCTATGGACAAGGTAACTCTATTATGAATGGCATATTGACATATGACAAGTTTTAGGTGATTTACATGTAGATTTTGAACCACGGTCCAACCACCGGGGTTTTTTATCCCAGTTGAACCCCTCAGAACATTGGTACACTCTTCTTGTGATAATTTAGTAATTTATGTCTTCGTAAAAGAAAAAAAATATAGTTGGCTAACTTGTGAAAAAAGGAAGGGGGTGTTGCAGTGGAATTGAAGAAAAAAGATAACAAAAATATGTTATTTGAAAAGATGGAAAAAAAAAGGAATTTTTTGACTTTCATCCCACTTACTAATATGAATTTGTACTTACATCCCACTTTTTAATTTTATTTGACTTACGTCCCACTTTTCGTCACGAAAATACTTTTCGTGACAAAATAAATATTTTTCGTGACAAAATAAATACTTTTCGTGACGAAAAGTGGGACGTAAGTCAAATAAAATTAAAAAGTGGGATGTAAGTACAAATTCATATTAACAAGTGGGATGAAAGTCAAAAAATCCCAAAAAAAAAAGTGAATTTCTGAATGTTTTGCTTCATATCAAGAATATGCAAAAGAAAAGACAACTTCTAAATTGCCATCAGAACACCAATTAGTCTAAATATGTATTTGGTATTGGTATCAAAATAAGAAGTTAACATTTCATCTATGCAGTACATACCTCACTATTCGACTAGTAAAGGATGATTGCTACAGTATCGCACGGAAGTAGTTCAAGGACTGGACCTTATTCTAAAAAATATACATATTCAGGCTTTCAGTCTGAACATATAATTCTAGACTGTAGCAGATATTAATTACATGCTATGTTGCACTTTCACAATAACGACACAAATTGGAGACGGTGACACTTATACTACATATTTTGTGCCCGTGTATTTTAGATTGTATGTATCATGCCATATACAGAATCCCGCCTCTTCGGTTATAGGTTGGTGCTAAGGCTCCGAAACCACATTTGGAACTAATTTGGATGATCTAAAACAAAACCATGTAACAATAAAATATCTGGAAAGAAACAAATGGACTCTTTTTAATGCGTCTACAACGAAGCAATTATACGGTAAGTAATCAAAAGTTCGTTCATCCTGGGTTGGAATTCTAACAAATTCACAGGTTAGTTGATAGTTAATTCATCTTAAGAACAAAGTATGATCGAAACGCAAAATTCAATTCTCTTTATCTTACTTATGGATAGTTAAGTGCAAGCCTATTACTTACGTGTTTGCCATTTCAGTTTTGCCACCCCCCAACCCAACCCCCCCCCCCAGTTCTTTGTTCTACAACTAAAAAATGAATATGATTCACCAAGAATAAAAATTTTAATTAAATTTGCGACACTAAATAATGTTAATACAGGCGTTACAAATTTGCACCGCCCTTCTGCGGGCAAAATTTAGATACTCTCACATGAAATGTTATTATCTCATCATATTTAGTACAGAGTACCTCTTGCAGGGGATGCTAGAAAAGGATTACCTCATTTTATAATGCTGAGTTCTTGAAACTTGGCAATTCCTCCCATTTAATGAGTACTTGAGCATTATCTCAATGTCACGAGGATTCTTCTTGTTGGGCTCCACAGTCATGCTCCCTACCACTGCTTCTCCCGTGCAAATTGTTAGCACATCTTCAAGGTATAGAACAGTTTGTTTCCAATGTGTAGTCTTCGACCTAGGCCCTGAACAAAGCCAAATAACAGTCTGCATGTTATAAATGAATAGCAACAATCTACTTTAGATGCCCAAGAAGTAATCCACTACAATTTCAGAGATCAGGTATAATGTTAGTATGATACTAGTCATGTATTGGCAAAGAAAGAGAGTAGTGTATTATATGATAGAAAACAGACTGCTTCCTCAGTAAGTTTTACGGAAAACACAAAGCAAATATGAAGAGAACTAAATGAAGTAATTTTCATGTTTACGCATGTATATTTGCCTAGGAGAAAAAAAAATTCTTGAGCATCCTACTGACAGAATCAGCAGAATGTTGTGAACAAGCAATGACGTTATAAGATTAGCTAAAGCACTGTTAAATTTTACACAGAAGTAGCTAAATACCATCTCAAACGGTGTGTTACAACTAAAAAATCTAGACCTGGTGGGAATGCAATAACGTGTGACATTCTTGCATCCTTAATGAAGGTGCCATTCATAAAAAAGACGATTCAGATTCAATACCAATATCCAAACACGTTCAAGTGATTTATACATGTAGAGGTTCAATTATGCAGCTCATGCACTGACAGCCAGAACCACAACCCATTGAAGCACGCACATCGACAAGGAATATGGGTATAACATGATTTTTATAAGCTATATTTCTAAACACTAAGTGATGGGAGAAGGCCTGGATGATGTATGCACTATATCTTTTTATCTTTTCAATACCCCACCATCCAAAATAAAATGAATCATTGATCCATTAATCAAGCACCTTGACCTTTTTTGAATACAACATCATCATAAGCGTACAAGTATCAGAAGTCTCTGATACGCTTCTGAAAGTGCATTTAGTATATTTAGATGGTAGGAAATGTAAGTAGATGTCTCAGAAGAGTATATCCAAGCCATCGGACATCTATAATACATGGGTCAGGTAAGGGTCCTCCATTGAAGTATCAATGCTTCATACACACAAGCCCTGAATCATAAACTTCATGTTGCAAGAATTTCTTTAGATTCCAATAAGCTTTTTCTGAAACAGATGAAGATGATAGTTAAAAGTTTAGCAGTGAGATAACGAACCTGTAGAAAAACCCATCAATTTGTGGCATTTGGTGAATGAAACATCAAAATATGCTACAAGAGCATGAATATAATCATCACGTTCTGCAACAAGTTTAAACGGTGCTGTGAAAGAGGCATCTCCAGGAGCCATTTTCGAAATATCCATCATCTGTAAACATGAGAAACAAATGATCATTTCTTTCAGAAAAGTTGGAAAAATTAACATTCCCCAATTTGCAAGAGTTGCATAAGCAAAGTGAAAACAGGAAAATCCAATGAATATCACCTTGAGTAGTTGGCAGTTAGTAACAATTTGATTTTGATCAACAGTATCAACAAGCGGTTCCATCATCGACTGTTTCTTGATGCAACTCATATCGAAACCATATACACTATTCCAGACTGAAAACAGATAAGCAAATTGCCACAAACAACACAAACAAATATAACTTCAGTGGACTTCTGGATATAGAGGAAGATTTTAAAATTATTGATGGTTATTCACAATTACAGAAACAAATGCAGGCTCACATTCAATTTTGTCTTCTTTATATTCAGCATCTTCAATAGCTGTCAAATAGAGAGAAGCTCTATCTGGTAAGACAATTCCATCATTTACCTGCATGGAAAAAAGATCAATATCACAGTCTAACAATATGTATGCATAAAAGAACAACAAGATCATGCAAGGCAGGTCTAAATTGCAGTATACACAATAATAAACGGGAATGGTATAACCGTATAACCTTGATTTCAATAAATTTTCAACCAAGCATAATCTTGTCCAAGAATATAATGGCCACAAAAGTCAGCTGCTGCTCTATTTAAGTATAAGAAACCATGAACCTCCAAAACAGTGCCGTGGCAGTGTCAGACATGTGAGAAGGATACATTAAAATACTTACAGATTAAAATTGGTGTTGTGTCCAGATCATGTGACATGTCACAGACACACAGTATTTCCATGTCTGTGGAACACAGATTTTATGTTTATAATAGGCCAACGTAATAAATTTATGGCAGGTTAGTAGTTGTAGTCTTTTATATAGCAGATAACTGTAATTTACAATGTAAGTCAACTATTATACTGCCAATCATTACGAAAACACCAGCTATTTGTTATCAATAAATAACCATTAAGGATGAGCTGAGATAGTTCAGTTTGTTGCAGTGTTATAAAAATCGGCCTAGGCGCCGGCCCACCGCACCGAAAACCCCCTAGGCGGTGGGCTAGGCAGCAAGGCGGGCCAAGCCGGGCCTAGGCGCCCCTAGACGGGCCTAGGCAGGCCCTGGGCGCCCCTAGGCGGCCGTGTTTTTTTTTTTTTGGTTTATTCTTAGTTGTATTTTGGATATTTGTTTGGGTTTTAAGATAGTATTTGGATTTTAGAACATTGAAATTTCAAATTTCAAATTTTCTAAAATTTCAAAACAAAAAAAAAATTCTAGGCGGACTAGGCACTAGGCGGACCTCCGCCGCACCAAGTCCGCCTAGCGATTTTTAGAACACTGGTTTGTTGTAAAGCAAATCAAGGGTTTGCTTCGTAATCAAGCCGAAGCCTTTGAATAGGACAGTTACTAAAGAGGCTTCAACCAGGTTTAGACATTGGTAAATACTATGCAACTTCTACAAAAAAAAACTGGGAGTAACCTCGTGTCATTGATTAGTTATTATGAATATGAGCTTGATACACCTCATGTTTTGTGTCATTAGTTCCAGTGTTCTAAAAGGCAGCAACCTAAGCAACTAGGTGCTCTCCTAGGCTCTTAGAAGGTCAAAGGCTGCTGCAGGTGGACCTCAAAGATAACAATAAAACCACCACTATTACTATATTCTTATATTTTTGTACATTACATAAAAGTGGGCAAAAGATAGAATATTCCAAAATGTGTTGATAATGTTTTCCTATACTCGCACCCTTTTATTCAAAAATGTACTTTATTGTTGAAAAGCTACAATTAACTTTATTGTTGAATATTTGTGAGTTTTTTTTATATATAACTGAGACCTAACTAAAACTATACTATACCTAGGTGATCATCCATAAGCTGATAACATGTCAACTTCTTCGTAACACCACATCAAATATTTCCATCACCACCCCAAAATATATCAAAAGAAAACAAGATATAGGGTAGAAATTGTATCATCTTACCTAGTCGTGTAGACTCTTTACAGTCTATAGGAACTTGGAGGATGCTCCTTGATTGCAGGAGCTTAAATTGCAATTCAAAAGGTAGGTCTGCCTACATGCCAATTGGCCACCTAGGTTTTATGGCATGACCTTTCATGCTCATAGCTACCGTGGCTAAGAATTTGGCACCAACATAGAGGGCTGACTTGAGGTCGATAGCCGGTCATGAAACTTTGTCAAGTTTGATAGCCGGTCATAAAACTTTGTCAAGTTTGATAGCCAATCATAAAACTTTGTCAAGTTTGATATGGAGCCTTCTTATGCTCCATAGCCAACCCCATTCTCATGGGAGAAGGCTTGGATGATGATGATGAGGTATTTAGGTACAACCAAGGTTAGGCTTTCCAAATTTATTAAATATTAATAAAAGTTATGTCTGTTTCTTGATTTCCAAATTTATGATCGGTTAATATTAGTCTGACATAGCTAGTAACTTAAATAATATATTTGTGGCATGTAGGTGTTAGGGTTCTATACCTCCTATACCAGCTGGCTGCCTTAAAACATTGAATAACTACATATACTTGGTGTAAGTCAGCTTCGAGCTAAGGATTTGATTTCTTCAGGTAAGCCCAAGCCTTTGTCTGAACAAGTTACAAGATGGGCTACACCGAAGTATAGACTTTCTTCAGTTATATTCATCTTTTACAAAAAGGGCTACAACTAGTGTAGAGTAGTGAAATTTGTACTTGATTGGTTACTCAGATTTGGAAATGAGCTTGAAGAGGTTGTGAGGGCTAAACCAGTTTAAAAATGATCTTATAGCATGTAAAGAATATCATTGAGATGAAATAAACAAGTAAAACCTTGTATCAATTTGTAACTAGCTCATTTCCAAATCTGAGTAACCAATCAAGTACAAATTTCACTACTCTACACTAGTTGTCTGTAGGATACTTTTGTCGAAATAAATTTAGGACCATGATTTCACTACAATTTAGTACCAGAACCTTATTTCATATGAACCTGAGACAAGGCCCAGTAGTGTTTTGAACCCAACAAACGATGTGAAGTTTTTGAGTTTGTCAAGATCATCAGCGCCATTGTAAAAATTGCACCCTCTCGGTAGAAAACTTTTTTAAGGCCATTCCTTGTGCACACCATAGTTCCCTACAATCTTGTCTTTATTATACATACAATAACCGGTTTTTGTTGCTTGCTCTCAACTGTGGCAGCTCTGGACCCTCCAACGCAGGCTGATTTTTGTTTGTTGGAATAAGGTTTGTTGTTGTTATTGTTGCTGTTGTTGGTTGTTGTTGTTATTGTATATTATTGTTTACAATAACCTTATGCTCTAGACAAGATATAACTCATGCCTTCATCAAATAGCTCTATAATTAAATATTGGTTATTAGATACAAGTATGTACTTATACAAGTCTTTACCAACTGTAGCTATAGTTGTTAGTTGCGATTATAGGTTTAATAGCTACAGTATATTATTTATACAATGTTTTAAAACCCGGTCCGTCCACTGGACTGCAGGAGAAAAAGGTTAATGGTCAGTCCAACTAACATAATAATTATTTTAATTATCTTAAAAAGATTATTTTTCTTACATCTATGCTTTACCACCTATTTTTAACACTACTAAATTAGAAGAAATCATAGAGGCAAAGTAAATCATAAAATACTAAATCGTCTTACTTTCTTGTCAAAATAAGCCAAACATTATAAAATGTAAAAAAATAAAGTCAAACAGTGCTTCCATGAAGAAATGTTATTAAAATCATTTTTTCATAAAATCAACCAAAATATAAAATCAACCTAACCATAAAGTCTCCTCTATGTCATTGTAGGATTTCCAACGTATTAATAAAATAAACATAGACATTTCAATTTTAAAGTCTATAATCTTTTATAAACTAATATAAATGTTCATGACAATAAAAGTTGCTTAAATTGTGCTTAATAGCAATAGTAACTGCAATGATCAAATAGCTCACTGGATGGACCCTTGGCATGGATGCCATAGGCTCATGTTTGAATCCTGCTCTTGTAGATTTTTGAAAGAAAAAAAAAAAACCTTTATTACCGGGTTTTGTTTGCTGGATTTAACCAACTGGTTCGACTGATCCGTGCCCGGGTTGCACAGCTCGAACAGGTTGAGCGGTTCAGTCCAGTTGGACCGTTCAAACGGTACAACATATGAGACCGAATCGTTCCTGTTGCTGGTTCACGGTCGAACCAGTTGAACTATCTGATTTGAACCGGTTTCTAAAAGATTGATTTATACTCCTAAAAGAAAACTAAAAAGAGCCCCTTGACCCTTTTGAACTGTCCAATTTGAACCGGTTTCTAAAAGATTGATTTATACTCCTAAAAGAAAACTAAAAAGAGCCTCTTGACCCTTTTCATCTAACAATTGTTCCAGTCCCTATCAAAATAACCTACTCAATACATGAATAACTCTACCAACAATGGTAGGAATGTGGCGTTACAATAAATGACATTAATGGCATCGAAGAACAGAAATGTTACACAAGACCTATGATTGCTCCAAGGTCCTTGAGAATTCAGATGTCAAGTAGGGCCTGGTAGTTATACCCAACACACTGAGATTTCTTAACACACCAGACCCTAGTACTCTTGCGAACACTTGACCATCCATTGGCACATCCAAGCCTTAAAGTATATTGATGCTGCTACTGGACACAACATGCAATGCTCTAAAATACAACATGTGAAATTTTAGGAAGGCATCAAGAAAAGGTCCAACAACTTTCTCAAAATATGGAGCACCTACATAGCTAGACAATTATTGAGAGTATATTCCATAGTATTTGCACACATCTGAAGATATACCTCCTTCAGGACCTAGTAATATTAATGTTTTGTGAACTCTAGTGCACACATCCAGTTTGAGCCATACGATATTCTACATAAAAGTATAACACTTTCTGGACTGACTTGACTATGGAAAGGTTTTGGCATGTCTTCCAAGGTCCTTCAAAAAAACATTTGTCACCATGTCTTCACACTTGAGCCTTGCTATTAAGGGCCCTAATTTTCTTTTGGCTTATGTTAATAAAGGTTCTGATCTGAGGGACCACAGTAGCTTCATCAAGAAGTTCTGAAAGTTTTGTTCCTTTCTCGCCCTATGCCGCTTAAGGATCTGGCTTGTTTATGTGCATTTGGCTGGTAAAGGAGCTATCAAGCAACTTATATGCTGAAAGAGTTGCGAATTATCAAGCAAATGATGTTTGATCATCATATCATGGCAAGTGGTGGTGGTTGAACCAGCATAAAGCAAGCCATAAACAACAATAAGCACCAGAGACTAGTACACTTACAACATAATAGTAAACTAAATGCATAATGAAAATAAAGAATGAGAATACAATGAACTTACTAGCCACTTATCACGTGCATACAGAACCGTGTTTAGCATATTCTCAAACAGGAGAAAATAGCCCATCCACTCAGAAATGATGATATCTACATGTGTTACAGGGAGCACCATCTCTTCAATTTTTCCCTTCAAGACCGTTATGACTGAAAATGTAGAACATAAAAATTAGATGGCTGCTAGCGAAACAGTTTGCTGTAAAGTTTGATAAAATCACCATCAGAGAATCCATTTTTTTGGACAATCTCTTTTGCCATGCCAGCCATTTCGGAGCATTCCACCTGCAGAAGTGTCGGAAATACAATGGTTTCACTAATTTGAAGGAATAAATAGCTTGTATAACAGAAAATAAAATAGAAGCATTATCAAGATGGAAAACTTTACAGTCCCTTGGAGCAATATACAGAAAATCAAGGAATAAAGAAAGGATTGAAAAGAGAACAAATTGGTCAGCCCATAGTTACCGGACCCCCCCCCCCCCCCCCCCTTAGGAACTGCGTTCTTGATCCTGCAACCCCAAATGTGGCAGGTTCCGGATCCAGATCGCCAGAATTAACCAGATTTTCCAGGTCTTACAAAATGAAGTTCAACGACCATCTCTAGGGATAGGAACAACTTCTTCCCTAGAGTGTGTATCTGTACACACACACACACACACAAAACAAGCCGCTCTTAAGTTAACTGCAGTGTACTGGTTAAGCCTACCTCGCTCGTATTCTGGACCATGAAAAGTAGTGTACCCCATATCGGACCACATATGGAAGTGAACCACTACTCAGGTAACTTAGGTCAGCCATCATGCCACATTATTTATCTCCTTTATTGACAAGTACTTGTTAAAGTAGTATCTAGTATGGCTGCCTATCACATTTACTTACGGAATTCTTCCTCGCCGAATAATGAGATGGGAATTTTTAATTTACTTTGCTCAAACTACATACTCTCAGAAAGTTGCGAAGCAATAGATCAATGGATGACCTAGCAGCCCTACCAGGCTAGCAAAACCTAGGGGCACGGTTAAGTTTTTAGTTCGCAAAAATTGAATAATATATCTTAAGCATAGCATGCAGATATTCTTAAGCAAAATATTCATGCTTCTCCTATATACTCCTAGTAAAAAGTGTATTATAGTAGAAGGAACATGTACAATTAGGGGTGAGCATTATTCGGTTTTGGACCAAAATCGAACCTAACCGAATAACAGATTCGTTTCGGTTTGAAAAGAAAAAAAAAAAATCGGTTAGGTTTCGGTTTTGAAAATACTGAAATTTCTTATTCGGTTTCGGGTTTCGATTTTGGCCCAAAACCGAATAAGACTTGTGCAATTATGTAAGTACCCTCAATTGTATGCATATTTTGTGATTATGTGTATATTTTGAAACCAATATATATATATATATATATATATATATATATATATATATTAAAAGCCGAACCTTGATAATTTAACAATTAGTCCAGCATTTGGCGCAACTTTGAAATACAACAAATGTGAATAACAATTACATTTTTTGATATAATTTAACCACGATCCCAACTTTGGACCTAACCCATTAAACAATATAAATATGCCAACCGAACAAACCAAATAAATCGAATTGGTTATTCGGTCGGTTCGGTCATATCTGATAATAAGTAATACTTGCACAGGGGCGGCCCTGGCCAGGTCCCCAGAAGAAAGGGGGCACCAACATGAATCTATCTACAATAGAACTAATATGTATCATTTGTCATTCTTAACAAAAACAGTGTGGTGTAGTGGTTATAACATTATATTTGTACTTTAGAGGCTCTCGGTTCAAATCTTTGTGGCGACAAATTTTTGTTATAATTACACTTTTTTTACATTATATATGGGGGGCACATTTTGGAAGTTTCGCCTCGGGCCCCCATCAGCTCAAGGTCGGCCCTGTACTTACAACATCAGACAATATTCACTGAAATGGTTGCCTCCTGGAAGCCAAACTTTTTATTTCAAATTCCAAACTTACTGAAGAAAGGTTCAAACATCTCTTTTCCCCTCTTGTAGTACCTGAAGATCATGCTGCCCCGCAGTTTGAAATAGGAGTGATAATGGGTTAGAGCTGGCTGGAAAAAAAAAAAGATAAGCCCAATAGGGCCCTAACCTGAATACGAAACAGGTCGAGACGGACTAATTTTAAGCCCCATCAGGTCTCCGGCTGGGAATGAGGGTAACAGATACTAGTTGACCAACCCTACCCGACCGGTAACTGACCCATTCAAGCCCCCACTAGCCAACCTGCCAAACCCAATATAAATAACCAACCTTTTAAACTATATCTTCAATAATGTTTCTTGAACTATAGAAAGTCTTCACATTCAATGTTATTTATGTCAGGTACTCTCGTTGGATCTTATGTAGAAGAATGCACCTAAAGAATGCACCTAATGCGCCATGAAACAATGGACCATACAAGGCTACATTGCACATCTTTTTTCTTAGTTCTGCTGAAAAGAGCCATTACTCATTTATAGTGAAGGAATAACCTTCCATTTGTTAGCAAAAGATTGAATTCTAGACACTAATATGACAAATCGTGGAGGAGTCATATCGAGTAATCATAATAATCAATTATTTCGTATACTTACATAAAAAGATTAAAAACAATTGGACCAGCTCGAAAAGCCCACCGGTCAGACCAAAGCTCGACATGCTAGGTTTTGACCTAGGTTTTGTAAGACTAGGGCCAACTTTTTGGTCTATATTTTCGGGTAGGTTATGGGCCTTTCTTGGTGCTTACTCGATCCGACCCATTATCATCCCTAGTTAGAGAGTGAAAAAAAAAAACAGAGAGAAACAAGTGGGGGGTACTTCTTTGCAAAATGGTGCTCAATTTCATGTGGCAATTCCACCAAGTTTGAAGAAATATCCCCTACTTATAAAATGGTTTTGAATACTTAAAATTTAAAAGCCCAACCATTCACAATCACTACCGTATATGAAGTAGAGGGCACAGCATTCATAATTATCTTTTCTATTCAAAATTATATTTGATTCATAAATCCTTTGATGAATATTATCTTTTCCACTCAAAATTTTCTTTTTGTTCAAAACTATTATCCCATTAATAAATATCTTTCTAGGAATAAGGATTCTCATTTTCTGTGAATGAACGTAGGGAAAAGATTTTTACATATCATCTGTGAGGTCTATATGATGTTCCCTAATATATCAGTTTCCCAAATCCGATCAGCACCATGGAGAGGAACTTCTCCTAAATCTGATAAGCAAGATAAATGTTACACACCCATCCAATGACAGAACTGGTAAACAAGTTTCCTAACTCCTTGCAAACTGTGTAATCAATTTCATGCCATGACATTCCATGTCGGACAGGTATTATACATCACACGGACAGTCCAAATATAATATGACACACCAAAATAGATTTGTAGCAGTGTTCTTGTATCGACATATGATATATTGTTAAGTACCTTACATAAAGACACAACCGTCCACTACAGTCATGTGCCTTAGCACTATTAAATATGGATACGTACTCAAAAGTCCCAAACATATTAGGCCTAGGCAAATGGAAAGTTAGGAAAAGAAGTAATTGAAAGTGAAACTATAGCTACTTCCCATTTCATTGCTTGTTTGGTAGTTGTAAGGTGAGTTAAAAACTAGTATGACCCACCACCAAAGTGGAAACTACTTCCCGTTCTAATTTTCCATTCAAGTAGGTGGAAAGTCGTGGTATTCATAGAAAAAATATACTCTAGTTTTTTTGTATTTACTTTTAGAAAGCAATCACCCACTTTTCAACACTCTGTTAATTATATTAACGGGAAGTAGTTTCCACTTTGGCGGTGGGTCATACTAGTTTTTAACTCACTTTCCAACTACCAAACAAGCAAAAAAATGGAAAGTAGCCATAGTTTCACTTCGAATTACTTATTTTCCTAACTTACCATTTGCTTAGGCCTAATATGTTAACTTTTGAGTACTTATCCAGATTTAATAGTGCTAAGGCACATGACTATAGTGCGCGGTTGTGTCTTTATATAAGGTGCTTAACAATATATCATATGTGGTGGTGGTATTATGTCCTCTAACTACAAGCTCTATCTTATAGTTTCTTGCAAACAAACCAATTGGAAACTTAATTTTCTTAGGTTTATAGCAACTAAGCTTCTTATTTTCTAAAAAGTTTCCATCTACTAATCAGGCCCATTAGGAAACTTATCCAAGTCCCATTAGGTCTAAATGACTAATATGAGCCACAACCATAACTATCGCAACTACCACACACTTCTTAACTTCCTCAACTGTCATGAAGAGGAAAAGAGACATGGTTAGCTCTCATGCTGATTATTTGCTTCATTTTGGTTTACAAGAACTCAAAATATAGGTCCTCCAAAGTAGTGTATTTAAGAAAACTCTTCTTTATAAACCCATGGTTTAAGAGGTTCAGAAACCAGTTTGGCTAATGAATCTGATTTACAAAGACTCTGAACCTTCTACCTTCATTCTCACTAGCTTCACAAGGATCACAAATAAATGCATTCCAAATCAGCTTGTCCTTCAAGCAGAAAAGTTAATTGAACCTCCGAAAAAGTAAGAACATATATCTACATAAAGGTGAAACTACAAAATCCTAGTCGATAGACCAACATAATGAAAAAACAAATGCTGTGGTATATGTTATTAAGGGTCTGCTTGGTAATAGTGTTTTCACCGGTTCTGGGGTGTTTTTGAACCGACCGTTTATGAAAACCTATGCTCGTTAATTTTTTTGAGGCACTAGTTTTGGTCGGCTCAAAAATCTTCCAAAACCGGTGTAGTATAATTTTGGGTGGCTTTATAAACACCCCAAATCAGTGGGTTTTGAGGAGTTTTATTATTTTATTCCATTTATATCCTCACTAAAAATATATAATTATAAACTACTAATACCCTTCCCTATTTTATTTTATTCGTATAGAAAAATTCAGAACCGCTCTTTAGTGAATTACCAAGCATGGATTGGACTAGTTTAAAAGCCGCTACTTAAAAACCACCCAAAATTGGACCCCTCATAACCGCTCATAATCGATACTCTAAAAGTACCTCATAACCGCTACCCCTACAATTGCCAAGCAGACCCTAAGAAGACATGATTAAGTGAAGAAAACCCCATCTTTTACCTTATCCAACTCTTATAGCTATATAGAGTTTTTTCTAGTTCAATTAGCAAGTTGGTTTGATATGAAATTGTAATATAAAAGTATCAATAAACATATTGCATGTTTTACTCAAATATTAAGTGGGTCTCCGAAATAATCAGCTTAGGTTTCCTTTGCGATGGTATTAAACCGTACTTGATGCCAAAATAAGGAGACTTTAGAGAATAATCAGCAAATGTCTTGTTCCAGCAAAGAATGAGGTAAAGTACTAAACCGTTGAGATAGCTAAACTTTTATATAAGAACATGTCATAGCAGATGTTATGCAATTTCAGGAAGCGTTAACAAGGACATCCTATCTTCTAGCATTCTCACTTTGTCCAGTAAACATCAGATCACTATATCATATCCACTTACTAAAAAAAAATAAGAAATGGAGTCAAGTAGAAGTTATCCAACAAGTTTAATATATCTCAATTACTTTGAATAGAAAATACCCACCGCATAAACATGTTTTGCTCCTGCTTTTGCACAGAAGAGGGAAAGAATTCCAGTTCCTGCACCCACATCAAGAACTACTTTGTCCTTGAAGAGGAAAGAATTCTGATAAATAACATTTTGATATGTCTTTGTCCTGACAATATCTTTTAACATTTCCTGCACAACATAAAGTTAAGTCAAAGTAATTCCATGTTTTCCAGTATACACATGATAAAGCTAACAGGTTTAAGCATAATAACATAGCAAGTAAGGACACTACAACACTCAAATATTCCTAATTTTACCATTGACAGCAACTATTTCATAACATGGCAAGGAAAAAAAAGTATCCTTCTGCTGAGTTACTTAGAGCATTTACACCCCATATTCGTGCTCATCTCTAGTTCCCACCCCAACATTACATGATAGGAATACAACAAGACACTAGAAATACGTCATGTTTGCATACATATACTCTCTAGCGTGTAACATCATTTGTGCCCATGCAACATAGTGTAGAACCATGACGAAACTAAAAGCAATATTTTCTTTTTAAATAAGGACCAGTCACTTACTGCACCCCCAGATTACGAACCCAGGATCCCCACCCCCCTTCTCTTTCACATACCAATGGCCTCAACCTCAACCACTGGTCTGCCCAAACATTGGTGTTAAAATCCCTGCCACTTGCACCAAAACTCTAGAGCATTGATGTGGGTTGAAGGATCATATTTATAGCTTTCAACAATTGGTCTAAATGCAATATCCATGCAACATTTGCATAAGCCATTGTCTACTTGACTGGTCATGTGACTCAAATAAATTCAATATTGAACTGTTCAAGTTAGTTTCACTATTTGGATATGCATGCTAACATGACATCTAATTCTTTACTTTTTGAAGACTTCATACTAGTTATAATTTAAAAAAAAAAATTGGGTCGCTCCAAATTTCTCGACCTAAAATTGCCTTAAATGCTCAAGTATAACAACGAAATTAAGCCTAGAAAACTTAAAATGATACTGCTGATCAAGATGATAGGACACAAAGATACAACAAGCAGCAGCTTAAAAAGTAACTACAGACAAGAGGAGCTGAGCATGATAGATAGGCCATATACAAATGCAGCATCTGCAAGGGGACGAGAATATCTCATTATCAGACGATAAGACCAACAGCAGGAAGAGCTCCCATTAAGAAAATTCATTCAGATCATCATCAGTTTTATGGACAAGACTTCCATTATTCCTCTTCTTCGAAAACAACTAGGGAATGTGATATACTTACTTCGTGAATGCCTGCCAAAGAAACAAGAAAACAATGAAAGAGGTAAATTCCTACACTGAATATAAGATAAAGAGGACACATATCTTTTAAAAAAAAACAACATGCACATTCAACTAAAGTTTCAATTAGAGAAAGGTTTCAGAATTCATTACAAACTTGTTAAGGAGATAGATTAACCACTACCCACTTATCTAAGTTGACCTTTAACCAGTTCCAAACTCAATCAAAGTGTTAGTTAAAGTTTCATATACAAGAAAACACCAAAACCAATGTACAAAATATTTTAAAAATAAGAATCTCACAAGATGCAGTCTGAGGAAAACCAAAAGTAGCCATTCAAAACAAAAAGGAAGCGAAAAATATTCAAAACAGAACAAACAATGTTAGAGGCCCTGTCACTGTGCAAGACTCCAGAGTATGATGAAGGTTGAGGCAACGTTGTAAAAGTCACTAATCCATAGTCGGGCGGGCACCGGGCACCTAGCCAACCTAAGCAGAGTTAAGTGGGCCTAAGTGAAGGGATGTTAAGTGAGAGGGAGTAGAGTCAATACATGTAACCTTGCTTGGATTGGAGGGAGAGTTAAGTAAGGTGTGTTTAATAACTCTTGCTTGGATTGAAAATTTTGAGTGAGAGGAGGATTAACAGTGTTCTAAAAATCGGCCTAGGCGCCCGCCCACCGCACTGAAAACCCCCTAGGCGGTGGGCTAGGCGGCTAGGCGGGCCTAGACGCCCCTAGGCGGCGTGTTTTTCGAATTTTTTTTGATTTTTTTGATTTTTTTTTTTTGATTTTGTTTATTCTTAGTTGTATTTTGGATATTTGTTTGGGTTTTAAGATAGTATTTGGATTTTAGAACATTGAAATTTCAAATTTCAAATTTCAAATTTCAAAATTTTCAAAAGAAAAATTCTAGGCGGGCTAGGCGCTAGGCGGACCTCCGCCGCACCAAGTCCGCCTAGTGATTTTACTGAGGATTAATAAATATATATTAGTTACCAAAATACCCTTATTACATGTCATGATTTAATTTGATTGGAATTTTAAATATATAATAGTTACCAAAGCTACGGAGCAGCATGTTGAAAGCAAAAACATGAAGAAAAAAATTTATGATATTTGATGGGACAAATAAAGAATATTCATGACCCTTTAACAAAACCCCTCAATCCCCTTCGTTAGCCCTCCGATTTGGGGGTTCAAAAAAATAGACAAAAGAGGTTAAATAAATCTTGCTCAACCCTCTATAACCCCCCCCCCCCACCCCAAAAAAACCCCAGCCTCAAACCAAGCATGGTTTTCATTTTCCTCACTTAACTCTCAATCCAAAGTCTGCTTGGTAACGGTGTTTACATCGGTTTTTTGGTATTTTTGAACCGACCATTTATGAAAATCTTGTTTGTTATTTTTTAGCCATTGATTTTGTCGGCTCAAAAAACCTCCAAAATCGATATAATGTAATTTTGGGTGGTTTTATAAACACTACAAATCGGTGGGGTTTGAGGAGTTTTATTATTTTATTCCATTAATATCCTCACCAAAATTATATAATTATAACTACCAATATCCTGCCCTATTTTTTCTCTCTCATCTGTGTTTTTCTTCTACTTCCAAACTATGACTACTTCCCCAATAAGTTTTTATTTTTTTAAATCTTGCTCTCCTACTTTCAACCACGTATTTCTATTATTTCATGTGTTTCTATTATTTTGAACAAATATGGACTTCTACCTCCTAATTGAGAGGTGGACTGCGTGGTAGTTTCCACACTCGGGACCGTTTTGTTTATATATGGACATATAGGTAATTTTATTCGTGTAAAAAACTTTAACCGCTCGTTAATGAATTACCAAGCATGGGTTGGACTTGTTTAAAAGTGAGTAAGTCACTACTTAAAACCACCCAAAACCGGACCCCTCATAACCGGTACTCTAAAAACACCTCATAACCGCTACCCCTACAATTGCCAAGCAGACCCTCAGGGTTATACATCTCTTCAAAACTTGTTTCACCATCAACACAATTCATACCAAATAAAATGGTGTAAATGTTCTGGCCTCAGCATGTCGAAAACAATTTCAAAAAAAAGTCATAAAAATCAACACTTTTTCAGCAATTAACAGAATTCTTAAGCCCCTCACAAACTGTCTTCAATACAAAAACTCGCTGTTATCTCCAATAACCAATTCAAAACCTTTTGGAACATAATCAACAGACATTAAAATCTGACCTTCTCATAGAATAGGAAATTAAAATCATCAAATCATAGCTTTCAGTAGTGTAATTCAATCCCATAAATTAAATTCCATAACCAATCCAGGCCAATGAGCAGTAAAAATCAAACTTGCACTCTCAAATCGACAGTTCTAAGACCCCTCAATTGACAAACCCCATCCAATAGTCCAACTCCCATCATAACACACCAAATAAAAATAAAAATAAAAACTTCACCAGGAATCTATCGAAACATTGAGCAAGCTATGAACTTTCATCACAATCAACCCTAATTTCTAATAATTAGGGAAGGGGGGGGGGGGGTATTTACCGAAGTGGGAGTAGGAATCGAAGTAGTAGTCAGCGCTAGTCTGCTCGGCAGCGACTAGGGTTTGACTTCCTTCTTCCTCCATGAAATCTTCTCCTTTTACTTTCTCCTCTTCTCCGACGATGCTCATTTTGGTGGCGGCGTCGCCGAGAACGTCGTCGGAGTTGCTCTTGTGGGATTTTCGCCGACCCATTGTGAAGAAGACGAAAGAAAGTAAGGAGGGAAATTAGGGTTTTGGTGGCGGGAGTATTTGGAGATTTTGCACTTTGGAGAGATTGCTCTCTTTGGTTTATATAGGGGAGGAGACTGACGCTAGTTTTATTTGGGAAAGGAGTTGCATACTAGGGTTAGGACTCGGTTTTTTTAATTGTTCCATAATAGCTGTTTATTAAAAAGTTTTTTTTAGGGGCACCACAACTTCTACTATGGGACAGTCTTTACTTAGGGGGCAGCCCAAAAAGTGAAAATTTTACTAGGAGACAGCCCACATTTTACTAGGGGGCAGCCCAACCCCCCAAACTCTCATTTCCTCCCCAAACACCAATTTCCTCTCTCTCGCTCTCCTCCAAAAGAAAAAAAAGAAGAGCTCTCTCTCCCTCTCCCAAAACCCTTGTCTCTTCTCCTCCACCACTCTAATCCTAATTTCTCCACCAAATTTCTTTCAAGAACACTCCTACATTCGACGAGATGACACGCAAGTCGAAGAAATCGGATTCTACGTACGTTCTTCCCTAATTTCTTCTATAATTTTCTACATTCTATTCGAAACCCTAGAATAGTTTTAATTGTCTAAAAACTTTTGATAATTTAGGTTTAGAATGTCTTTAGGGTTTATGAATGGTATTTTCGAACACGACAAACCCACAATTTTTCTTCAAACCCTAACCCTAGAAAACGACAAACTAGCGAGTCGTTTGTCTGTTGGCCCTGAGTACAGTAGGACTGCCAAGCATGTGGCAGTCCACATGTAAACAAGAACTGCCAGAGTTCTGGCAGTCCTCTTTCAATAGAGGACTGCCAGGACTGTGGCAGTCCTTGTGTGCAATTGGACTGCCACATGCCTGGCAGTCCTACTGTACTCAGTTTTAGTTGTGGTCTGGGGGTGGGGGATAGGGGGTAACAGTTCTATTTTAGTTTGCATTATTTATTAACTGTACGGTCGCACAATCCATTGTTCTATAGGGGTAACAGTCCTCCGGACGCACCAAAAAGAATACGCCCCACCGCGTCAAAGCGGAAGGAACGCGCGGAACGTCCTCTTGAGCGTCCGATTACAATTTTCGAACCGGCGCGCCAAGGTCGGTCTGGGACACGGAGAGCGCCACCGGGACCACAAGCTCGGTCGAAGCAACGAGCTCGTACTCCTTCTCCTTCTTCCAGTGATGACGACGACGTGCCAATTAGCCAACTCCTACCACCACGTCAAGGTGGTTCTGCTCCATCTGAGGAGGGCGGTCCTTCTGAGCCGCATGTCCGTCCGCCACTTCAAGGTGGTTCTGCTCCATCTGAGGAGGCCGGTCCTTCTGAGCCGCATGTCCGTCCGCCAGGTTGCTCAATGTTGGCTTCTTTTGAGAACCATATTGCATATACAATATGGAAGAACCCGGTATGTACATTACTTTTGTAAGCTACCAGTTTAGTATATGATATCTATATGTATTTCATATTTTTTATGTTTTTTTATGTTGTTTGATATACAGAGGACATATCGTATCCTTAGGGCTGTGAGTCACGGGAAGAAAATCGTGTCTTGGCCGTTTAGAAGCTTATCGGAGGCCGTCCAGGTTAAAATCGTACCGAACGGTTTGCATAATTTGGCAGATTATGCCTATAGGACAATGGATAGTGCCCTCATATCCGCCTTTGTGGAGAGATGGCACCCGGAGACCAACACGTTTCATCTCCCATGCGGGGAGATGACCATTACACTTGACGACGTCTACCAGATACTGGAGCTACCAGTTACCGGTCGCGTCATGACCAAAGAACATTACAGAAATGAAAAATCTACAAAATGGTACTTGAAGATCGTCAAGTTTGTCTCAAGTAACCTTGGACTTGAGAAAACTAGTTTTACAACTCTCTCCGGCTTCAAGAAATCATATGGAATTCCTCTGTCATTTCTGGTGGAGCACTTCACGAATATGGAATTGAATGAGGATGATGATGAGTTGGTCGACACGGTGGCCCGTGCTTACATGATGTTCGTCCTAGGAACGGTGGGCATTTCGGACAAGTCCAGAACCTCGATACATGCGAGGTACATGCTCAATTTATTGTCCATGGATGACTTCATTGATATATCGTGGGGTAGCGGTATTCTCGCCTATCTTTACCGTAAGCTCGGCATCGCATCCCGTGTCGGGACTAAGACAATTGCCGGATGCCAGACTCTGCTACATGTAAGAAAACTTCCAACAATTTAATCTCGTATACTTCATTTTTTTGTTTATATTTTGTGACTATTAACTTATAAATTGAATAGGCATGGATATACGAGCACTTTCCGATGCTCAGGCGGGATGACCTGAACCCAAACTATTTTGAACACCTTCCTAGAGTGGCTCGATGGAGGCCGGCCCAGGTGGAAACTAAAGATTGGCAAATATTGGCTTCCATTCGTGAAGTACTTGACAATTTGGTACCAGAAGAGGTAATAAATTGGGACTTATTTTTTTATGTTAAGTTTTTTTTGCTGTTAACTGTTTTCCTACAGATATTTTGGGATCCATACCGGGATTTGCGCGAGGGGAGTCGTGCCATCCAACAAGTTTCTTTATTTCATGGCATAATCACATGCTATGATATCACGGAGCCGTACATGCCTGATCGTTGTACTTCGGCAGTTTGGCTTCGTACAAAGTGTGCTGAAGCGCACACTACAGATGTTGGAACCTCCCCGCGGGACCCAAACATTGAACTACAAACCGGCGTATTTCGACTGGGTGACCGACTTCTACTCCGAGTGGCAAAGGCACCTGATTGGGGAAGATGAGAGTCAACCGGTCACCCAGATGGCCAACTGCAGCGAGGACTACATGTCGTACTTTCTGGGGGTCGGACATCCTAAGTTGTCAAACCCTACAAACCCAGGTCCCGTGGCCATCGGAGCAATTGGAGCTCTTCCTTCCAAAAATGTCTTGTATGCTGGGTTGGTGAGGATGGTGAGTTCCGTATTTATAATTAGATTGAGATTTCCATGTTTGTAGACTTAATTCACTTATACTTTCATTTATAGTCTCAAAAGGTAAAGGAATTGGCCCAGACACTCCGGAGAGGTTGCCAAAGTGACACTAGTGTCGCGGTCGCCAACGAGCTTGATCACATCGACGACGTGGTCGAGTTCCCCTTCATGAATAATAGGGAGTCTCGTTCAAAGGCCCGACATGATATGTAGTTGGATGTGGAATGATCATTAGTTGGATGTAATCTGGATATTTTTATAAAGATGTTTTTGTTGTTTGAAACTTGAAGAATATATTTGTTGTTTGGAAACTTAAGTTGTTGGGCAGACTTTTGAATGATATGTAGTTGACACTTATGTTATTTTTTTGAAGTTGGATATTTTATCTGATATGTAGTTGTGATTTATGTTGTTATTTATGTACATGTTGGATATGTAGTTGTCTGATATATAGTTGTTATTTACGTACATGTTGGATATGTAGTTGTCTGATATGTAGTTGTTATTTACGTTTGGAAACTTAAGTTGTTGGCCAATTCCTGATATTCTTGATTTAGTATCAGAGGACTGCCACCCCCTGGCAGTCCTCCTTTTGTATAGGACTGCCAGGGGGTTGGCAGTCCTATTTATAACTCTCTGTGATGAGAGTTTGAAAGTGAAATTCTCTGTCACAGAGAGTTTCAATTAGGACTGCCACCCCCTGGCAGTCCTATACAAAAGGAGGACTGCCAGGGTGCTGGCAGTCCTAATTAAAACTTGCTGTTACAGCAAGTTTCAACTACATATCATTGAATTAATATTTATTTGCGATTCTAAAATTTCGGCAAAAGTGCTAAAACGGAGGTCCAAACATCATTTTTTTGTGATTCTAAAATTTTGGAAGGCCGTCTAACGATAAAGTTGTTAATCTCAGGCTCCTCGAAAATACGCTCATTTTGCGACAAACCGGACCTCGTTTCGACCTCCCAGTCAAAAGTTATGGCCCTCCAAAGTTTCAACTGACCATAAAATGCAGGAGAATGACCATTCTCCATGTAAATTAACACGGAGAATGGCATTCTCCGTGTTTAACACGGAGAATGGACATTCTCCGTCTTAATTTACACGGAGAATGGTCATTCCAGTGTTAAAATGCAGGAGAATAACCATTCTCTGTCTTAATTTACACGGAGAATGGCCATTCTTCGTGTAATTTAGCACGGAGAATGGTCATTCTCCGTATAATTTTCACGGAGAATGTCCATTCTCCGTCTTAATTTACACGAAGAAATGGCCATTCCCCGTGTAATTTAGCACAGAGAATGGCATTCTCTGGGAATGCCATGAATGCCATTCTCCGTGCTAAATTACACGGGGACGGCCATTTCTCCGTGTAAATTAAGACGGAGAATGGACATTCTCTATGAAAATTACACGGAGAATGACCATTCCCCGTGCTAAATTACACGAAGAATGGCCATTCTCCGTGCTAAAACACAGGAGAATGGTCATTTATATAACAGCAAGTTTCAATTAGGACTGCCAACACCCTGGCAGTCCTCCTCTTGTGTAGGACTGCCAGGGGTGTGACAGTCCTAATTGAAACTCTCTGTGATAGAGAGTTTCAAAACTCTCATCACAGTGACTTACAAATAGGACTGCCACCCTCCCGGCAGTCCTACATTAAATTAGGACTGTCAGGGTGCTGGCAGTCCTAATTGATACTTGTTGTAACAGCAAGTTTCAATTAGGACTGCCAGCACCCTGGCAGTCCTAATTTAATGTAGAACTACCATGGGGGTGGCAGTCCTGATACTGGCCATTTTCCGTGAAATTACACGGAGAATGGCCATTCTCCGTGCTAAATTACACGGAGAATGGTTATTCTCCGTGCTAAAACAACGGAGAATGGCCATTTATATAACAACAACTTTCAATTAGGACTGCCAGCACCCTGGCAGTCCTAATTCAATGTAGGACTGCCAGGGGGTGGCAGTCCTGATACTGGATCTGATACTTTAACAAATTGGTATATTTTGCCACACATACTTGCACACAGGTAAACACATATAACACAGATAGCACACATGTAAACACATAAATAGCACACAGGTAGACACATATAACACAGATAGCACACAGGTAGACACGTATAACATACTGAACTTCATATTTCACTGTATACAAAATTTACTCCACATATATTACTGGACTTCATATTTCACTGTATACAAAAGTGGTCCTCCATATACAAAATGTCAAACTGTAAATATATATATACTTAGTCGATTTTGACGTCGTAGTGGTCAGCAGGTAAGTCTCTTGGCTCCTCAATCTTCAATAACTTCTTACAATGGTTGATCTGGTCAACGAAAGGTGTGGTCCAAGCGATGGCTTCGATCGGTGCTCTTTTGTACCAAATCGTTGAAGGTGGAGGAATCGGAGAATGAGCGATCATCTTTAGTATAACAAAGTGATCTCCGATCAGACCTATAGTACATAGGTTAGACACTCCGTGGTCCGTCGGAGGAGCGCACATCGGAAAGAATGTATTGTTAATATCCGACGAGATAAGTACAATAGGTATCATGTACCTATTGGCAAATAAATAGCCGACAGACGGGACTGACATGTAGTGGTCTGTCCCGGTAACACTGTCGGTGCAAGGGATACTTAACAACAAACTTGCAACGATTTCTTCGCTTAGGATGCGGGAGTAGAATGGAAGACGAGTCTCTAACTCCTCGTACAGCTCCTGCCTCATCCGTCTCCATCCGTCTTTGTCATCATAACCAAGATGCCTTGCAAGGGCATGAAATCCGCAATGGCCATCACTGGGGACATCGGCAATAGACCAAATGTAACTTCGAAGCACAGGTTGAAATTTGTCAATATACAAACTCGTTGTTTGGCTTGCAACTGTATCTTTTCTTGGGAGGTCAATTTTCTCTATTTTTCGGCGAACGACAAGCTTGCCCTTCCGTGCGGGCGGAGCTTGCTGTAAGCTTCGTTCAATATGCTCAAAGTACGATGGATCTCTCCTAGTTGACTCCAGCCTTCTCTTCTGTGAACTAGTCAATCTTGTTTGAGGCCTGCCTTTAGGATTGGAAACAACGGTCGGCTTATGCATTCTAGTAGTGACCGGACATACAATTTCTTGGATTTTAAGCTCAATGGACTGCCGCTCCACTGCTACTGAGGCTAACCACCTTACGTGGAGAAGTTTCACTTGTGTCAAAGAGAAGAAATCATCGTCCGTCTTCACCACAGGCATCATAGATAACTGCCTCCAATGTTGATCGACTGCTTCTACTGGAATAGGAATGGATTCACGGCGATATTCATTAATCTGATGTGCACAAGGGAGGCCCAGTGTATGTCGATGTACACACCCGCAAACCTGGGGATCAAACCCGACATACTTTGACCTTTCAATCTCATCACATATTAATGTCAACGCCGTGTGAGATACCACGCGAACTAAAGCATCTAACAGTACATCCTTTCTATGCTCATGCTTGACTATATTTAAGCTCATCTCAAATGATGCCTTAATTTCATGCACCGTCCGCTCTACCAATAGATGTATAGCTTGCCAAACAGAGACAAAGTTGCCGAAAGATGATTTTAGTTGTCTCTTCACTACAGAGTGTGCTCCTTCGACACGGTTGGTAGTTGTCGTGCCGTAATGCTTCACCAAATTCGTCCATGCTAAGACGAAGTGTTCTTTGTGCGATTCAAGCCATGTATCTTTGATGTATGAAATGCATGTCGGCTCCCTCGCCTCCCACTTTTCCTTGAACATGTACCATGCGGCGTCGTAACTGTCAATCGTAGAGGCTCGCCACACACAATTCCAGTCATTGGAGAATTCTTGAAAATTTTGCATGTCAATTTTACCTTCCTCCTTCTGAAACTTCAACTTACATTGGACTTGAATATTACGATTGACATGCCAAGTGCATAGCAATGTATCCGCTTGAGAAAAAATAATACGAATAGCATTAATTAGGGCATACTCTCTGTCGGTCACAAGAACTGACGGCTCTGTATGACCGGTGTAAAGTGTTTTTAGTTTCTCCAATGCCCATGTGTAGTCTTCAAGTTTTTCCCTCTTCATGAAGTAAAATGCCACCGGGAATGTTTTTCGAGTAGAGGTGAATCCGACAATATGAAGGAGAGGCATCTTGAACTTGTTGGTCTTGTACGTGCAATCAAGGACTAACACGTCGGCAACAGACCTGGCCAGACTTATGCAATCTGGATGAGCCCAAAAGATTGAAACTACTTCATTACTCTGGAGATGTCTTCTATGGAACTCAACGTAATGATTATCGGCAAGCAACTTCAGCACTTCTTGCATCGCCATTCTTGATTTGGTCTGGATAGCGTTCGAAGAAGATAGGGCGTTGTATATTGACCTCATCGTAGACATGTTCTTCTCATCTTCATGCCGTATGACTGAATATATTTGTCTCGGTGCAACACCGGACGTGGACAAGTCTTCGGCTATCTTCTTCTCCGTAGGGTTCAACCGTCCGACATACGGATGACCCAATAGTGTCTCGGCAATCTCATGATTGTGGGTTCTATTCTTCACTTGTACTGACCACTTCCCTTCTTCTTCGTTTCTAATCTGGATCGTGAATGGACAACCACATTTCCTCATTCCAGCTTTCTTTCTTGGAACTTTATTTTGGATAACTGTGTCTTTCTTGTGCAATCTCAACACACCACCTCTTTCACAGCCAACCATCACACTGTGTCATCCCGGGCAATTTCGGTACGATCTGGATATCACTAGAACTAAGTTGTTTTCCCGTCCAACTTTTCGACACCATTGTACCGCATCGTCGCTTGATTGAAACGAAAGATCGGTCCAAAATAAATGCCCTACATCGGTTGCAATTGGAGCATGTACCGCAACATTGGAAGATCGTAACTCCTACAATAGAAGTTAAAAGTCAAAAGGACTACCACATCTATAGGACTGCCACATATGTGGCAGTCCCTCACATATATAGGACTGCCACATCCCTGACAGTCCAAATCCATGAGAGGGACTGCCAGAGAAGTGGCAGTCCTCTGTGTCAAAATTCGATTTTCCATCCGAAATAAAGTTAAAGTGTAGTTACCACGAGGCCTTCCGATGCATCAAAGTGTACTTCGGACGTTGTGGGAGGAGAGTATCCAGCATTTGATGGTCCGGGTTGTTCCATTTTCTATTTCTTTCTACATTAAACACAAAATTCAACTTTTATATATAAAATTTAGGTTAAAACATTACACAAAAATACATTCGACGACTTACAAATAAATGGGAGAAGTGATTGACACTATTATCTTTAACAAGTTTAGGTGGGAGGACAATTTCACCTAGGTTAGGTTAATTCTAGGTTTCTATGAGGAGGAGAAAAAAAGAGTGGAGAAAGAGAAGTAAAGAGTGGAGGAAGAGAAGAAATAAAAGAAGTTTGGCTTTTATAGTCAATTTTGGGCTGCCCCTAGTAACAAAAACCTATGGCAAACTTGTAATTTTTTCAAAAAAATTTGGGCTGCCCTCTAGTAGAAGTGGTGGTGCCCCTAAAAAAACCTATTAAAAAGGTCTAAAAAAAGGTCTAAAAGGTGCGTACGTAATTCCAAAGCTTTATGGGAGTTGCTTTTGCTTATTATTTTAAAACCATAACAAAAAACTTTTGGCACCAGTAACATTTTTCTTATTATTTTTTTCGGACATTTAGTTTTACGGTCTCACATATAGATAGATATTAGGGTTTGGGTTTCGAAATTGATCGATGTTAGAGTTTTGGTCTCGAAATCATTGTTCACATAGAATAATGAACAGTGATTTCGAGACTCGAATCCTAACATCGGTCAATTTCGAGACCCAAACCATAATATATATATATATATATATATATATATATATATATATATATATATATATATATATATATATATATATATATGTGAGACCCTAAAACTAAATAACACTATTTTTTTTGAACTCGAGTGACCCTTGTGGTTAGCGGAGAGAGACATAAGACCCTGACTTGGTGGAAGAAAATCGATGGATCGAACCACGGTGGTGTATTATTTCTTCCATCTATGAAAAATGATAAAGATATTCCTTTATGTCTGGTTAGGATTGTTGTTATTTTAAGATCGACTTGACTTTTCAAGTAAAAGGTTAATTAGCGTTTGGACCATAGTTTAAGTCCTGACATGTCAAATTTTAAAGTTTGGATGCTGATATTTTATTTTTGGTTTCCTTATTTACATTATATCCTCCTTTTTTCAGCATGTATTGGCTGTTGTTCTTGTACTCAAAAATAAAAATTATGGTCCAAACTTTCTAGTTTGACATGTCAGGACATTAACTATAGTTTGATATAAAATTCAGGATCTAAACGCTAATTATCCCAAAAATATATTTTTATCAAACAGTCTTAGACAGCTTTTGAATTAAAAATAAACATAAGTAACCTCCAATAAGATTTGGTTTGGAATTCAAAAAATTTCCTATAGGATGTCGAACTTTAGAGAAATTAGAGAGAGAGTAACAGCTTTGGAAAAATTAGAAGTAGGAGACCATTCCACCAGACGGTCTGACGAAATTTGAGCGGGGTTGGGGGTGGGGGTGGCGGGGGGGGGGGGGGGATTGGGGTTATGCCATTATTTTTTAGCAGGGTTGGGGGGAGGGGGGTTGGGAAATGAGGGCGGTTGGGCACGGGTCGGCGATGGATTTTTATTTTCTTTTTGAACATTGTTCATCCCCGAACAATGGCATAACCCCAACCCCCCCACCCCCCTCCCAATCTCGCTAAAAAATAATGGCATAACCCCCCACCCACCCCCACCCCCACCCCCACGCCCTACCCCCAACCCCCCTCTCCAACTTCGCTCAATTTCTGACATAACGTTTGGTCCAAATTTTGCCATAACGTCTGACGGAATGGTCTCATTGTCACACCCCAAAACCAGAATACTGGCAAGTAGGGACAGACCAGGCCAGCTACGTATACCAAAGTACTCTATGTCAGGATTCGCTACCCAAATTGTTGGGCCGGGCCGAGTCATGTCCAGTCTACGCTTGAGATAAAGCATAGTAAGCTGTTCTAAAAACAAACAATATAAGATCAAAGTGTGCTTGTCACGACCAGCACACCCTGTAGGGGCATGAGAAGTGGGTACGTCCAGCCTACGCCGCAGTGTCGGCGGTAGAACACTGTCCTAGGTCACTATCATAAACTAAATACAATATGATGTACTCTCCGAACGGAGGACAAATCATATAAGGTACAACTCAATCACAAATCTAGAGATAAAAATAGCACGATATGATAACTATGAAATCCCCAAACTGAGGTACAAACAGAAGAGAAAGTCTAAGTGTCTAAACGACACAACATACAGAAATTAATACAACTCTAAAGTCAATACAAATGACATAAGAAATAAGGTAAAGCCTAGCTAATCTAGTTTAAGCAGTAGGGATGACGTCCTCAGCTAGGGCTGGTTCCTCTTGTGGGTCAAACTCACAGGTGTCGTCTAGAGGGGCTCCATAGTAGGTTGGGCAGAAGTCCTCGGTATCATCTGTAATATTTTCAACAGGTCCAATCAGGATGGGAGCGAGCACAATACATTTTACATAGATCATAACAGGTTAGAAAATATAAACATGCAAGAGAGTACGATACATGAAAACTAAAAGAATGTACATGATGTAAAAGAGAGAACTGTAATGGAAATATCTACTAATAGTAGAGAACTATCAGTGACTAGTGATATAGAGTACAAAGTCGACATGTGGACGGCTGGAATTACATATGAATATACTAAAGAAGCTCACATGGTTATACTACTTTGGAATTGTTCACATGACTATTTATACTCTCCCATACCCCAATCAATACACAAGGATCCAGACAAGTTATGTTACGCACATGATTTTCACATGAAAGCCCATAGATGGATGTACATGAAGTATACATGAGGGCTCATAAATGAGTGCACATGAATTTTACATGAAGGACCATAAATGGGTGCACATGAAGTATACATGAGGGCTCATAAATGAGTGCACATAAATTTCCACATGAAGGCCGATAAAGGGGTACACATGAAGTATAGGTTACACATGAAGTACATAAGAAATATGACCGTACATGAGAGCACATGAGAGTACACGAGCGTACATGAACGTACACGAAGCACATGAGAAACATGAATAACATGAGAGCGAGGAATACATGATGTACATGAAACACATGACATGAAGTATCCGATGCTCCCGAGGGGGATAACATCTCATGAAAAGATCCATATAGTACCAATCCGTGATAATATCGTGACAGCATCAAATAAGGTAATCTAGCAGGAATATAATCCTAAGCAAGTTATGAAATGATTAGAGAATGTACTCGCCTACGATCTGAATGTCCGTGAGAATATACTGTCCGAAACGAGGTATCTGAGTCCTATTTAGAGCAACACAAGTCATTATGTATATAAGGGGGTTATAAATGAAGTGTACAATACATTTACATGATTTCTAGGTCAATCTAGACCAAAGTCAACTCTTGGTCAACTCTGGTCAACTGTACAGTCAAACTAGGTCAACAACAGGACTATCTTGGTCAACTAGTCAACTTAGGCTATCAAGGATCAACCTTAGGGTTTGGTCAACTAGTCAATTGGTCACCTATGGACTCAATGTTGACTTTTGGTCAACAGTCTAGTCAAATTAGGTCAACTAGTACAATCTAGGTCAACTCTAGTTAAATCTAGGTCAACTCTATAGTTTATATAAGCAAGTACCACATATAGGATACTTAGACTATAATCACAAACTAATACAAAACACAAAACTAACAAGGCACATCACTTACTCACATATTCAATGTTTATATAATTAGGAGGGAAGCTATATATATGAACATACATGTATATATACATATAGAGAAGGAAAAAGGAATTTAGAGAGTGAAATGTGTATGTGTGTGTGGACTATGGACTGAGTTTTAAAAGCTAAAGGAACAACAAGGTATATGGATTAAACTTAACTTAGAAATCAGTTTTCCTATGTTCAGGTTTTACATAAAAATATATAGGATACATCCTCATCTCAGTCACATGTATACCCAGTTAACATTTCAAATCAAAACCCATTTCTGTTTACTTGTTAACTCAGTTACAACATCCAACCAATTCCCAATCAGTTTACAAAACATTTAAAATCCTTAGAATCTCAGTTTTAACATTGCAACTCAGGTTTCATTTGATTGAAAACTTAGGTTTCATTCCTAACTAGAATCTCAGGTTAACACTTCATTTAAACTCAGTTAACAGTTATCACATTATACTCAGGAATGCCATATGTAAACTGTTTTAACACAGTTCATTGGAGTCTCAGGTTACACTATTACTTTATATCTCAAATTTACATTTCAGTTTCCACATTCAAATCCCCAACCCCTAAATAAATCCCATTTCAGTTTTAAACCCAGGTTTAAACTAACCATAGTTAACTAACCTCATTGAAAACATAGGCATTAATATGCACTAGAATTTAAATTCTCAGGAAAACAGATTTATACATATACTAACTGTCAGTTTATTTAAACAGAAACTGGAAAAATGAACATGTATATGAATCCTAATTTCGAAAACCAAAACCCAATAAAACTAAACAAGCGACTTACATATATATACACAACCTTAATTTCAAAACTAATTTAATATTCAATCTCAGGTTTAACATTTACATATTAACTTCATTCATTCGACACAACCAGCAAAATTCGACTGATACATGAAAACCCAATTCGAAAACCTAAATTACACCAATAAAATTAACAATCAGTCATATAGGAATGCTCCCCATATGTATACGTATCTAGGGTGTGTCATTTGTGTCCACAAGAGTGGAGAAGAAGTATCTAATGCAAGGAAACACGGGTTCAAAAATCCTGTTGTGCACAGGTTTATGCGGCCATTCCCTGGGGAATTGGACACGACACAGAACCAAAGACACCTCGTGCACACTAACCTAGGTAGCCTACCTATAGAACTACACATTAGGCTAGATAACACATGTCCACGTTGTGTCTATAGTCAACACGAACTGCGTGTCAGTGGAGAAAATCCACACGCACAGTGACAGTGCAAATCGCGTGCACATGGGATTGTGTGTCCAATATGACACGAGACGACTCAAGACTCAAGGGGTGTGGTGTCAGTCACTGCCCCTTGGTCTGTGCCAAGTGGCAGGCCGCCACGTGGCGTGTCGTGTCCACAGTGGCACTCGGGTAGCAGGGCACTGTTACGGTGTCAGCGCGCGTGTGTGCGTGTCCATTTTGGACACGAAAAACACCCAATCTTCAACTCAGTCATTTAGATTATTGATATATATATATATTAACCTAATTTTCTGTTCAATTAGATTCTGAAATTAACACAATTCATTTCTCACAAATATTTCATCAAATACCCTATTAAAATCACTGATACGTGTCCGATACGGACACGAAATGCACACTACCTAGCACCAAACTAACTCTACAGCTTGGGTATATCTATATGCATGCATCAATGAAAAGAAAACATGATTTTATATGGGTTTTATGGTATTTACCTATTGAGAGTGAATCTCAATGAAAAGGGTGAGGTTGAGTGTTTTCCCTTGAACTTCAATTGCCCAAAGTACTCCCAATCCTAGCTAGCAAGCCCCTACTAGCTTTCCCTATGGTAGAGGGTGATGATGCAATTGATTAGGACCAATTTGGACTTGATTTGGATATTAGGGGAAGAAATTTGGGGAGGAACTATTAGGGTTCTAAGTGAATGTAAAAAGAGGCAAAGGCTTTCTTAAGGATGCTTTATAGGAAGGCGGGGATCCTATTGTGGCTGCCATTAGATGAATTAGGGTTAGGTTTTAGGTCTAGATGAGTGGCTAAGAGTTGTCCACTCAATTCTAAGCCTTCCTATTGGTTCAACTAGTCATAAAGCTTTCTTTTTCATAAATATCCTAAGGAAAAATATCCTACTTAGAATATCTAGATATTGTTAACCTTGGCACTTAGTAGGAATGTTCTAACCATGATTCTAACCTCAAGACTAATCTAGGTTAGGTTAAACTTCTAGGTTAAGACTTAACCTAACAATTAGCACATATTTAGTTAATAAAAATTATTTTCATTAAAAGTAAAAAATGACCAAAATATCCTTAGGCTAAAAATTGGTAATTTGAATTTCTAATCACATGACTAGGCTTCCTTGGTCATGGTTAGTCTCTAGGCTTAGCAAAACTAGGGTTTAACTAGTTAACCATCAAAATCGCAATTCAATACTTTAAATAGTTTTAAATTAATTAAAAAATCACCAAAATCACAATATGATTTAAATATCATTATTAAATGATTATAATTGTAAAATTTCAAAATTACCCTCATTTGAAAAACTGGGTGTTATAAGTCTACCCTCCCTTAGAGAAATTTTGTCCTCAAAATTAAGATGGTAGTACTCCTTCTAGGTCAACTACCCAACAATCAAAGTCTTAGAACCACACAGTTCGAGAATCATATGCGTTTGTCCAAAATTATGATACTCAGAATCTTTGTCATACTAGTGAACAAGGCTACGATAATCACAGAGTCCTCGGCTAAGGACATATCTCTAAAATTATGGTATTTAAAATTTTCGCATTACCGCATGCTTGGCCGCGAAAACCTTAAATTCTCACTCCCGAGAATACGTCCAAAACCAGACTATATGTCCTCACTATGCCAGCTAACATGACTATAGAAGACTCTAGATCCATAACTGAGGCGACCTAGCCCATATGCCTTATCTCAGAAGAAAATTAAATCATAACACAAGAACAACAGAACAAAATTGATCAATCAACAAGGAACAGATGGAATCGAATTTTAAGACAGTTATAAGAGGCAATTACGGAAATAGAATCGAGAAGAACAGAACCTGTAACAAGATCTCTAATGGCCTGTGCATCCTTGACTGCCATGGCGAAAGCTCACCCCTGCTGGCCTTCCCTGGCCTGCTGTTGATGCTGTATGTACCTCTGCTGCTGAGTTGGTAAGGGTAATCCCTTCTGCTGGCCCACCGGAGCCCTAGCTCCTGCTTCCTGAACTGTCAGTCCAAATGACTCAAGACACTCTCTCAGCCGATGATCGGATCCTTCGCAAAGTAAACATATGCCCAACCTCTTCCGGCATTCACCCCAATCGTGCCCTGGTTTCTTACAGAAAAGGGCAAAGGATAACAAGCTGCTGTCCCGGGGCCTGCTGCTGCCTCTGCTGCTGCTGCACCTACTGAAAAGGTACACGGCCCTGAAATTGCTGTTGCTGAAAGTAGACCCTCGGCTGCTGATACTGCTGCTGAATCTGTAAGCGGGGCATCTGCTGCGGATACTGCTGCTGAATCTGTAATTAGGGCCTCTTGGCCAGGCCCGTACTGCCACTAGCTCCATGAGTGTCTCGCGTCCTCTTCTTCTTCAGCACAAGATCGTCCTCTGCTGCCATGGCTCCTACCAGAATCTGCTCGAAAGTGGCATCGCGGCTGCTCTTGGTATACGACTTGATCTTCCTGATCAAGCCCCTGCGGAACCTCCTCACCTTCCTGGCCTCAGTAAGATCCTCCACGAATCTTCTCAGACGGCAGAACTCCCCGGTGTACTCCTCAACGGTCTGGTTCTCTTGAGCCAAACTTTCGAACTGTGCCTCCAAGGCACCGAGTGCTGTATCGGGGAAGAATTTCTTCTTGAACAGTTTCTTGAAGGTTGCCCAAGTCTGACCGGCTGTACCAACCCTCGGGTCCGTCTAGTACCAAGTACGGGCCAAGTCCTGCATCTGACTGGCTGCTGCCTCGATCTGTAATTCAACTAGTATCTGCGCCAATCGGAATATCTCCTCAATATGCTCTATCCAATCATCAGCGTATATGATGCCCTCTGTACCTTTGACGTCTCGGGGTCCCATCTTCTTATAGGATTGGATGTCTGGAGTCTTCGGCTGATACTGCTGCATCTATCCTCCCAGTGGCTGAGCAGTCACCAGCTCTACTGTCGTCCTGACCAACTGGTGGGTATCGTATATGCTCTACCGAAAATCAGTAGACTAGCTCTGCTGCATCTGCTGCTGACTCTCCAGGAATCGCTGGAAAAGGATAAACATCTGAGCCGTATCCACTGTCCTTGAAGGTAGCTGCTACTGGAACATACCTGAAATAACGGGGGAAGACCTCCGGACAGGTAGAGGTGCACTTCCAAAAGCTGCAGACGCTTCTATATGAGCAGAAACAGGAGGTGCTATGGTCCCAGCATCCACAATCGGGCGAGGGATAGCAGACCTCTCACCAGCGTCTACTGGGCCAGAGCGATGCGATCGTGTCTCAATCACTATCCTGGAGACAGATCAACAAGGAATCAATACTGAGATAGGAACGATAATTCAAGGGAGGACAGTTATTCCAAGGAAGCAATCTTCAACAGGAATTTAGATGGTAGGAATTCAGTTAAGAGTTTTTTCTAATGTGATTGAGTACCTTAAGAATAATCCTAATCCTACTGCAGGCTGTAGTGATACTCTAGTTCGAATACCACTACACAAACTCGACCTGTATGGGCTACCACTAAAAACGTGTCACAACCCGCACCCACTGTAGGGGCACGAGAAGTGGGTACGTCCAGCCTACGCCGCAGTGTCGGCGGTAGAACGCTGTCCTAGGTTACTATCACAAACTAAATACAATATGATGTACTATCTGAATGGAGGACAAATTACATAAGGTACAATTCAATCATAAATCTAGAGATATAAATAACACGATATGATAAATATGAAATCCCCAAACTGAGGTACAAACAGAAGAGAAAGTCTAAGTGTCTAAATGACACAACATCCAGAAAATAATACAACTTTAAAGTCAATACAAATGACATAAGAAATAAGATAAAGCCTAGCTAATCTAGTCTAAGCAGTAGGGATGACATCCTCAGCTAGGGCTGGATCCTCCTGTGGGTCCAACTCACAGGTGTCGTCTAGAGAGGCTCCATAGTAGGTTGGGCAGAAGTCCTCGGTATTATCTGTAATATTTTCAACAGTTCCAGTCAGGACGGGAGCGAGCACAATACATCTCACACAGATCATAGTAGGTTAGAAAATATAAACATACAAGAGAGTACGATACATGAAAACCGAAAGAATATACATGATATAAAAGAGAGAACTGTAATAGAAATATCTACTAATAGTAGAGAACTATCAGTGACTAGTGATGTAGAGTAAAAAGTCGACATGTGAACTGCTGGAATTACACATGAATATACTAAAGAGGCTCACATGGTTATACTACTTTGGAATTGTTCGCATGACTATTTATACTCCCCCATACCCCAATCAATACACAAGGATCCAGACAAGTTATGTTACGCACATGATTTTCACATGAAAGCCCATAAATGGGTGTACATGAAGTTTACATGAGGGCTCATAAATGAGTGCACATGAATTTCACATGAAGGCCCATAAATGGGTGCACATGAAGTATACATAAGGGCTCATAAATGAGTGCACATGAATTTCCACATGAAGGCCTATGAAGGGGTACACATGAAGTACATGAGAAACATGACCGTACATGAGAGCACATGAGAGTACATGAGCGTACATGAACATACACGAAGCACATGAGAAACATGAATAACATGAGATCGAGGAATACATGATGTCCATGAAACACATGACATGAAGTATCCGATGCTTCCGAGGGGGATTGTAGGAGCGTAAAAAGTGCTTCATGGAATGAGTCAAAGAGATAGAAGCATTCCACTCAACATGATCTATTGTTATAGGCTAATCGCTTTACGCCAGGGTTAAGCCAATGGTTTTACGCCAGGGTCAAGCCAATAGTTTTATGCCAGGGTCAAGCCAATGGTTTTACGCCTAAGACAGGCTAACCACTTTACGCTGGGCAAAGCTGTCAAGTCTTGCATTTAATGCAAAGTCTGACATGAAGATTTAATGATGGCATATATCACAGAATTCGAAGGGATTTGTTTTACACAGAGACCAATGTTGTCGTTTAGTATGTGGACTGAGCTATTTTACGCTCACAGTATGGCTTCTTTTATGTATGGAGACTGTATGAGTTTTTACGCTCAAAAGTTGACGTGTGAATAAAGTTTATTTGGGCTACTTTACGCTTAAGGTTGTTTAACAACCACTTTACGCGGGAAGTCCATGTCAGGGCTATTTTACGCCTAGTCTACTACTTTACGCTCAGAGTATTTTGGGTTGTTTTTACACCCTATTCTTCTTCACCAATTTGGAACGTGGTTTGCCTACACAGCTTTCATGCCACACATCTCGAAGAACGTGTGTACGTGCATCCTATTCTTATTGAAATGATGGGACACGTGTCAACGTATGCAGAGGGTGACTTCGGTCATGGGTGGCAGTTATTAGCGTAAAGACGGAACTTTTGCTGAGTTTTTACGTACAAGAAGCCAAGTCTATAAATAGACTTATTTTTCTCATATAAAGACAGACAGAGAGAGAGAGAGAGAAGAGAATACATAGAGATCAGAGTCCAGAGACTTTGATTTTTCGGAGCATTCTTCTTCAACTTTTCTTCTAGAACAGAGTGAAGCAAAGCAGGAAAGCATTCGGCCTCGCCATCAGTGCCCAAGTGCGTCGATACCTTTCTGGTGACTTAGTTCTTCCAATTGTTCATCTTCTAGCAGTGATCTTCATCATCATCGTATGGTCCAAGGAACAAAGTGATCATTTACAGATCAGACTTCCATAGCAATACTTTCCAAAATCAAATTTATACTTCTTGTACTTTTTCTTGTTTTATTTTTAAAATCCGATTTCCAGACATTTTGTTAAGTGAAACAAAAATGGCGACTCTGCTGGGGACGACCTTCTCCTCTGATGAGGAGGCAATTGCTCAATACGATGATGTGTCGATTGGATCGACAAAGAAGATTCTGGTTGTACACTTCGACCAGACTGTTTATGAAGAGATGCTCCGAACTGGGGGTGGTTCTCGCTGCTCCAATGTTCAAAAATCTCGCAAAGCACGAAAAGTTTGGATTCCTAAATCCAAAATAGCTTCTGATCTCTCTGTTGCTTCTGATGGCAAGGGAATTCTTTCCACTCCTGTCTAAGGGGCTCCCGTTCGTAACGAGGCAGTCCTTACTTCAGCGTTGCACTCTAAGTGTGGCAAGTTATCTCCCGTCAGTGACGGTGAAGATAATCAAGTTTTACCCCCAGTGGGTAAAAACCAAATTTTACGCTCAGTGCATAAGAACGAGTCTTCCATTTGTAATGAGGCAGACTCTAATGCTTGTGTTTCTAAGTGTAAAAATAAGTCTCCCGTCTGTGACGTGGTAGACACACAAAAATTAAGCTCTTCGCGTAAAGAAAAATCTCCCGTCTGTGACGTGATAGATAATCAATTTTTATGCTCTACGCGTAAAGGTAAGTCTCCTGTCTGTGACAGTGTAGATAAAATTCGCAACGATATTTTTACATCTAATGTGAATGTACCTAAATGCATACAACATAAAAATGTTGTTGGTAAAACTTCAGTTCTACACCGACAACCTTCTTATACTGCTCTACGCAAAGTACCAAACCTACAAATCATACGCAATGAAAATGGAGTCCTTCGTGCTAAAAAATCTCAAGATTTGCGCACACAACTCCAAACGCGTAGAAATGTACAGTTTGGTTCTGCGAATGCAGCCAGTAATCTTCTTTATACACAAGGGACTAAACATTTTGCTACCCCAAATATAATAAAGAAGACTACTCCTTCTACTCCTTCTGATTTACGTAAATTGCTAATGCAAAAGCGTAAAAATAGACAATCTCCCGTGATACTCCCCCAAGAAAATCATCATTGTGAGTGTCACCAGATTGTGATCAAATGTTGTTGCTCGGCTTCCAGATGGTCAGTTTTTGATCGATTGAATTTTAATGCGCCCCAACAACAAGCTGATGAGTTGTCATATGCATCAATCAACATGGCATCTCACACCAACAGAGGACGACGTCCTAGACGGAACACGTCCCAAACCCCAGGTCAACAACAATTCAACAGACTTCTTGATTCTTTTGAAGGAGTATATCAGAATACTCGATCAAGAAGACAAAGACAATTACAGACTTCTGATTCTGAAGCTGGGGGTACTCAATCTCTTGAGTCCGAAACTGATAGTGTTGATTCATACTTCTATACTAATCCTTCTGTATCTTCAAGAGAGGTTGAATCCTACGGTATTGGAGACGAACCAGAGACGTCATCTGTTAATACAGAACAATATCTCACTGTCGTTGAGCAATCATTGAAAGACATGCTTAACAAGATGCAAAGCATGCACCAGATAATAACGGCTCAGTAAACTGCTCAACCAGTAATTGTAACACCGGTTCAGGCAGCAGTACCAACTCAAGATAGCCAAGGGGTTGATATACCTTTGAATATCCAAGAGCCTGCTGTTAACCAAAATTCTGTATCTCCAGATCCCATCATTCCAGAAGATGTACCATCTCCGGTGGGGATTACGGTATAACCAACAACTTTTCAATCAAATATGCTTCCACAAACCAGCGAAGCCATTCAAGCAGTGCGTGAACTCAAAGCACAGTTTGAAGTTTTGAAGCAAAAGGATCAACTCCAGAGGTTAGGGATTAAGCAACCTTATCCTCCTCATTGGAATGATGTACCCTTTCCACCGAAATTCAAGCCACAGTCAATGGTATTGTTTGATGGAAAGGCTTCTCCTAGTCAGTATATCAATTACTTTGATATTATGACTGTACATTTACAGAAAAATGATGCTCTTCTCACTAGAGTATTCATTGGATGCTTGACGGGTTCAGCTTACGACTGGTATCGTAGTTCATCCGACAATTGCATTTCGTCTTTTGACGAATTTAAGGCAATGTTTCTCTCCCATTTCTATGAAGGAGGTATGGACATGAACATGTCCTCCTTAATAGAAATCAAGCAAAAGGAGAAAGAAGATACTCGGACGTTCATTGAACGTTTCCGACAGGCGACTCTAAAGATGCCCCCTGGTATGCCAGATTCAGCGCTGATTGATACATGTAAGATGAATCTGCGACCATCTATCGCTGTCTTCACGGGTTCCCAATTTACAGATTGGGCTTCGTTTATCATAGCAGCAGTTTCTGCCGAGACCAATGGTAGGTTGGCTCATGAACATGGGATGATTTTTGCCTCTGAGGATAAAGAAAAGAAAAGTAATCCTGGTAATAATTCCGACAATCGTAATATGAAAGGAAAAGACACTCTTTTGGTCAATCTTTCCAAGAATAAAACGACGTCGAATAATCAGGAATCTTCCAGGCCAAAAGAAGAATACTCTTTTGACGAAAGTGATATCCCAGGGATATTCCAATATCTGGTAAAGAGTGGTAAACTCCAGATTCCGGAGCCAAAGAGGCCTAATGAGGTGAATCTGACTGACAATCCTAAATATTGTATCTATCATAGATACATTAATCATCCTACCAGTGCTTGCTATGTTTTGAAGAAGAAAATCCAAGAGCTGATAAATGGTGGTGCTATTGCTTTAACCAATGATGACCATACGGTTACAACCAATATGGTTTCTCTTCAATTTGGAGATTTTTTTCCACAATAAATACCAGATGGAATTATCCCAATTTCGAAGGCAACGATGAAGATTGTGAATCTCCCGCCTGCCAGGGAGGAAAATGAAGGATTGTTGCCTCTTACATTAAAGAATGGTGAAATTATGTGGGTACATCCTGACTTAGTACCTGAAATGGAAAATGAAGGTAAAACTTCAAAATCCAATAAAGATAAGAAAGTCAAAACCTGCAACATGATTTCTCATATTATTTCAGATCCTGATAATTTGGATCATCTATGGGATGGCATTCCTTTGGAAGATAGAATGAGAGGATTGAACATATGTCCTCCAAGTCTGGCTCCTCCTGCCAAGCTCAAGCTTACTCATCAGCAATGGCTAGCTATGAATAGTATTCCCTTATACAGGGCACAACAAGTCTTCGTTGCTTATGAAAAAGCTCCTACAGGGATTTTTCCTCGTATCCCGAATACTTTTCCTCCTGTAGCTACAGAGACGTTTATTCCTCATTCTCCTGTAGTTACAAAGATCTCTTCTTCTTCCTCTATGGAACCACCTGTTGAAAGTTTACTGCCTACTCACTTGTACAGTCAGCAATCTGTCCTTCTCATGAAGAAGATGGGTTATGACTTTCAAAAGGCAGAAGGTTTGAATTATGATAAAGGAATACGACTTCCTTTACAAATTCAAAGTGAAAAATCTACTGTTGGATTGGGTTCTGAGGTTCCTCATAACAATCCTCACAAGAAGAAGGCTAAGGAAAGGAAGATTAAATCCTGCAATATGGTACTTCCTTTTTCTGAGTCTAAAGAAGAAACTTTTGCTGGTACAAGATCTGGAAAAGAGTACCACAAAGAATATGAGGGATCCTCCAAAGAAGCTGAGAATGTTGAAACACCATCAACTCAACCGTCTCTTGCTACTGCTGTGGTTGAAAAGGGGAAACAAAAAGCAGTACGCTTCGATATCCCGTTGAAGTCTACTTCCAGTTAGGGGGTGGTGATGAAACCCTATAAATTTGATATTCTAGCCCAGTTAGCTAATACTCCAGCTAGATTATCTATCTTTGAGTTGCTTCGCCTTTCTAAAGAAAGTCGCAAAACTTTGAGTGAAGCTTTGCTGCAAGCTGACTCCTGCTTAGCTCAACTCAAGACTCCTGACAATATACCAGTGTCATGCCCACAATGTCATAGTGTGATGGAAGCGATTCCCAACATCACCTTTACACAAGAAGATATGCTGTTGAAGCATAACAAGCATGACAGGCCTTTGTGCTACACTGGGTATATTGAATCCATTGAAGTTGACAGAATTTACATTGATCCTGGGTCTTCCATTAGCATAATTCTTCAAAGTATGCTAAGACCATTGAGGATTCCTACTAGTGATCTGACTTACACTAGTACCACAATAGTTGGTTTCAACTCTAGAAAGAGCAAACCACTGGGGAAGATTCGTCTGAAGATTCAGATTGGTGAGCTTCGAACTATGGCAACATTTTATGTTATTAACTCAGATGTATTCTACAATATTCTTCTTGGAAGACCATGGTTACATGAGCATAACATAGTGCCTTCGACTCTTCACCAATGCTTCAAGTATATGGATTCCCAAGGAGTTGTGAAGACTGAGTTTGCTGATATCAATCCTTTCAAGGGTGTCGAAGCCTATTTTTCCAACTCAAGGCTTTACAAACAAGAGCATGTGAAAGAGATATCAGATATGGCTGAAGATCAATCGTCTGCTGAAGATCAGTCTATTAACGAAGATCCGCCAGAAGAGCAACCTTTGAATATCAAAGTTAAAGGGCGAATCCAACCCCAACCTGTCAACAATCAACCTTTGATGATCAAGGTTAAAGAAAAAACTCGAGCTTCATCTGAGGAATCAGTGAATGTTCCTACTAAAAGCCAAGTTCAACCTCTTGTGATCAAGGTCAAAGGGCATACTTTTTGTACGAATGATCCATAACCTCCATTGATTGTCAATCTTGGCAAATCTACGCAGAAGACGGATGATAGTCCACTAGTGATTAATCCGAAGCGTAGCAGTCAAATTGTAAATGATGTAAATATTGATCATTCTATACTTTTTGATATCAATAAAGATTTCCTTTTCGAGTATATGGCTGTCAAGTTTATTGAAAGAATGAATTTATCTTCTGATAATCAAAGTCATCAATATAAAGACAACATAGACACAGAGGAAACCTTATACATTGACAATAAGGAAAATTCTTTTCCTCCTCATGTCGATATTGGACCTTATGCTCAAAGGTTTCTAACATCTTCTCCCCATCTTCTTCCTGTAGTCGCTTCATCGCAAGCTTGTGTAACTTATAGACGTCACAAAGAATCTTATTTCGTGGTTCCGTCTGATAAGAAAAACAAGCATCAAATTGTGTTTGGCCTGGCTAGAAATATTCCTGTTGCTCAGACAGATGATTTGAGAGATAAAAATAAAGGAAGAATCCGAATTGACAGATATAGTCAACAATCTCTCAAGATTATCCAGAACATGGGATATGATTTGAAGACTATACAAGGTCTCAATCAAGGCAAAGGTAGACGACTACCATTATGTGGTGATCCGTTTTACCAGAAAACTCGTCATGGATTGGGATATGATCCGTCCTACATGTTTAATGACAATATACAAGAAGAATTCTTTTCTTCTAGCTCTTCACAATCATCAGATTCAGAAGAAGTCCAATTCATCGAATCCGATATTTCTCACTCCTCGTGTGTTAAAGGAGACTATTATGATGAATCTGAGCAAATATTTTCAGCTTATATGGTTCAAATTGATGGTGAATCCGAGCTATTTGAGAATGATCCTTGGGCTCAACAGATGGACACTCAATGAGAACTTTATTTTGAACAACGACAACCACCTACAGAGGACAAAATTATCCAGATTGACGTTGGAGATGGAACTACGCCCAAACCAATATTCATCAGTAAAAATCTTTCCGAAGATGAAAAGGAAAAATTGATAAAACTGATCAAAGAATATATTAATATTTTTGCATGGAGTTATGAGGATATGCCAGGTCTAGATCCCAAAGTTGCTACTCATAAACTCAATATTCTTCCTAATGCTAAGCCTGTAAAACAACAGCAACGGTATTTTTGACCAAATATGATGGATGCAATTGAAGCAGAAGTCAAAAAGCTGATCACGTGTGGTTTTGTTCGTGAAGAACAACACCCCGATTGGGTTGCCAACATTGTTCCTGTTATAAAGAAGAACAGAAAAGTCCGAGTTTGCATAGATTTTCGAGATCTTAATGCAGCCTGTCCAAAAGACAAATTTCTACTTCCAATTACTGATGTCATGATAGACAATACATGTGGTTTTGAACGCATGTCTTTTATGGACGAATTCTCAGGATATAATCAAATTAAGATGCATCCAGAAGATGAGAAGCATACTGCTTTTCGTACACCCCTTAGGGTTTACTGCTATACGGTGATGCCATTTGGTCTTAAAAATGCCGGTGCCACGTATCAACGGGCCATGAGCAACATTTTTCAAGAACATCTACGAAAGACAGTAGAATGTTATGTAGATGACATTGCTGTTAAGAGTCAATCAAAAGATGATCACATTCAAGACTTGAAGACAGTATTTGAATTGATGCACCAACATCAATTAAAAATGAACCCTACTAAGTCTTTCTTAGGGGTTTCTAGTGGCAAGTTTTTAGGATTTGTCATTACTTCTCAGGGTATCCATATTGATCCTGATAAGGTTAAAGCAATTCTTGAAATGCGTCCTCCACGCAATTTAAAAGAACTTCGTGGCTTCCAAGGTCGCATTGCATATATCAAGAGATTCATATCCAATCTCTCTGGAAGATGCCAGCCTTTCTCCCGTCTATTAAAGAAGGGTGTATCATTTGTTTGGGATGAAGCGTGTCAGAAAGCCTTCAATGACATCAAACAATACCTTATAAATCCCCCTGTTTTGGTACCTCCAGTGATAGGAAGACTATTTTTGCTATATGTTCGAGCTTTGGATCATTCACTTGGTGCTCTTCTTGCACAAAAAAGTGATATAGGGCATGAACAAGCAATTTATTATCTTAGCCGAATGATGGTCGGAGCAGAACACATGTATACTCCTGTAGAAAAGGAATGTCTGGCCTTGGTTTTTGCTGTCCAAAAGACAAGACATTATGTGACAGGATAGACTATCCATGTCATCTCCAGAATAAATCCCATTCGGGTATTGATGAGAAAACCGAGCATTCTTAACTCTAGGTTAGCTACCTGGGCGATGTTGCTCACTCCTTATGACATGGTTTATATACCTCAAAAATCAGTGAAGGGTCAAGCATTAGCTGATTTCTTAGCTGCTCATCCTATACCTGAAACATCAAAGTTATATGAGGACATTCCAGATAAAGTTGTGGATTACAATATGACTTTAAAAAATGACATTTGGCAATTATATTTTGACGGAGCATCACGGGTTGGACCTAAAGGTAATATTATCTCTGGGGTAGGAATCGTCTTGGTTTCTCCTGACAAAATGGTCATATACCGTGCCTATTCTCTCAATGAACCATGCTCCGATAATGTAGCAGAATATAATGCTCTATTGATTGGTCTCCAAGTCGCAAAACAATTGGATATTGAATTCTTGGAAGCCTATGGAGATTCTCAGCTGATTGTTAATCAGGTTAGAGGGACTTATGAAGTCAGAAATCCCGATCTCATCCCTTATCATCAAGTGGTAGTCAAATTGGTCCTTTCATTCAAAGGATTCTTCATTGAATTCGTACCACGTTCTCAGAATGTGGAGGCTGATGCTCTTGCTAGCCTAGCTGCAGACTTGGCTGTTCCAATCCGAAGACAAAATACAATTACTTTGTTGAACCGAGATTTATTCCGTGTCAAGAATAATTTGTGTATTAAACAGAGTTATACTACAGAATCAAGCTCTCAGCAAAGGGATTGGAGAACTCCATTTATTGATTACGCGGTTCATAGGATTTTACCTGAAGATCCAAAAGAAGCTGCATTAATTAAAAGACGATCATTTCGATTCTATTATGATTCATCTTTACATATGTTATATCGTTGCTCATATGATGGACTCTTGCTGCGCCGTCTCTCAGAAAGTGAAGCTAAACTGATACTCCGTGAGGCTCATGATGGCGTCTGTGGTGCTCATCAACCGGGTCCGAAATTACAGGACCGCATTCGAAGAATGGGGTATTATTGGCCTTCCATGATAGCAGATGCTGTGGATTACGCCAGAAGGTGTAAAGCATGTCAGATTCATGCTGACTTTATTCACCAACCTTCTGAATTTCTATATCCTATAGCAGCTTCCTGGCCCTTCGAAGCTTGGGGTATGGATGTGATTGGTCCTATTAACCCTCCTTCTGTTAAAGGACATCGGTTCATATTGGCTATAACCGATTACTTTTCTAAGTGGGCAGAAGCAGTCCCCCTTGCTGAAGTGAAAACATCTAATGTGATCAGCTTCATCAAACATCATGTCATTTATCGCTTCGGGATTCCTCGACGAATAATTCATGATAATGGTCCATAATTTGCCAATCAGGCATTTTATCGGTTCTGTGATAAGAATCAAATTCAAAATCTGGCTTCTACGGCTTATAATCCAGCTGCTAATGGTTTAGCCGAAGCCTTCAATAAGACGATCATTAAACTTCTCAAAAGTTTGTCTCTTCTAATAAACGTGATTGGAATGAGAAACTTGGAGAATGTTTATGGGCTTATCGAACAACAGTCCGGACTCCTACTGGTTTTACACCATTTTCATTGGTTTATGGATGTGAGGCTGTTCTTCCCTTGGAAATACAGATTCTATCTCTACGAATAGCTATTGCTAATAAGCTAACTATAGAGAACAATGATCGCTTACGACTCCAAGAACTTGAAGGATTGGACGAGAAGCGTCTTCAAGCACAACAGCATATTGAGCTATATCAAGCCCGTATATCTCGAACTTTCAATCGTAAAGTTAAAAAGAGGGTATTTAAGATTGGCGAGTTGGTATTAGCCGTTCGAAGACCGATGATTATGACTCACAAAAGCAAAAGGAAATTCCAAGTGAAATGGGAAGGTCCTTATGTAATTGAGACCGTGTTTTCTAATGGCGCCTATCGGTTATCAAAGCCCAATGGAGATCTACTCATGATGCCGATCAATGGCAAAATTTCTTAAGAATTACTATGTATAAAAAAAGGAATAAAAATAAAATTTCTTTTAGTATTATTTTTGTTCTGAATAAAGGATTAAGGACGAGGACCATTGCCTGCCTTATTGAATACATAGTCAGCCAATGCTTCGAAGGCATCGTTGTCTGAGTTCATAAAAAACCTGCAGGCAGCCATCCTCAGTGCTTCTTCTTCAGGAGTTTTCTCTGGCTCTACTAAGAAAGCAAGGATGTCTTGTGGTGGCTTGGGAGTAGAAGAACTTTCGCCTACTTCGGTCGGGCCTGATACAGTTAGCTCAACGGGGTGCGTCTCGATGACTTTCTCAACCTTCTTGGAGACTTCATTCTTTTGCTGCACGTCCATGGAAGACATTTCCGATAGAGGAGTGGAAATAAGAATGAAATGTTACAAAGAGTTCTCACCTATTTATAGGAGAGATCTATTAATGAACCAGTCTTTTGAAAACAACTGTTCATTCCCGAAAAGACATGTCTGTTCATTACATCAGATTCATCCATTTAATTATGGAATTGAATTAACCTTTTTCTTTTCCCGAAAGATATGTCGGTTCATTCATTTTGGCATATATCCTCAAATGACATCTGTCTTCTTAATCTCCAGCTACCAAGGTTTGGTTAAGCTGATTACTTGTCTCTTCAGAGAGAAATTTTGATCTTCTATCTTACCAGTTGGTATAGAAAGTTGGATTTATTATTTATCACGTTTTTTATGACCTCTGAATAAATATTAAATTTGTTTGTATTTTCTATCTATCATGTCCATTTGACCTCTGCATAAATATTAATCTACTTTTCTTTGAGTTCTTATATACTGTCATGTCCATATTACCTCTGATAGTATTGTATACTCTAAAAACAGAAAACAAGATTTTATTATCTGTCATGTCCGTATTACCTCTGGATAGATACAAATCATTGAGCATAGAAGACTTGTCATTTCCATTCTCATTTCATCATAAAAGTCTATTATATTTCTTAGACTTTCTTACAAATCATAATGGAAATCTATTACATTTTGGATTTTCATTCTATACAACAACGATGACCTAATCGAGATCTATTTCTTCTTTGGATCTTCTTCATCGGATTCGTTGTTGGTGTCAATTCCTTACTGTCTGAGCCTCAATGGTGACCAGAACAGTAGGAATCAAACTCTGGTCTTCTCTCTCAGACGAGAGGAGAATCCCAGAGTATGGCAGCCCGAAGACGTGTTGCTGCCAATACAATTGGTGGAGAAGTGGCGGCCTTTCAGAGGAGATAGGAATGTATCCAGCATTGGGATACGATTCCTAGTCCTGCCGTGAAAGAAACTCTACTACCTAATTTCTCGGGATATAGTTGACTCCACCATCCAACTTTCCGTGTATAAAGGCTCTTTCTACCATCTGAGGAAGACCCTTTTATCCCACGAAAAGTTCTGAGTTGTCTGATTTGTGCGTCAAAAGTGCATGAGCTCCCTGATGCTGATGTCAGAAGAATGCTCCTCACAGCGTCAAAGTTGTCAATACCGGTTCTGGAAAAGTTCTCCAGCCAAGATTCTGTGGAAAACAACAGAGAAAAAGTCATCAGCCACTTACTGGTCAATTAAAAACTGATGCTCGTGCACCATATTCAACAAGGTATTTTTTTTACGCCAGTGATTCATGTGCACCTAATCTACGAGGTTTTACGCCAATGTTTACGTGCAACAAGGCTTTTACGTCAGTGATTCATGTGCACTTAATCTATAAGGTTTTACGCCAATGTTTTACATATAACGCTCCATATCTGTTAAGGATTTGCGCTCGTTTAAAGATCGGCATCCTTTTTCAACAAAAAGTTCAAAAGCAGACGATCGATTTACAAATCGAACTTACCATTAAGGTTAGATGATTCGGCTCTAAGAGTGGTTGAATCAACGTTTGGTGACCGGGCGTACAAAGAGACAGCATCGGAAAGCATCGTCATTTGTTGGAGAATAAAATCTTGCAAAGAGCTACCGGGCATACAGAGGAACGACATCGGAAAGCATCGCCATTATCAATCTCTTGTTAGAGAATGAAATGTTGCAAAAAGCTATCTTCGGAAGAATGAGAATGAGAAATGAGAATGTATAAAACATTCTTTAACTCAGCTATTTATAAGGGTTGAAGAAACGGATGGCATGAGTCTATTTCGGGAAAGATCCTACTAAAAAGGCGCTCGTGACCACAAGGCAGATGCCACGTGTTGTTTTGTTTCTCTTGGGAATGAACAGCCATAGATGCAGTTAAAGAAGATGTAGAACAATTCTATATATACCAACAGATGAGATCAATATCAAGATTTTATTTATAAAAAGGGGAGTAAGCCCCTACAGATAAGTTGAAGAGTCGCAACACATATACGACACTTCTATATAAAACATTATTTTTTCTCTCCTTCGTTGGGCTGACGAAGGGAGGCATCTAACTCGTGCATCTTGCGGATCCCGGAACGACGCATCAGATTAAGAAATGCATCTGCATCACCTGATCCTTCATACGTAATTGGGGGACCACCATTTATACGTCCAAAGACTGCTGGAGTCAGTCCAAAGCACTCTATAAAGTTGCGTGCCCGCTCAACCTCTGTCTCTATATCAACCCTTGAGCTCGGAGCCTCTTCCTTGTTAATCTCTTTTTTTGGTGCCATGATAGTATAAGGATGAAAAACAAGAATGAAGAATTTCTTCTTATATACACAACCAAATCAACTCTTCATATTCCTTATGGGAAACTGATCATTATTAATGCAAACTCGGAAAGATGAAGAAGCATTCGAAAGTTTCGAGAGGAAATTCATTATGACGGTTAAGTATTGACCGGCACCATTTCCCGAATTTTATGCTGACTGGTCAAATCTCGACTTTTACGCTTCTGTTCAAAGTGTTTCAAATTTTGAAGATATTTGAAAACTTTGAAGGGGGTCTTGTAGGAGCGTAAAAAGTGCTTCATGGAATGAGTCAAAGAGATAGAAGCATTCCACTCAACATGATCTATTGTTACAGGCTAATCGCTTTACACCAGGGTCAAGCCAATGGTTTTACGCCAGGGTCAAGCCAATGGTTTTACGCCAGGGTCAAGCCAATGGTTTTACGCCTAAGACAGGCTAACCACTTTACGCTGGGCAAAGCTGTCAAGTCTTGCATTTAATGCAAAGTCTGACATGAAGATTTAATGATGGTATATATCACAAAATTCGAAAGGATTTGTTTTACACAGAGACCAATGTTGTCGTTTAGTATGTGGACTGAGCTATTTTACGCTCACAGTATGGCTTCTTTTATGCATGGAGACTGTATGAGTTTTTACGCTCAAAAGTTGACGTGTGCATAAAGTTTATTTGGGCTACTTTACGCTCAAGGTTGTTTAACAACCACTTTACGCGGAAAGTCCATGTCAGGGCTATTTTACGCCTAGTCTACTATTTTACGCTCATAGTATTTTGGGTTGTTTTTACGCCCTATTCTTCTTCACCAATTTGGAACGTGGTTTGCCTACATGGCTTTCATGCCACACATCTCCAAGAATGTGTGTACGTGTATCCTATTCTTACTGAAATGATGGGACACGTGTCAACGTATGCAGAGGGTGACTTCGGTCATGGATGGCAGTTATTAGCGTAAAGACGGAACTTTTGCTGAGTTTTTACGCACAAGAAGCCAAGTCTATAAATAGACTTATTTTTCTCATATAAAGACAGACAGAGAGAGAGGAGAGAATACATAGAGATCAGAGCCCAGAGACTTTGATTTTTCAGAGCATTCTTCTTCAACTTTTCTTCCAGAACAGAGTGAAGCAAAGCAGGAAAGCATTCGGCCTCGCCATCAGTGCCCAAGTGCGTCGATACCTTTCTAGTGACTTAGTTCTTCCAATTGTTCATCTTCTAGCAGTGATCTTCATCATCATCGTATGGTCCAAGGAACAAAGTGATCATTTACAGATCAGACTTCCATAGCAATACTTTCCAGAATCAAATTTGTACTTCTTGTACTTTTTCTCGTTTTATTTTCAAAATCCGATTTCCAGGCATTTTGTTAAGTGAAACAGGGATAACATCTCATGAAAAGATCCATATAGTACCAATCCGTGATAATATCGTGACAGCATCAGAGAATATACTCACCTGCGATTAGAATGTCTGTGAGAATACAATCCTAAGTATGTTATGAAATAATCAGAGAATATACTCACCTGCGATCTGAATGTCTGTGAGAATACACTGTCCGAAATGAGGTATCTGAGTCCTATTTAGAGCAACACAAGTCATGATGTATACAAGGGAGTAATAAATGAAGTGTACAATGCATTTACATGATTTCTAGGTCAATCTAGGCCAAAGTCAACTCTTGGTCAACTCTGTTCAACTGTACAGTCAAACTAGGTCAACTACAGGGCTATCTTGGTTAACTGGTCAACTTAGGCTATCAAGGATCAACCTTAGGGTTTGGTCAACTAGTCAATTGGTCACCTATGGACTCAATGTTGACTTTTGGTCAACAATCTAGTCAAATTAGGTCAACTAGTCCAATCTAGGTCAACTCTAGTTAAATCTAGGTCAACTCTATAGTTTATATAAGCAAGTATCACATATAGGATACTTAGCCTATAATCACAAACTAATACAAAACACAAAACTAACAAGGTACATCACTTATTCACATATTCAATGTTTATATAATTATGAGGGAAGACATATATATGAACATACATGTATATATACATATAGAGAAGGAAAAAAGAAATTTAGAAAGTGAAATGTGTGTGTGTGTGTGTGTGGACTATGGACTGAGTTTTAAAAGCTAAAGGAACAACAAGGTATATGGATTAAACTTAACTTAGAAAGCAGTTTTCCTATGTTCAGGTTTTACATAAAAATATATAGGATACATCCTCATCTCAGTCACATGTATACCCAGTTAACATTTCAAAATCAAAACCCATTTGTGTTTACTTGTTAACTCAGTTACAACATCCAACCAATTCCCAATCAGTTTACAAAACATTTAAAATCCTTAGAATCTCAGTTTTAACATTGCAACTCAGGTTTCATTTGATTGAAAACTCAGGTTTCATTCCTAACTAGAATCTCAGGTTAACACTTCATTTAAACTCAGTTAACAGTTATCACATTATACTCAGGAATGCCATATGTAAACTGTTTAAACACAGTTCATTGGAGTCTCAGGTTACACTGTTACTTGATATCTCAAATTTATATTTCAGTTTCCACATTCAAATCCCCAACCCCTAAATAAATCCCATTTCAGTTTTAAACACAGGTTTAAACTAACCATAGTTAACTAACCTCATTGAAAACATGGGCATTAATATGCACTGGAATTTAAATTCTCAGAAAAACAGATTTATACATATACTAACTGTCAGTTTATTTAAACAGAAACTAAAAAAATGAACATGTATATGAATCCTAATTTCGAAAACCAAAACCAATGAAACTAAACAAGCAACTTACATATATATACACAACCTTAATTTCAAAACTAATTTAACATTCAATCTTAGGTTTAATATTTACACATTAACTTCATTCATTCGACACAACCTGTAAAATCCGACTGATACATGAAAACCCAGTTCGAAAACCTAAACTAAACCAATAAAATTAACAATCAGTCATATAGGAATGTTCCGCATATGTATACGTGTCTAGGGTGTGTCATTCGTGTCCACAAGAGTGGACACGAAGTATCCAATGCAAGGAAACACGGGTTCAAAAATCCTGTTGTGCACAGGCTCGTACGGCCATTCCCTGGGGAATTGGACACGACACAGAACCAAGGACACCTCGTGCACACTAACCTAGGTAGCCTACCTATAGGACTACACATTAGTCTAGATAACACGTGTCCACATTGTGTCTATAGTCGACACGAACTGCGTGTCAGTAGAGAAAATCCTCACGCACAGTGACAGTGCAAATCGCGTGCACGTAGGATTGCGTGTCCAATACGACACGAGACGACTCAAGACTCAAGGGGTGTGATGTCAGTCACTGCCCCTAGGTCTGTGCCAAGTGGCAGGCCGCCACATGGCGTGTCGTGTCCACAGTGGCACTCGGGTAGCAGGGCACTGTTACGGTGTCAGCGCGCGTGTGTGTGTGTCCGTTTTGGACACGAAAACACCCAATCTTCAACTCAGTCATTTAGATTATTGATATATATATATATATATATATATATATATAAACCTAATTTTTTGTTCAATTAGATTCTGAAATTAACACAATTCATTTCTCACAAACATTTCATTGAACACCCTATTAAAATCACTGATATGTGTCCGATACGGATACGAAATGGACACTACCTAGCACCAAACTAACTCTACAGCTAGGGTATACCTATATGCATGCATCAATGAAAAGAAAACATGATTTTATATGGGTTTTATGGGATTTACCTATTGAGAGTGGATCTCAATGAAAAGGGTGAGGTTGAGTGTTTTTCCTTGAACTTCAATTGCCCAAAGCACTCACAATCCTAGCTAGCAAGCCCCTACTAGCTTCCCCTATGGTAGAGGGTGATGATGCAATTGATTAGGACCAATTTGGACTTGATTTGGATATTAGGGAAAGAAATTTGGGGAGGAACTATTAGGGTTCTAAGTGAATGTAAAAAGAGGCAAAGGCTTTCTTAAGGATGCTTTATAGGAAGGGGGATCCTATTGTGGCTGCCATTAGATGAATTAGGGTTAGGTTTTAGGTCTAGATGAGTGGCTAGGAGTTATCCACCCAATTCTAAGCCTTCTTATTGGTTCAACTAGTCATAAAGCTTTTTTTTCTTTCATAAATATCCTAAGGAAAAATATCTTACTTAGAATATCTAGATATTGTTAACCTTGGCACTTAGTAGGAATGTTCTAACTATGATTCTAACCTCAAGACTAATCTATGTTAGGTTAAATTTCTAGGTTAAGGCTTAACCTAACAATTAACACATATTTAATAAATAAAAATTATTTTCATTAAAAGTAAAAAATGACCAAAATACCCTTAGGCTAAAAATTGGTAATTTAAATTTTTAATCACATGACTAGGCTCCATTGGTCATGGTTAGTCTCTAGGCTTAGCAAAACTAAGGTTTAACTAGTTAACCATCAAAATCGCAATTCAATACTTTAAATAGTTTTAAATTAATTAAAAATCACCAAAATCACAATATGATTTAAATATCATTATTAAATGATTATAATTATAAAATTTCAAAATTATCCTCATTTGGAAAATTGGGTGTTACAGTGCTAACAATTCTATTTGTCAAATTGAGTTAAAACATCACAAATACAAAATCATCTAGTATATAAATATGTTCCAAATACATAGCCAAAATGTAAAACTGGATACAGGTCCAATAATAAAATACATAGTCTAAAACATGTCTGCTCTCAAAAGTCTCGAGCAACTAAACAAACTAGACGAGTTTTTCCGCAGGTACATCCTCGTAAGGTAAAGCCTGATCCTCGATGGCGACCCCATAATAGGAATCACATAGCGACTCCTCCTCGGTAAGTATACCTACAACGTTATCCTGTTAGGACGAAAGCAAGTACTGATTCTATAAACTAAATATACGGAGCATGAAACAGAGATTTAATAACAGGAAATCATGGCATATCATAATCTATCATGGCAAGGATATATTTATCATGGCGACAGATGTACATGTAATGTTTAAAACTGGAGCAGGCACGTGATCGTCAATAGGTATAAAATGTACCGATGTACAAGTCTACAAGTAATAAAATGTACATAAGTATAAGTGTATAAGCATAGGTGTACATACGTACAAAAATACGGGATAATGGCCTACGACAAGGTATGCATATAAAATGCGACCTTGCTCGGTACATACGTACGGGAGAAGGGGCATGATCACGTACTCAACTATCAGTTTTCCCATAACCTAAGTTTTCACATGTGAGAGATACAAGTGTAGCTTAAAATATGTGAAAGATACTGGGAGCAGTATAAAACAGGTGAAGTTATGACTTGCAGTTTTAAGAAACAGTATTTTAATACGATTCATTCACAGTTATTATCACATGCAGTAAATAAAGTTTGTAGGGGTACTTGTCTCATGCAAAGCAAGGGTGTGAATATAAAGCGATAGATATTCAGTGTCCCGTCACTGTAAAAAGGATATATAAACTTAGTTTTTTTTATACTAAGCTAAATACTAGGACACTAGTGGTGTGACACGACTTTCTAACTCGACACCTAGCCAAGTGATAATTTTAGCATAGAAGACCAATATGAGGTGACACAATACCTAAAATAACTTTCTAGGGTCTCTATACTAAGGTAGGATAAGGTCCAACACCAAAATATCCCAAAATCACACATAACTTCGCAAGTCGTAATTATTTAATTAATAAATCAGACTGTATACTATGTTCCAAAAATTATTAAGATAGGAAAAAAGCTTAAATATACATAAAATAAAGTACCAAAATGATCCTTGTTAATTATAGAAATTTACACTAATTTTTTGGAATTTATAAACCAGTATAAATGTTTATTAAAAATCAGTAAAAATAAGTACCTTGAAAATGAGTTCTGTTTTCCTATTTTTATAAAATGACAAAAGTACTAATTAAATCCTGGAAAAATTGTATTAAATTATCTATATTAACATAGTATTTAATTACAATTTTTTCCAGATTTTTACAGCAACTGAATTACATATAAAAATTCAAATACAGAAAGTTATAATTTTTGGAAAATAAATAATTAATTATTTAATATTTTATCCACGTATACGAAATTGAACCGAAGTCCAGATACGGGACCCAAGGCCATTAATCAAGTCCGATATGACCCGTACATGCCTTGAATGTATTTAGACGCATTTAAGCCCACAGAACCCATGCTAGGTCTGGACCCAAATGACCATAATCAATCAGAATATAAAAATACGAATTTAAATATATAGACATATGGATATTAAAATATTCTAATAATATATATTTTAATGTAGTAAAATATACTAGTCATAAAATTAAATAATAAAATAACTTGTAAATTTACACATAATAAAATATAGCACCAAAAATCATATATACATAGAAGTACATATATATATAGTATATATATATATATATATATATATATATATATATATATATATATATATATATATATATATATATATATATATATATATATATATATATATAAATATATATATATATATATATATACATAATAATAATACATATATATTTATATATATATATATATATATATATAAAAATATATATATATATATATATATATATATATATATATATATATATATATATATATATATATATATATATATATATATATATATATATATATATATATATATATATAGGCTAATGGGCCAAACCCGACCCAATAGGAATAGTAACCCGACCCGAACCCATTAGCAAATGGGTTTAAACATAATAACGTAAAATAAAACCCGTTAAACCATTAAACTATTCTCGTGTCCGGACAGTTAGGGACACGAGAAATGAACCCGACACAAAGTCTTGTGTCCACCGTGATTGACACGAATCTGACACGAGTTTCCCGTGTCCAAGCACATCATTGCACTCCTTGATACGTGGCGAGTCCACACACGTGTACACGAGACACGACACGAACCATAGGAGAAATGACACGTACGTGTCCGACAAGAAGAAGCCGTCGGGGGTGCTACACGGCGGAGGAGACGCTAGGGTCATCGGGAAAAAATTGAACCGAGTTCGTCTCGTCGTGGCGGTCACTTTGGCGATGGTCGTGGGTGACGACGATGGCTAGAACGGTGGGGATCCTAGATCTAGGGTTTCGACGAGGGTGTGGGGAAGAACGGGCTAGAACGACGGCGAGGGTGGTCGGGAAGTGGAATAGGGTAGGGTTTCGAACAGGGGTCTATTTATAGGCAATAATTTGGGTTTAGATTAGGGTTTCGTTTAGGGTTTAGGGTTAGGGTTTCGGCGAGGTCGGTCGGGGATGATGACGAGTCGAAGGCGGTGGTCAGGGCGATTTGCAGAAACCCCCCTAGTTTCATCAATTGCACAAAAATCCTACCGCCTTACAAAATAAAAATCCTAATTTGCAATTAGCCCCCGCCCCCTTGTAGAAGCATGGAAAATATCAGAATAATGGTCCATGCGGCTCCGGGTACGAAGCCCATACGGCTCATATGGGAGCTGTCTTATACAGTTCAAAGGAAGACTCTCTGTCTTATGCGGCTCGAGAGTGTATGCGGTTCAGCAGGAATATGCGGCTCGATCCATGCCACGTGTCCCTCTGTGATCCTTCCCTACAGCTGGCCCTTTAAATAGTGGCCTCATTTAATGCTCTGACACGATTTGACGACTGTGGTGGCTCTGGCATAAAGTGTCATAATGGCTCTGCCATAATGACAGACGCTTCGGAAAAAGAAGAAGATCTCTGACCCGATCCGTCAGAAATCCTAGGTTGCCACGTGGCAAATCTCATGCAGCTTAAATAGGGAACAACTTCATGCGGCTCACTGAGAAGTCACCCTATATGACTAGCAGAAATCAGCCATATGCGGCCCACTGAGAGCTCAGCCCCTGCGGCTCAATACAACGCTAGCTCATGCGGCTCGCAAAGACTATGCATATGCGGCTCATTGAGAGTTCGTTCCCTGTGGTTCGATGAAGCATTGTCCTATGTGGCTCACAAAGAGTATCTCCCTGCGGTTCAAGTGTTGCCCATCCTATGCGGCTCTGGCAGGACCCACAACCAGAACACGTGGCATCGGATCAATCAACGATTTAACCGAATCTTAACAAATATATTTGACATCATCATCATAATTACTGAGATCAAGGCATATCATTTATCATCAAGCCAACGGGACACGTGGCGAGCAATCGGATATTGGTAGAACCCATCATGGAGATTTAAAGCAGTTAACATTAATTGCTCACAAGATTCGGTGCTATCCTCATTAATGGCCGAGATTCATTGTAATCAGGATCAAGGGTTCAGATAGATTGAAGGAGCGCCGACATTCCAAACAAATGATCATTAGCAAACCCTAATGATCATACCCCACTCTTATAAATAGCCAGCATCATTTCTTTGCACAAGGACCGACACCAAAAGAATAAAAAAAATATACAGAGTCAGAGAGAGAATACACAGAGAGAGAGAGAAGCCAGGAGAGCAACAGAGGAGCAAAAAGAGCACTTCTTCGTCAACGCCAACCATCTTTTCACAAGGAGCCAAGGCTGCATACCGATCGTCCAAGGAGTAAGGCAGGGCTGCCGTCGCCTTCCCGAGCCTCTATCGTCACCCCCCAGAATCTAAAATAAACAATTGTATTTAGATTGCTGTACCTAGGTTTTCGTCCCTAGGCTTTCTTTGTACAAGCGAGTTTGTATTGTGAGTCTAAGTTCAGTCCTCCGATAATTGTTCTGTACTTTTACAATCAATGGCAAACACGATGGCGACTCTGCTGGGGACTAACTTCTCCACGGCTGAGGAGTTGGTGACGCAATCGGATGCAGCCAAGCTTGGCTCCATGCAACAAAAGATGGTCGTCCGCTTCGACCAACAAGCGTTTGAAGAGATGCTCTCCGAAGAAAGCGCTGATCCGGTCCAGAAGCGCACCTGCACGACAAAGGCTCGCTGATAGTGGAGGCCAAAATCATTTGCTCCTCCCCAAGCCCCCGACGGTGTACCCTCTGTTGCTCAAGACGGTGAGAAGGACTCTTCTGCGGCCCCACTTCAGATCGTAGACAACTCTGCTGTCTCCAAGTTCGGCAGAAGAAAATACTATGATGCTGGACTTGCAGAGGCAAAGAGGAACTCTACGCGAGCTGAGCCGCATAGGGGTGCTAGCCGAGTGAAAAAGGCTCATACGACCACATCCGCTAGCCGCACGGACAAAGCCCATGCGGCCACAGTCGCTGGCCGCATGAAGAAGAATCATGCGGTCACATCTGGCAGCCCTATAGTTTATGCAGCTACAGTCGCCAATCACATGGATGAAACACATGAGGCTACAGGAGGCAGCCGCTTGAAGAAAACCCATGCGACCACTATTGCCAACCGCATGCGGCCGGCCTGCACGATCGTGACTCCTAGCCGCCCAAAGACAACTCATCCGACAGCAGAAGATGACCGCATGCAGACAGCCTGCACGGTACCCAACTCTAGCAGCATAGCGTCCGTTCCACGCTTCTTTCGATCGGTCTTCGACCGTCTCTCATACGGTCCCGACCCTGATGATTCTCTGTATGATAAGCCAGACTCTGTGGCATTTAACCTGGACTCCTCCTATTACGCACCCACCGGTGCTAAAGGAAGGAAGTCTAGGGCAATGCGGGCTCATCGAGCCCAGTCAGCTATCCCAACCTCTGACTATCGGAGCGTCCCGTTGACTATCACACGGGCCTCGGATGGAAAGTTGTATACAACTGCTCAAGTCCAGCCCCCAGCGGCAAACAGACAGAGTGGTTCCTCTGACCTGCGGGAGACGACCCTCCACAAACGCAAGGAAAGAGAAGGAGTGTCGGTGTGCAAGGAGTCCTCGCTTGGACATCGCTGTACCCAAATCATCGTCAATTGCTGCTGCAACAACACGGCAATGACGGAAGCTCGGCCATCCGTCTTCCAAAGTCTACAGCACCCAAACTCAGAAGATGAGGCACCTCCTGTTGTCTCCTGCAATTCTGCTCAAAAAGTCCCCGCCGAAGAGAGAAGAAAGAAAACGAGCTTCTCCAGTCCGAAGATATCAACCACTACAACTAAGAAACTGTCGTCTAAACGGTTGTCCTCCACTGGTGTATTCCAACACACCCGTTCAAAGACGAAATTTATCGCGATGGGAAATTCATCATCCACATCGCTGGGGGTTGAAGGAGTTGGGGGTAGCACCCCTCCGAACATCCGTAACAATCCGATGTTCCAAGGAACCGAGTCCGAACAAACAACTCTTCCATCAGGAGCAACGGACGCTGATGCCCCCGAGGACATCCGTAACTCTCAAGACAAGGCAAGCTCTGAAGCTGGGGATACCATTCCCTCCGAGTCCGAGCCCGAAGAAAACATTCCCACCTATCCCGATGACTTCTCGGTGCATGGGTACGACTCAGAGGGCACATCCTCTACCGTACCTTCCATCACTCTTCACGTAAGGACGGTATTCATGACGGACAGCGATCAAGGTGGTTCCAGTGATCGCCAGCGCATCGACAGTCTCGAAGCCATATTACTTGCTTTGGTCAAGTCTGTAGACGAGATTAAAGCGGCCCTGCCCACTCTACAAGGAGGAGCGCCTGGTCAGACAAACACGGGCCCTGTGGTCAATATAGATTCGAACTCAGTGGCACCAAACCCGGGCAATAATCCTCCCGAAATAACAGCCCCCGCCGCGACAGATGAGACCCGAGAAGTAAGAAGAGAGGTCCAGGAGCTCCGTGCCATGTTTCATGCCCGAGAAAACGCTCAAGATCTCAGAATACGGCAACCATACCCTGCTGAGTGGAGGGATGTTCCATTCCCACCAAGATATAAGCCGTTCAACATCAACCCGTATGATGGCAAAACTTCAGCAAGTCGGTACATCACTTACTTTGAGGTCACCACCGACCATCTGCCCCATGAAGATGCGATCCTCACACGGTTATTCATTGGAGCATTGGAAGGAGTCGCCTTCGATTGGTACCGCAATCTACCGGACAACTACATCCATTCCTTCGTCGGCTTCAAGCGCATGTTCTTGGAACGGTTCTATGAAGTAGGACAAGACGTCACGATGTCCACTCTCATGGACGTCGTCCAAGGGGAGAAGGAGTTAACGAGGAACTATATTGAGCGGTTCCGCCAGACCGCCATGAAGCTGCCTTCCGGAAATCCGGATTCTTCTTTGATTGAAATCTGCCAAAAGAGACTGCTTCCAACGACCAGTCTCTGGATGGGCAAGAGTCAATTCAAAGATTGGAAGGCGTTCATCATCAGCGCCACAAGCGCTGAAGAACGACTGAAGAAGGCCCGCCAACTGGGGTTGCACATCTCAGAAGGGAAAAACAAGAGCAAGCGTCTCAACAACGATAATGGGGGTAACCCCTCCAACAATCGGGACAGCAAAGGAAAACAGGCTATGGTGGCCGACACGGCCCAGAAGCCCGAGCCACAGCCAGCAGACAAGCAATGGCCTCAGATCACTTACTCCTTCGAAGACGGCCACGTCAAGCCTATCTTAGACATGCTCATACAAGGAGGTAGAATTCAGCTTCCTCCACCAAGACGGGAGCCTCGGTCGGCTGATCTGGAGAACCCAAAGTTCTGCCATTACCACCGTTATGTACACCACGCTACACATGACTGCTACCAATTGAAACGGTACATCCAAAGCCTCATCGATTCGAACGCTCTGGCCATCGACTTCGAAGACGTAACCGTAGCAGCTAATATGGTGTCCGTACAGTTCGGCAACTTCCCTCCGACGGAGACTCGAGACAGGGTAATCCTCGTCCCTCTTGCGATAATGGAGATTACCAATCTTCCTCCGCCCCGAGAACAAGCTGCTGGTCTAGTACCTCTCACCACCTCACAAGGAGAGGTCATGTGGGTCCATCCAGACTTGGTGTCAGAAGTGACTCGGCACATACCATCTCCTACCAACAAAAAGAGTAGAAAAATCAAGACCTGCCGCACAGTTTCAGCAGACAACGAGGAAGCTACAGCCGTCGTCACGCGGTCCGGAGCGCAATCCCAACCTTTGGTTGACAGTCCAGCTGAAAATCATCAAACCACTACAACTGATACTCTGGGACCGGCTCAGCCTTCGACGACCGACAAGCCTAGGCCGAAGGAGACTCGCTTCGATAAATCTCTCCGAAAGGACGCAGCCCAAGGGCTAGAGAGGCCCTACAACTTTGACATCTTAGCACAATTGGCTAACACTCCGGCCAAATTATCATTATACGAACTCCTGAGGCTCTTCAAGGACGTTCGTATTGCATTGAGCGAAGCACTCCAAAATGCCGATGCCTATCTCGCTCAATCTAACCTCACTGGGGAGGACTCACCCATGGATCTCCAAGATAGTGCCTGCACGGGAGCAATGCCCAACATCGTCTTCACTATGCAGGACATGCTCATCAAAACCAACCTACATGATCGCCCGCTATACTACACGGGATACATCGACGACGTGAAGGTGGATCGGATGCACATTGATCCTGGCTCTTCCATAAGCATCATCCCGAAAGGTCTGCTACATCATCTCCGCATTCCAATGCATCGCCTGACACCTACAAGCACCGCCATCAGCGGTTTCAATTTGGACAGGAGCTACTCTATCGGGAAGATTCGTCTGAAGTGTCAGATTGGCGATCTCCAATCCGAAGTCACCTGCTACGTCATAGATGCAGACACTTCTTACAACATCCTCTTGGGGCGCCCATGGATACACGATTATATGATCGTGCCTTCCACGCTACACCAGTGCTTCAAATATGTCGACAAACACGGCTTCGTGAAGACAGAGTTTGCTGATATCGATCCCTTCAAAGGGGTCGAATCCTACTACTCAGACTCCTGCCTATATGAAAAGTCGAAGAAGCACCTGGATGAAGGAGACGCACAAGTTTATACCGAGACAGCCACGGGATCAGAAGGACCCCTGACGATCCACCTCCAAGCTCGTAAATCATACAAGTCCGCACCCCTCACCGCCACTCTGCGGAAGGACGCGATCAGCCTCTCGGCGCAAGAGGAGCAGATGATAATCCGGCTGCCTAGATCCAGCCAAGTGCCGAGACCCACAACGGAGCCACTAACCATCAGGTTACCAAGAGTCAGCCAACCACAAGCAGGGAAGCTCAACCCCTCGGACAGGCCCATGACGATACGCCTTCCCAAGAAGGGTTGTCAACACAATACAAGGTCTGACACTTCCAGCGAACCAGCCACTCCTCGCTCCACATCGAATGCCAAACTGGGGGTCGCCAGCCTGCCAACGACTCTGCGCTCTGCTCCATCAACTGGACCACTGACGATCAAGCTTCCTAGATCGTCTTCTCAGTCTTCGTTCACACAGGGGGTAGCCGAAGAGGAACCAGAGCTAGCCAAGTATGTGGTCGCCCACACAAATGTCCCCTCCGCTGATGATGTAATCCCCCTAGAAAAGATACCTTACTTCATCAATAAAGGGTTATCTTTGAACTACACCGAGCTCAATAAGCTATGTACGATGTATGCTATGGAACACAGTATAGGCGCTCACCTACACACACAGGTGACAAATGTGTACACCGTAATCCAGCTTACTCCAGTAGAAGACGCTTACGGAATACACAAGGGAGGAGATCATCCAGTCATCTTCGGCCGGATGAACAACCCTCATCCCCGTACCATAGAAGGAGACGACCTCGGGTTAGATGCCGGGAGACTGCCTCTGTATCTCTATAGCCCTCAATCCAAATATCTCATGGAGAAACAGGGGTATGATTTAGAGACTACGCCAGGATTGAACTATGGCACTGGACGACGATTACCTTTGAAGCCGCCAGTCCCGGCGGGCAAACTACGGAACTACTATAACAAAACTCGATGTGGGTTGGGGTATGTAACGCCTACTACGACCCCGGAAAGTTCAGATGAAGAATGCGACTGGCAGTCACATTCAACCGGATCACCAACTTTCGACTCAGATACCAGCATCGGAGATGTATTCAGACAAGTCATGTCAGTCAACATGGCATTCGCCGACGCGTACGAAGAAGACGAAGACATCCCCAAAATTCTCGAGCTAGAGCCATGGGCCCAGCAATTAGACGCACAATGGGAAAAGCGATTCGAACTGAGAGAACCTCCTACTGAAGATAAGGTCATACAAGTGGATCTCGGCAGCGAATCTTCTCCAAAACCGATCTTCATCAGTGAAAGCCTAACCAACGAAGAACGGGAGTCGCTGTTAGAACTTGTCAAAGAGTACATTAATGTGTTCGCCTGGAGCTATAAAGACATGCTAGGATTAAATCCCGACATTGCTTTTCACAAACTCAATATTCGGCCAGATGCGAAGCCAGTCAAGCAACAACAGCGACGCTTCCGCCCAGGCATCATAGACGCGATCGAAGCTGAAGTCAACAAACAAATAGCCAGCGACTTCATTCGTGAGGAGCAACATCCCGATTGGGTCGCCAATATAGTACATGTCCTCAAGAAGAATGGGAAAATTCAAATCTGCATCGACTTCCGTAACCTGAACGAGGCATGTCCCAAAGATGAATTCCCCCTTCCTATCACAGACATCATGATCGACAATACCTGCAGCTTTGAGCGCATGTCATTCATGGATGGCTTCTCGGGATACAACCAAATCAAGATGTCTTCCGACGACGAAAAGCATACATCATTCCGAACACCGATTGGCACATACTGCTACACAGTCATGCCTTTCGGTTTAAAGAATGCTGGCGCCACATATCAAAGAGCTATGAGCATCATCTTCAGAGACCACTTACGTAAGACGGTAGAGTACTATGTTGATGATATAGCCGTCAAGAGCCGTAGCAAAGGAGACCATCTGCAAAATCTAAGGACGGTATTCGACCTAATACGAACACATAATTTGAAGATGAACCCTACGAAGTCCTTCCTGGGCGTATCCAGCGGGAAGTTCTTAGGCTTCATCATCACTGTAAAGGGTATCCATGTAGACCCCGAGAAGACAAAAGCAATCATGGAGATGGGTCCCCCGAGAAATCTCCGCGAACTCAGAGGCCTTCAGGGAAGGCTAGCTTATATCAGAAGGTTCATTTCTAACCTCTCCGGGCGATGCCAACCATTTACGCACCTCATAAAGAAAGGAGTCTCATTCGTATAGGACGAAGAATGCCAGCGTGCTTTCGATAGCATCAAAGAATATCTATCAAATCCTCCGGTCTTGGTAGCCCCAGTCCCTGGAAAACTATTTCTGCTCTATGTACGAGCAATGGAACATTTCCTCGGTGCTCTGCTGGCACAGAATAACGATACAGGCCATGAACATGCCATATATTACCTCAGCCGAATGATGGTTGGACCAGAGCACTGATACACCGCTGTGGAGAAGGAATGCCTCGCTCTGGTGTTCGCCATTCAGAAAATGCGGCACTATGTCATCGGATAAACGATACATGTGATCTCACGAGTTAACCCTCTCAGGGTCCTCATGACTAAACCAGGGGCACTCAGCTCTCGCCTCGCTACATGGGCAATACTGCTGTCCCCTTATCATATGATCTTCGTCCCCCAAAAGGCAGTCAAAGGTCAAGCCCTGGCAGATTTCTTGGCAGCCCACCCAGGCTCGGAGTCCTCCAGGATATACGAAGAGATTCCAGATGAGGTCGCCGACTCGCATACAACCTCCCACAAAAATATATGGCAAATATTCTTCGACGGCGCTTCGAGGACCGGACCTAAAGGCAATATAGTCGTCGGAGTCGGAGTAGTACTAATCTCTCCTTCCGGATTGGTGATTAACCGCGCTTATTCTCTCACTGAATCCTGTTCTAACAATGTGGCCGAGTACAACGCTCTGGTCATTGGCCTCCAACTTGTAAGAGAGCTGGGGGTAGAATACCTTGAAGCGTACGGCGATTCCCAACTAATCGTCAATCAGTTCCGGGGTTCGTACGAGGTACGCCATGAAGACATGATCCCTTATCATCAAATAGCGATCAATATCATTTTGGCATTTGAGGGGTTCTTCATCGAGCACGTCCCCAGACTCCGAAATATTGAAGCCGATGCCCTAGCTGGTCTCGCCGCTTCCCTAGCAGTTTCGAATTATGATCGACAATCAGTGGAAGTGATAGGCCATGAACTGGTCTGTCCCAAAAATAATGTGCAATTCGTCGCAAGTTATTCCGCACAGACGATCGATGACGCCCCAGATTGGAGACAACCATTCATCGACTTCGTCGTCTACGACATCCTGCCTGAAAACCCAAAGGAAGCTACTTCCATCAGAAGGCGTTCCCTCAGATTCTTCTACGATACAGAGACAAAAATGCTGTATCGCCGCTCCTACGATGGATTACTGCTTCGGTGTCTGTCAAATGCAGAAGCCAAAGAAGCCGTACGAGAAGCCCATGACGGTATTTGCGGGGCCCACCAGCCCTGTAAGACCGCCTTCGCCGAATGGGCTACTATTGGCCCACAATGGTGGCAGACGTGATAGATTATGCTAGAAAGTACAAAGCTTGCCAAGTCCACGCGGACTTCATCCACCAACCCTCCGAATTTTTACATCCGACAGTGGCGTCCTGGCCATTCGAAGCATGGGGAATGGATATCATTGGTCCAATCACCCCACCTTCCTCCCGAGGACATCGCTTCATACTTGCGATCACTGATTACTTCTCTAAATGGGCGGAAGCTGTCCCACTCGCAGAAGTCAAGACTTCAAACGTGATCAGCTTCCTTAAACACCACGTCATCTACCGCTTTGGACTGCCCCGAAGGATCATCCATGATAATGGTCCGCAGTTTACAAGCCACGTATTCTATCGGTTTTGCGATAAGTACCGTATTCAGAATATCGCCTCAATGCCGTACAACCCGGCAGCAAATGGGTTAGCAGAGGCGTTCAACAAAACAATCATCAAACTGCTCAAGAAGTTCGTCTCCTCCAACAAGCACGACTGGAACGAGAAGCTCGGCGAGTGCTTATGGGCTTATCGCACCACGGTCCGAACAGCCACCGGAAATACGCCATTCTCCCTGGTATACGGGAGTGAGGCAGTCTTTCCCTTGGAGACACAGATCCCCTCACTACGTGTCGCCCTCACACACCAATTGACAACCGATGATAACTACCGACGTCGACTGCAAGAGTTAGAGGCCTTAGATGAAAAGTGCCTCCTAGCTCAGCAAAGGATCGAGCTATACCAAGCACGCATCTCAGGAGCCTTCAACAAGAAGGTCAAAATCAGAACATTCCAGGTAGGCGATCTCGTCTTGGCAGTTCGGAGGCCAATGGTCATGACTCACAAGACCGCCGGCAAATTCCAGCCAAAGTGGGAGGGTCCATTTATCGTTGAGACGGTATTCTCCAACGGTGCTTACCGCCTTGCAAAGCAAAACGGAGACTTGCTCATGCTGCCCGTCAACGGCAAGTTCCTGAAGAAATATTATGTCTAAACGACATTCGCTACAAAGTCTTTGAGTCATGTACCCGCTGGTACCACTGAACTCATACCCTCAGCATTTCAGATTATCGAGTCATGTACCGGCTGGTGCCACTGAACTCACACCTTCAGCATTTTAGATTATCGAGTCATGTACCGGCAGGTACCACTGAACTCACACCCACAACATTTCAAGATCATCGAGTCATGTACCTGCTGGTGCCCCTGAACTCACCCCTACATCCCCTTTAGATTATTGAGTCATGTACCCGCTGGTGCCGCTGGACTCCCACTTTTTCAATATGTTAATTTGCCGAGTTATGTACCTGCTGGTGCCTCTGAACTCACATTGCGGTCACTCTTTCAGATAGTAAGTCACGTATGATTATACCTCTGAACTTTCTGTTGGCCCAATGATTACATTGTGTTTTTGAATATGGCTAATCAGTTAAATTTAACATAATGATGTCACTAATATTCATATACTCACTATCATGTTGCTACTTAAACTTAGCTTTGTCCTAATTGTCCTATATTATATTGCTATGCTTGTATCGTACTGCAATATATTCTGTTGGCCTAACATGATATCATGTTGTTACTTATACTTAGCAATGTCCTAATTGTCCCATATTATATTGCTATGCTTGTATCGTACTGCAACATATTCTGCTGGCCTAACATGTATTTGTAGACATGCAGTAAGCATGATCAAACATGATCAAACAGGACATAGGCAATGAAGAATTAATGATGGAGCAAAGACGGCGTCATACAAAGAGATTTCTCCGAACCGCCTAGCGACCTATCCGGGGCCTCGCATCGGGGGTTCCGCTGCCCGGTCAGCGGACAGGGGTCGAGGGGGCAGCGCCCCCCGTCGGGGGTTCGGGGGCGAAGCCCCCGAAAGGTATTCAGATTTCCAGATCTGTTTATCTTCGGACGACTGCTGTCAAGGAAAAAGACGTCTTCAGGACTGCTCAAATATCAGAAGAAAGGCTTCATCAAAGGGCTCTTGGTTTTCCTACTTGTTCTAAGTCTGTAATCTTCAATTTATTGAGTCTAGGAGAATGTGTACGTTGAGTCGCACTGAGTCATCTCAACCCCTAGCATATCTCTCCAAAGCTCTACCATACAACAGACCAATTCCTGAACCAAGCCCAAGCTCCACAAAGCCCAAAAGCCAATGGACCAATTCTGTCTCCTGGAGACAGAGTTCGGGCCGAACTCTGCCTCCACACAGAGTTCGGGCCGAACTCTGTCCCCTGATTTTCAGGAGCTGATTTTTAGGGCCTGCTTGCTACAAGCTGTCCAACGGCCAAAAATTTGAATTATCTATACCGAATTCTGGCCGAATTCTGCTTGTCTCGAACCCTATAAATAGGCCTTGGTTTCTCTCATTTGAAACCATCCACTCTTCTATTCTTCTTCTCTTACATAGCCTATATAGTCAAGAGCCTTACTCTTCCAATCTACTAGCCACAAAACTTCCTAAGCCCCAAGGTGCTCAAGTGCGATTCAGCTAGAAGTTTTTGTGCAAGAGTTGAAAAGAAAAGTCACTTGGACAATTCCAAGTCGCTTGGACAATTCCAAGCAAATCGCCACTGCGATCCTCTGTAAGAAGTTGACGTGCTCTTCTGAAGAAAAGGCACGGGTTGTAAACTACTATTTCACAAATAGTGGATTGAATCCTGAGCTAGAGTTCTCAGGCCTGGACTAGTCCTCCACGAGGGAAACCAGGTTAAAACTGCTGTGTTTGCGTATGCTCTTCTGATCTTTATTTACTTCCGCATTTCTTTCTGATTTATTTACTATCTTGATAGTTATTTTGTGGAGGTGTTATAGAGTTATTTTTATTTGGTGATTATCGACACAAACTCTATTCACCCCCCTCTAGAGTTGCCTACACCTGTGTTTTCAATTGGTATCAGAGCAAGGTCTCTATTGTTAGGCTTAACATCCTTAGAGTAGATCCTTGTTTATTTGTGTATGGCATCATATTCTTCCTCCTCCGATGAAGAGGGTTTTTCTTCTAGTAGCATAGACAATCATGTTTCTTCTAAATGCAATAAGTGCTCTAAGTGGAAAGCCATGGCTAACCATTCCTTTAAGTGTGCTAAGGCTTTTCATTCTACAAATGAAGAACTTGTAGAAAAGGTTATTCATTTAGAAGAAGCTAATGAGTTTTTGAGAAATGAAATCAATGATTTATTATCTAGACTTGACTCTCAAAACTCATCTTGTGTTTCTTTAAAGAGTTTGAATGATTCTTTAATTTTGAAAATCAAATCTCTTTCCTTATCAATAGAAGATCTTAAGAAGCAAGCACATGAGCTAAATCATTTGCATGATTCTTCTATTGACTCTTTAAAGAAACAAAATGATGATTTTATTTCTAGAATTGCTTTATTTGAAAAAGAGAATTATGCTTTAAATGCTAAATTTGATTCTCTTACTTGTTTGCATAATGATTTGCTATTAGAACATGATATTCTTAAGACCAAATCCATGCATAGGGATTCTCTTACTTGTGTGCATAATGATTTGCATGATACTCTTAAGACCAAATCCATGCATACTCACTCTAGAGATATTCATCATTCTAGTATGTCACATGCTCATAATCATGCTCATTCTGATACATATGCACACACTAGTATTAGGTGCTTCTATTGCTCTCGCATTGGACACATGAGTGTAACTTGTCCTATTCGTAGGAGTTTTTCTACCAATGCTAGAGTAAATAGTATATGGGTCCCTAAAGCTAACAAATGTGGATCCAAGTTTATTTGGATACCAAAGTCTTCGCCTAATGTTGTAGGTGGAGCCTCTTGTATTGGGATATAGCACCAAGGAGCGTGTTGGTGGTTGCAAAGCTCAAAGGTCATCTTCCAAGCAATTGCACCAACACAAGTGTGGCCACTAGAGCCACTTTGGTAACATGCTAAACGATTCCCTCTAAATGGTTTATATTTGTTGAATCTAGCATGTTTCTCTTGATGTCTTGCTACTAGCTTACATTGATATCCTTTAGTTGCTTTTATATAAATCAATGTGAGATATAATACTAGCATGCTTAGTTAATTTTCTTATTATTTCTTTTATCTAGCATGACTAGTTGCATAGCTTTAAATGATTAGTTCACACTATGTAGTTTATCACTCATTTTCTAGTAGTGTGACACATTTACATATGCATGCTCGCTATTCTTTGTCTTTATAAAGCATGCATATCACTCTAGTTCATTAGAGCTTGATTCTTGAATTTTGTTTTAAAGTTTGACTCTCCATTTTTAATGTTTTGAGATAGTTACTTCTTGCCGATTTGTATTTAATATATCATTGGTTTTTGTGAATATATGTGTTTAGCACAAGCTTTTTATCACTTGATAAGTATATACTTATACTTCTTGTTAACCTTGTGCTTACATAATATATTCATTATTGATTCTCATGTTTTATTTTGATTATCCTATTGAGAATCAATTATGTCTTTGTCTAATAAAGTCTATTTATACGTGCTTTTGAATTTGTGATAGTTTTTCAAACATTCATGATGGATACATGACTATATTCATTAAATCTTCATTTACATGTAGATCATGTACTTATTATATTGACATCTATTTTTGTATAAATATCTTTATGTGGGCATATGAGATAAGCTCAAGTTTCATATTATTTTGAAGAGTATTTATTCATACTTGTGCTTACCTTATAATTTAGCTATTGATTCTTTTGACTAAATTTGTGTTATCTCTACTTGAATCAATTAGCTTATTCCTTAAAGTCTTCTTTTTGATGATATCTTATTGGCTTTTACTTGTTGACATTATGGATACATGTCTTTCACTCTTATTTTGATCTTTTTGCTTAACCAATTTTCAGCCTGATTCCAGTTCTGTCACCAGAATCCGGAATTCGGGCCGAACTCTGCCCTTACCAGAGTTCGGGCCGAATTCGGCCTGGCTGTTCCAGAACTGAAAACAGCCTCTGTAGTTGATCAAATTATAGATCCAATGGCCATTATTGATTCCAAATGTTGATATTTATTTATTCAAATGCCTTTAAGTTGGAATGTTGAGAGAAAATATTTCTTAGTGTCTTGTTCATGACTTTTATGGAAGTTCTTTTAAGAATTGCTTGGTTTTGTGCTTTACCTTACTTGTTGAGATCATCATACTTATTTTGAATATGAATCTTCTATATATTTATTTTCATAAAGTGTATTATGAAAATATTTGTTTTGAAAATTTTCTTAGCAAATTTTGATGACCATTCTTTCATTATTATTTGGGTATTTACCTCTCTTATTTAAAGTGATTTTTATACTTTGATGTTGTTTGATGATATTGCATATATTCCTCTAAATCTAATTTCTTAAAAGTAAAGAACATTTTGGGAACAAGCCGAAAGGGTCCTTCTTTCATACAGGTGTAAATAGCCTGAAGCGATACGGTGCACTAGTCTTCGGACTACCGCTAGCTGGGAACCGGCCCCTACAGCTAACCCAAAGTGATCAACACTTTATAGACTTAAGATTTATTAAGGTCTACATGCAACCATTATCTAGTTCTGGATCCTCCCCTAAGTTCCAGAATACTTCATCATATCTAGCCTTATATTTGAGCTATAAATATTTTATTATTATTGCCCAATGATGTTTTGTAGCACATGAGAATACATGTAATTGATATATCATACTTCTCATGTCCTTAGCTATTATGGGTTGATTTTCTACTTTGAGATTTTCCATTTCTAGAGAATATACTTTCATAATGGTTATAATTTTGCATTCTCTAGATCAATCTATTATTTCATTATCTTGGGTTAATCTCAATATTTGGCAAAGAGATTTGCTCTACTGTGTTTTCATGAACATCTTTTTTTTTGTCTTTTACTTGATAAGAGTCTAATTCATTTGCTTGCTATCTTATACTCTTATCCTTGCTTAGCAAAGAGTATATAATCATTTTGATCATTCAAAATGTATTGCCCTTATGATGAACTCTATGCTTAAGCATGTGTTTTTTTTTTTGTGTTAGTGACTTAAGATTTAATGAGCACATTTATCATGTTAATGGCCTATCTCATTAATCTTAATTAGTTATGTAGCTAGCTTGCTTATTTGTGATGTATTGTTAAGCTACATAATTTTTATTCACTTTCACTCATCTAGCTATCTTCTTGAATTTCAATCTATATGTGATATGCTAGTTTACAAAAACAAAATTTATGAATGTTCTTGATGAGATTTGATTCTATTTTTAGATACATATGTTTGGTCTCTAAAATTAGCTTGACAAATTTTTTATTTTATCTTGTTTGTGATTCATCGCTTTAACTTCCTTCCATACTAGTCATTGGTAAGCATCTCTTAAATTTCTCTCAACTTTTGAGTCATGATTTTATCATATTATCATTACATTTCTTTGGAATAAATTTGCAATCATTTAAATGAGATTGACTCTTTTCTACATTGGTTGTTTATATGGTTTTTAAATGAGATTGACTCTTTTCTATATTGGTTTGTTTATATGGTTTGTTTTGATGAGATTTATGACTGATCATAATTATTTATTGGTTTACTTTATGAATGATCCTAATGATTGAGTAGTCCTATATTATCTAATTATGTAGTTATCAAGTTAATTTATTACTCTACTTGGACTACTCATGGATTATCACATATGCTCTTTGCTATTTGAACTTCATTGGTTTCTCATTTAGTATTAGCAAGGTTGGATTATTACCCGTTGATGGGTACATATGTGGTAAAACATGCATAGTCCTTGTAAAGCAATAAGTTGGTTGATCATTTCTTAATTAGATAATCATGGACATGATATTTGAGCTTTATTATTTTTGAGCTATATTTTGACTTTCCTCATGATTGATTTAATTGACTTTCTTCATGATTGATTTAATTGACTTTATTCATGATGACATTTTTCTTTAGTTGTATTTTTATCTTTTGAGGTATATTGTGATTCTCATCATGATTGTTTTTAATGGACCTTATTATTCCTTTTCATGATTATATTTTTCTAATGGACCTTATTATTCCTTTTCATGATGATATTTTTCTAATGGACCTTATTATTCCTTTTCATAATGATATTTTTCTAATGGACCTTATTATTCCTTTTCATGATGATATTTTTCTAATGGTCCTTATTATTCTTGATCATAATAATATTTTTCTAATGGACCTTATCTCTTTTCATGATGATCTTCTTCTCAAAAGATAACATGCATTGATCTATCATATTTCAATATGATATTCTTCTATATAGGTTAGTGTATGTCGTCTTTTGATTACATGTGCTAAATTGAGATATTATTTTGATCATTCATCTTTAGTGACTATTTTATTGGATATCTCTCCTAAAGATGACATTATTTGTTTTATGTCGTCTTTATAGCCTTATATGCATTGAGCAAGGGGGAGAAATCAATAGTTGATTTACCCCTAGATCTTGTAGTTATCATTTTATTTTATGCTATAAGTGCTTTGGAACTAGATATGCATATTTTAAAGGGGAGCAAATAAATTGGTTCAATTCATTTATACCCTTTAATATGTCGTATACCTAGTTCATCATTGACCCATATTTTTATCATTATTTATATCTTAGTGATTGAGGTCATGATACTGTTATTTTTTGAAAGGTTTATGAGAGTTTATGCAATTGTTTTCATCATATTTCTTTGATATGAGTCATCTCGTTAATATTTACTTTCGTATTTTATCTTGATGACTATTATGCTTTCTTTGATATGACTTACTATGATTTGGCTCTCTTTGTATGTTTAATTGATTTGGCTTTCCTTGTTGAGGACTTACCCAAAATTCATGATTTTATCTATACTGGTAATAGTTTGAGGGGGAGCATTTAAGTCGATTGAATTTCTCCTTCTCAAATACTTTTCTCCTTTACCTTCATGTTTATTTTAAAGAGTATTCATAAAGCATGATATGATAATTGAGTTCAAATGCATGAATTTTGGATAAGCAAATAGATTTGTAAATAATAAGATTATTTTATATCAATTGCCTTATTTTACATTGATCATTCCTTGATTTTGTTCTACTATTTATCTGTGGACAATTGTAACTATCATAGTTTCATTGATCAATGTTTCAAGTTTTCATATTTCTATTGATATCAAGTTTGTATATTTCAATTGGTATCTTTCTTCTTTGATATCTATAGTTTCATTGGTATCTTTCTTCTTTGATATCTATAGTTTCATTGGTATCTTTCTTCTTTGATATCTATTTTTTTTGCAATTATCTAATCCTTATGGTTTTTGACTGAATTTTGTTTCTCTTCCAAAAGTTTTTGGATGTCTTTCTTGGATTTCATGTAATACTATATTTTTGGATATCTTTCTTGGATTTCATGTTGGTAAAGTATCTATTGATTATTTTCAAATTCTTTTAGTTTTACCAGCTATTTGTGTTTTGACAAGTTACTTTCTGTATGGCACTCTACATTTGGTATGTAGTTTCTATACTTGTCTTTACACACTTCTCCCATTGTTCCTCATTTAGTATATCTTGATCATGATTGTCTATGCCTTCCTCCTTATGCTTGAGTTCATTTTATCTCTTATTACGGGGGAGCTTATTTTTTGATCATGACAAAGGGGGAGAAATAAGTTTAAGTTAGCACACTATCTTCTCGTAGTATGTGTTTATTAGTGATATATGCATCTATCGTATCTGTCTTAAACTTAACCGATTTGCCATAATCAAAAAGGGGGAGATTGTTGGCCCAATGATTACATTGTGTTTTTGAATATGGCTAATCAGTTAAATTTAACATAATGATGTCACTAATATTCATATACTCACTATCATGTTGCTACTTAAACTTAGCTTTGTCCTAATTGTCCTATATTATATTGCTATGCTTGTATCGTACTGCAATATATTCTGTTGGCCTAACATGATATCATGTTGTTACTTATACTTAGCAATGTCCTAATTGTCCCATATTATATTGCTATGCTTGTATCGTACTGCAACATATTCTGCTGGCCTAACATGTATTTGTAGACATGCAGTAAGCATGATCAAACATGATCAAACAGGACATAGGCAATGAAGAATTAATGATGGAGCAAAGACGGCGTCATACAAAGAGATTTCTCCGAACCGCCTAGCGACCTATCCGGGGCCTCGCATCGGGGGTTCCGCTGCCCGGTCAGCGGACAGGGGTCGAGGGGGCAGCGCCCCCCGTCGGGGGTTCGGGGGCGAAGCCCCCGAAAGGTATTCAGATTTCCAGATCTGTTTATCTTCGGACGACTGCTGTCAAGGAAAAAGACGTCTTCAGGACTGCTCAAATATCAGAAGAAAGGCTTCATCAAAGGGCTCTTGGTTTTCCTACTTGTTCTAAGTCTGTAATCTTCAATTTATTGAGTCTAGGAGAATGTGTACGTTGAGTCGCACTGAGTCATCTCAACCCCTAGCATATCTCTCCAAAGCTCTACCATACAACAGACCAATTCCTGAACCAAGCCCAAGCTCCACAAAGCCCAAAAGCCAATGGACCAATTCTGTCTCCTGGAGACAGAGTTCGGGCCGAACTCTGCCTCCACACAGAGTTCGGGCCGAACTCTGTCCCCTGATTTTCAGGAGCTGATTTTTAGGGCCTGCTTGCTACAAGCTGTCCAACGGCCAAAAATTTGAATTATCTATACCGAATTCTGGCCGAATTCTGCTTGTCTCGAACCCTATAAATAGGCCTTGGTTTCTCTCATTTGAAACCATCCACTCTTCTATTCTTCTTCTCTTACATAGCCTATATAGTCAAGAGCCTTACTCTTCCAATCTACTAGCCACAAAACTTCCTAAGCCCCAAGGTGCTCAAGTGCGATTCAGCTAGAAGTTTTTGTGCAAGAGTTGAAAAGAAAAGTCACTTGGACAATTCCAAGTCGCTTGGACAATTCCAAGCAAATCGCCACTGCGATCCTCTGTAAGAAGTTGACGTGCTCTTCTGAAGAAAAGGCACGGGTTGTAAACTACTATTTCACAAATAGTGGATTGAATCCTGAGCTAGAGTTCTCAGGCCTGGACTAGTCCTCCACGAGGGAAACCAGGTTAAAACTGCTGTGTTTGCGTATGCTCTTCTGATCTTTATTTACTTCCGCATTTCTTTCTGATTTATTTACTATCTTGATAGTTATTTTGTGGAGGTGTTATAGAGTTATTTTTATTTGGTGATTATCGACACAAACTCTATTCACCCCCCTCTAGAGTTGCCTACACCTGTGTTTTCACTTTCTTCCTGGAAGAGATCCTTCCTCATGATCCAATACCCGCACTCCCAGTGCACAAAAAGGGTAATCGATCCACAAATTTCCGAAAATGGACATGTCCTCATTACCTCTGAATCGTTTTCACTTCCACCAAAAACAAACTGCCCCTCACATAGAACCTCCACGTTCTCCTACCTCTGAGTCGTTCTATGTACTCCCTCTTCATTAAGCCCACTCCTGCCATGTCATCATTACCTCTGAGTGGGAAGGCTCCGTCGAAGAACCCTTCATGCTTGCCATATCCACATTACCTCTGAGCAAGTATGTCGGTCTCCTTTCGACCTATTATCTGTACCCACAATCGGAGTACGACAAGGATAATAGGTCCACAAATGTCCGCTGTTGACCACGAATATCTTCCGTGAAACCTCCCCTGCCATGTCCTCACTACCTCTGAGCAGAAAGGTTCTACGGTAAAACCCTCATGCTTGCCATGTCCTCATGACCTCTGTGCAAATATGTTGGTTTTCCTTTTCACCCTATTATCTGTATCCCGAACCAGGGTACGCCAAGGATAATAGGTCCACAAATATTCCTTTGCTAAGCTTCTTAGCATAAATCCACTACCCCACCATGCCCCGGAAGCCCAGCTGCTCTACGGTATTCCCTTTTTTTAAGCACCAGGAACATCCATGACCACTTTGCCACGGCTGTTCCGGACATCCTGTCCAAACTTGTTATCCGTACTTAAAACCAAGGTACTCCTAGGATAACAGGTCCACAAATAATCCCCCAGCAAGTCCAATTCCGCAAACGCCATAAGTACAAGAAAGAGAAGATGAGTTGAAATATGCTCATTTATTCGAAATTCTAAGTACTACATCATTTGGGGATCACACCCCTTACAAGAAAAAAAAAGAGAGAAGAAGAGAAAACAAAGAAAATTGACGGCTGATCACTGCTCCGGGGCACATAACGCCCTGAGACGGTCTGTCAGCAAAACAACCGACTGCTCAAACCTCTGGGAGGCTCGACGCTCTGCCTCGCGGGTCAGCACCGCCTCATCCTCCAGATGAGCGTGAGCCTGCCAGTTATCTTCAAATTTCTTAAAAGCCCGCTCCAGGCTATCGGAAGATCGGGAAACCTTCTCGGCCTCCCGAACAATCGACTCCTGCTCCGCCTGAGCAGCCTCCAGCTCTGACTCTAAGAAGGCCAATTGCCTCTGGAGCCCAAGAATCCGCTCCTTCGTATCAACAATTCCACGAGAAGCGGACTCTTCCCGAGCACGGCAAGCCTGACTCCTACGACCCAGCTGGTCGTACGAAGCGGAGAACTTATCAAGGTCCCCCCGTACAACTGGTCCAGCAGTATCTCGGGCTAGCTTAATTCTATCCCGAGCAGCAACGAGGAAGCCACGCTCCCGCTCGATCGCAGCAGGCAAGCCCGCCTGTCGTATCGCCAGTAGTTGGGTCACAAGCTGATCAGCTTCTGTCAGCTTAGGTTCCAGCAGTACAGCCAATCCCACCCCGCCAGGAAGGGACTTCAAAGTTACAATTTGACCCCGAGCGCACCGGAGAGATAGAGAAAATGGGGTCCCCCGTCCTATGGCAGCATCTACGCCCCTGTTCAAATGACGATAGAAACTGTCGACCACGTCCTGCGTCGCCTCGTTCAGAGTTTCCGTGGAGGCCGGTGTCAACGGAAGCGTGGCTGGTAGCACCGAAGAAGACACAACAGAATCCGTCGCTCCTGCTACGAGAGAAACCAGCTCCGTACGAAAGGACGCTTGAACAGCGGCTAACTCCTCTTCGGCAGCCTGCAAAACATGAATACTCGGCAGGGTCGAGAGGTCGGCCTCCGGAGCCGTATAATCTGTAGATGATGAGGCGGAGACCATCGCCAACCCCATTCCCATCGGCCCAGAGCTGGCAGAAGGCTCCTCGATGTGAGACGGCAAAGGAGGGGGAACGCTCCTTCCTCCCGTATCACGGCAGACCGAGCCTTCCCCAAGAACATCCACGGCGGGAAGTAAAGGGTCAGGACCTGCAGGGCCAAGGCAACCATGAATCGATTTGACCCAGAGAATATGTTGATAGAGCAAATAAGCCCCCTCACTAGTCAATATCTGGCTTATCTTACCAGTGGAGGAGTGCGAAGGCCGAGATTCGCCTGCAGCCCCTTCACCAACAGCCTCCGAGTCAGGTACAATAGATTCCTCCGCCCTCGCCTCCTCGGGAGGGGGCGCACCGGGATCGGCGTCGCATTGCTGAAGATCAGCGGCTTCGGGGACGGGTCCAAAGAAACCTTCGTCACCCTGGGCCGAGGTTTCAGCAACCTGGGAGCTTCCAACCACCGCTGAGAGAGCACCCGCAGAAAGGATCGCGACACACACGCCGCTAATCAAAGCAGCAAGGGCCGGATCAACTCCAGGGGAAATAGACGGTTCAGGAAAGGACGGTTCACCAGACATCTACAAAGAAAAGTTATCAAGTCATATCTTCGGAAAAGAAGAAAACTACAACAAAGAGAAGGCTCCGACGTACCTCTGGAATGCCGTCTCAATCCTCACCCTTTTTCGTAATAAGCAGTCTACGGGGACCGACCGTCGCTCTCTTTACAGAAAAAGTTACCCCTCCGCCAGTAGACTCACGCCTGCCTCGCTTACGTGAGGGACCAGGCATGACGGGCGGTAGATCTACCCGTACCACCTCCGACACAGATGGTAACTGGTCCGCTGTTTCATCAAATACAGCCGACGGTTGATCCGTCATCATGTCACCTACCATGACGGAAGACTGACCCGCCATTGTCTTGTCATCCGAAGAAAGGGAGTCCTCGTCATCCCGCTCGTTGTCCTCCTCAATTGTGTCGAAGGACTCGGAATCGGGCGAAGGAACTCTATTCGTCCCTTTCTTCTTGGCCCTCGACGTCGTAGCCTTCTCCGCCAGACGAGTGCCCACAATGAAGCTAGTCCTCGAGTCAAAATCGAGGGGAGGAGGATTCGCCGTAACATGATATAGGGCCGCCATATGCAGGATTTCCCCTATCACTTTTGCGGCAGGGACCAAGAAGCTAGTTCGAGTATGACAGGTGTCATAGTAGCTCTATGCCCTAATACCGTCAAGAATGCTACCTTCAAATCCTAGGTGAGAACTGGGGTGCCTGAGGAATAGCTGACTATACCCAAATTGACGGGCAAACCTACTAGGCAAGTAGGGCTCCAAATACACAGTATTGCGATTCCGATAAACTAGATGCGCCGGACGAATATTACGCAGCCAGAAACGCATCTTTTCAGGCAAGAAATGAGGAGGTCCAACCCCATCAACATGAACACTCCTCACCTCTTGATCAGTGAAATGAGGAACGGACACGAAGAAATTGTACCCATCCACCCTCGCCAGCATCCTCCGACACGCCGACATGGTACTACATTCCCAAGGCTGGTGGTGATTCTTGAAAAGAAATGCGTCATCATCTGTAACGCCATCTCCCGTCCCAGGCCTCATCAAGGACTGATAATGCAGCAATAGCCATCCCAGCAAGTAATGATAAGGCAATTCTACACGTTCAAAATCCATTGCCACGTCACGAGCAATGAACTTGGACGAGAAGGCGCGGAGACCATGCTGAATACTGCACACCATGGCAGGAAGAAGAGCCAGCCTGACCCCAAAGGCCAACTTTACGGCAGGAAGAATGAAGTGGCGACTGATACTCTCAATAGAACCTGCCCCTCTTGAGACCACGCAGTTGCGCAGCCATACCATTAGAAACTCGGCCAAGAGTGCCTTCTCTGACAATCACCGGGTACCATAACAAAAGTAGCTGAAGGAGTCAATCTGGCTCCCGAACCTGTCACTTTTAGACTTCGACCTCTTAGCGGTCGACACCAAGGCCTCTACTTCCCTAGGAGTTAAACGATCTCGGGAAGTAACCCGGCCAGCCGCGCTAAATTTGAAAAGGTACGCGACCCAAAATTTAGTATGGGGAGAGTCCCCTTCCGAGCTATCATTTTTTTGGATAGTCGTCCGGTGACAGGTGCTATGATGGCATAATAGTTCTTGATACACGGCAACAAAACCGGGGAATCGTCGATCCAAATCTTGGAGCTCCTCATTCGTCGGAGTGTACACTTCGAAAGGTTTATCCCCCCAGGGGAGCTTGGAGACAGCATACATCTCGTGAAGAGCGAGCCCCAATTCTCCAACAGGGGTGAAAAAGGTCCCCGTTCGATGATTGTACATCTCCAGAAGGGCCATAAACAGTGGCTTATTAACGGGCAACCCGTGGCTGGTACCCTGGATAGCATCATAAAGGTTGACTCCCCGCAAGAATTCTTCGTACTTCTGTAGAATCCATGAGGTCAGATTAGCCTACGGGGGAATAGGGTGTAACCAACTCGGCAGTACCAACCTGCCAACAGGATAGGACCCTTTGCGAGCAAGCTGACTCAGGAAGGTATCAGCCTGGGAGAATGAAAAGTTAGGACCGGGAGTGTTGATGAAGGTACCCGGAACTAACCCCATCACGGACCGACTGGCCGGATCTTTGACCGTGTGCACTGACCCAGTGGCTCTGTTATAACGGATGTTACCGACAAACATCCCCGGTCGGGTTGGAGTGAGGGTGTCCGGCATTTGCCTATCCAGAACGATCATATTGAACCATTCAAAAGGGAAGTGGCGCTTCATAATAGGGATGTGAATTGGCACCCCGTCCAGGTCAAAATCCAAACTCTCGGAAACATCCAGCACTCGGGAGTTTTCTATGACCAACGCATCCCCAAAGAGGAAGACCGGTTTCAGATACTTCCCATCAGACTGACCGGAGCTTATCATATCACCAAGGAATTGAAAAGATTGAACCCTGATAGCATTTTATCGCTCCAAAGGTTCGTCAACAAGTAGCTGTTCGGACACTTGACGAACTAAGTCATCCCGATGTACGCCCGAGGCAAACTGACGGGAGCCTACCATAAGTTCCCCTGCAGGATTTACGGACAGATTCACTGAAGAAGAGGCAAAAGAAATAAGTCAAAAAGATAGCTGAAACACAAAACTACATGATGCTTATGCGGCTCAGTATAGCCTCATGCGGCTCGAATTAAGAAGGTTTGTACAGATCAGTCTAAATGAGCTTATGCGGCTCAGTTTGAAAGAGCCCCTGCGGTCCAGTGCGAATAAGCTTATGCGGTTCCGTTCGAAAGGAACTCATGCGGCTCATTGCGGAGGAATTTATGCGGTTCGAAGGGAGTGTATGCAAATATGGTCCGATTTGAATAAGCTTATTCGGCTCGAAAAAGCTTATGCGGCCCAGCGAAGGTGAGCTTATGCGGTTCGGTTCAAAATGTGCTTGAACGGCTCAGTTTGAAAGAGCTCATACGGTCCAAATCCTGATGAGCTCATGCGGTCTTGATAAAGAAGTAGTTATGCAACCACTTTCATGTGGCTCAAACCTGGGTCATACCCCATGCGGCCCGAGCATGAGTCGGACACACAGTATGCTTTGGAATATAGGCTCGCGCATAAAATATGCGGCGTAGCCATGGCGGTTCATATTAAGGAATCCTACCAGCAATAGGCGGGTGGACGTCGGGGTGAAAAGTAGGCACGTCAGCCGGTGGAGGAGCTGCCATGTTTGCCGCCGCAGTCGATGAAGACGCGGCCTTCTTGTCCTTCGTTGCCGCAGAAGATGAGGCGACCTTCTTGCCCGCAGCAGCAGCAGCCTTCTTGGGAGCCATTGTCGATCGATAAAAAGCGAAGACGAAGAGCAAAGTCAGCAACAGGGAATTCGAGCAAAAAGAGAGGGTAAAGAAACCCCCAAGAGACTAAACGACTCTTATTTATAGGCGAAAGAGACCCACAAAACGAACAGACGTCTCGGATTGCGCCTCGAATTACGCACTGCTTCAAAAGACAAAGGCAAAAATGCTTCGGTCAAGGCTAAACCGACCCTTGGGATCCTCCCCCAAAAGACGGCGTTAAATCAAGACGAATCAAGAGCATTTAATAAAGATTTGCACACGTAGTCAGGACACGTGGCAAAGAGCCTATGCGGACAGATGAATCTATGCGGCTGGGATACTTATGCGGCATGAACGGGACCATGCTTCTTATTCAAAGTGTTTCAATTTTGTAAATTGAAAACTTTGAAGGGGGTCCTGTAGAAGCATGGAAAATATCAGAATAATGGTCCATGCGGCTCCGGGTACGAAGCCCATGCGGCTCATATGGGAGCTGTCTTATACAGTTCAAAGGAAGACTCTCTGTCTCATGCGGCTCGAGAGTGTATACGGTTCAGCAGAAATATGCGGCTCGATCCATGCCACGTGTCCCCCTGTGATCCTTCCCTATAGCTGGCCCTTTGAATAGTGGCCTCATTTAATGCTCTGACACGATTTGATGACTGTGGCGGCTCTGGCATAAAGTGTCATAATGGCTCTGCCATAATGACAAACGCTTCAGGAAAAGAAGAAGATCTCTGACCCGATCCGTCAGAAATCCTAGGTTGCCACGTGGCAAATCTCATACGGCTTAAATAGGGAACAGCTTCATGCAGCTCACTGAGAAGTCACCCTATATGACTAGCAGAAATCAGCCATATGCGGCCCACTGAGAGCTCAGCCCCTGCGGCTCAATACAACGCTAGCTCATGCGGCTCGCAAAGACTATGCATATGCGGCTCATTGAGAGTTCGTTCCCTGCAGTTCGATGAAGCAATGTCCTATACGGCTCACGAAGAGTATCTCCCTGCGGTTCAAGTGTTGCCCATCCTACGCGGCTCTGGCAGGACCCACAACCAGAACACGTGGCATCGGATCAATCAATGATTTAACCGAATCTCAACAAATATATTTGACATCATCATCATAATTACTGAGATCAAGGCATATCATTTATCATCAAGCCAACGGGACACGTGGCGAGCAATCGGATATTGGTAGAATCCATCATGGAGATTTAAAGCAGTTAACATTAATTGCTCACAAGATTCGGTGCTATCCTTATTAATGGTCGAGATTCATTGTAATCAGGATCAAGGGTTCAGATAGATTGAAGGAGCGCCGACATTCCAAACAAATAATCATTAGCAAACCCTAATGATCATACCCCACTCTTATAAATAGCCAGCATCATTTCTTTGCACAAGGACCGGCAACAAAAGAATAAAAAAAATATACAGAGTCCGAGAGAGAATACACAGAGAGAGAGAGAGAAGCCAGGAGAGCAACAGAGGAGCAAAAAGAGCACTTCTTCGTCAACGCCAACCATCTTTTCACAAGGAGCCAAGGCTGCATACCGATCGTCCAAGGAGTAAGGCAGGGCTGCCGTCGCCTTCCCGAGCCTCTATCGTCACCCCCCAGAATCTAAAATAAACAATTGTACATAGATTGCTGTACCTAGGTTTTTGTCCCTAGGCTTTCTTTGTACAAGCGAGTTTGTATTGTGAGTCTAAGTTCAGTCCTCCGATAATTGTCCTCGCTTTTGTTTTGTGCAAATTTAATTTGCATAGAAGATTCTAATATTGCAAACTAACATTAAAGCAATCTAATAAATTACAAATTGCTATAAAAATAATTTAATAAATTACAAATTGATATTTTATGTTTTAAAACCATTTAAAAATTATTTAAAAATTCTAGAAAATTTCTAATAATTATAATAAATTATTTTAAGGATAAAAATGTTATTTGTATTTAAAAACTCTTAATTTAAACTAATTAAAATATCAGGGGCTTACAAATCTTCCCTCCTTGGAAAATTTCGTCATCGAAATTTACAAGGATAGAAGTCTCTACAAACATATTAATATAGCAAGCAATTTAAACAATGACTAAGGCTACTATTAAGACTAACCTCTAAGGTATCAAGCAGGAACATGTGGTTCCCTCGCGACTGGTGGGTCGAATAAGTAAGGATATCTCTCCCTCATATCCGACTCCCTTTTCCAAGTAGATTCTCTCGGAGAGTGACGGCTCCAAGCTACTCAGACTAAGGGTATGACTTTGTTCCTCAGCCTCTTCTCTCTCCGGTCCAATATCTCCACTGGCTGCTCAGTAACTGCAAGACTCGGTCCGATCTCCAACTCTGAATGATCTAGCACATGGCTGGGGTCTGGAACGTATCTCTTCAGCTGAGACACATGAAAGACATCGTGAACTCCTACTAGGTTGGGTAGAAGTACGATCCTGTAAGCTACCTCTCCAATCCTGCCGAGTACCTCGAACGGTCCAATGTATCTAGGGCTCAACTTGCTGCCTCGTCCGAATCGGATCGTCACTCTGGTGGGTGATATCTTCACTAACACCATATCTCCGTCGACGAACTCCATCGGTCTGCGACTAGCATCGACCAAGTGTTTCTGTCTGTCCTGAGCAACTCTGAGTCTATCTCTGATCATCCTGACCTTCTCTGCTATCTCAGTGATCATCTCTGGCCCAAGCATAACTCTATCCCCAACATCATCCCAAAAGAACGGTGTACGGCATCGTCGTCCATATAGTACCTCGAATGGAGACATACCGATGATGGCTTGGTAGCTGTTGTTGTATGAAAACTCTACCAAGTGAAGATGGCTCTCCCATGATCCACCGAAGTCCAGCACACAAGTCCTCAACACGTCTTCGAGCGTCTGAATCATTCTCTCGGGCTGTCCATCGGTCTGTGGGTGGTACGCTGTACTGAACTTGAGCCGACTGCCCAACTCCTCCTGCAAGCTCCTCCAGTAATGGGATGTGAATCTGCTATCCCAGTCTGATACGATGCTCACCGGTACTCCGTACAAGCGAACTATCTGCTGCATGTATAGCTCCATCAACTTCTCGGGGGAGAGCCCCACCTTGAAGGGTATGAAGTGAGCATACTTCGTCAGCCTGTCAACGATAACCCATATGGCATCCTTCCCTCCTTGGGAACGAGGAAGCCCTGAGACAATTCCATCGTAATATGTTCCCACTTCCACTTGGAAATGGGTAATGGCTGCAATAGACCAGCTGGCCTCTGACGCTCTGCCTTGACCTGCTGGCAAACTAGGTACCTTGAAATAAAGCGTGATACATCTCTCTTCATCCCGTGCCACCAAAGATGTTTTCGTAAGTCACGGTACATCTTGTTGGCATTGGGGTGAATAGAATATTACGATCGGTGCACCTCCTGCAAGATCGCCTCTATCAGCTCACCCTTCGGCACGTATAACCGGCTGCCATGCCTCAAGGATCCATCCTCTGCTACAGTGAAGTCATCTAGCAATCCAGCTAAAGCCCGAACTCTGAGTCTGTGGAGGCTCTCATCTGTAGACTGAGTCTCCTTGATTTGCTCTATCAGACCTGACTGAATGTCTAGTGCCATCATCTGTATCACTGATCCTGCCTGAATTACCTCAATACCGAGCTTCTCCAGATCCTCCCATAAATGCCGATCTATCATTAGATATCATGCCATCGGAAGCCTGCTCAGCGCATCTGCTATCATATTTGCCTTCCCGGGTGTAGAAGCATAAAAAATATTGCTTTTAGTCCCACATCAGAAAGGAGAAGAAGAAAGGACTCACTCCATTCTATAAATAGAGCCCCCTTGCCTCCTTTAAAAAGGGCACCAACTTCTCTTCCCTCCTTCCAACTTAGACTCTTTCTACTACTCACCTTCGGGTGCTAAGTCGAAGAAGTCTAGGGCAGTGCAGGCTCAACAAGCCCAGTCAACTGTCCAAGCTGCTGACCGTCAACGGACACCGTTAACTGTTATACGGGCTCCTGATAGAAAGTTATACAGAACCACCCGCATCCAATCCCACTTGCGGAACAGACAGGGTGGGTCTCAGAAGTCCTCCTATAAACGATCGAGCGCAGTGCTTTACCAGCCTCAGATCAGGGAGCAAATATGATGGTCCCAAAAGTCTCCCTACAACGATCAAAAGCAGTGCTTTGCTAGCCTCATATCAAGGAGCAAATATGATGGTCCCAAAAGTCTTCCTACAATGATCGAGAGCAAGTACTTTTACTAGCCTTAGATCAGGGAGCAAATATGATACCTATGCACCCGGGCGCTCGGGATACCCGGGCCCACAAAACGGATGCAAAGGTAGATCAATCTGCTCTCAACCTGCGAGAAGTGGTCATTCACAAACGCAAGGAGAGAGAAGCAACCTTGATGTGTGAGGAGCTCTTTCTAAGACATCACTGTACCCAAGACGCCATCAACTACTGCTGCCACAAGACAGTGGCTCCACTATTATGGCAGTCTGTGTTCCAGCGACTACGACCTACTGCGCCTTTCCAACATTATCTCGGAAACATGATGCCAATTGAAGATATTGTAACGGCCTGCTCTCAACTAGATGCATTACTCAGATGTCTCAGTCAGGCACATCATTTCAGTCAAGTGCATCACAATCTTCTGAAGGAGTCTACCGTCAAATCTTCTTCGAACAAGGAGATCAGTCAAGAGGAAGACAAAAGAAACTCTTTCAAATCGTGACATTCGGCACAACACCTTCTCCTAGGGCCTCCATACCCATCCAACCAGAAGATATCCTTCATGTGGCTTGGTCATGAAACATTTCTCATACGGCTCGGTCATGAGACGTCCTTCATGCGGCTCGGTTAGAAGGCATTCCTTATGCGGCTCGGTCATGAGACATTCCTCATGCGGCTCGGTCATGAGACATTTCTCATGCGGCTCGATCATGAGACGTCCTTCATGCGGCTTGGACATGAGACATTCCTCATGCGGCTCGATCATGAGACGTCCTTCACGCGGCTCGGTCATGAGACACTCCCTCATGCAGCTCGGTCATGAGACGTCCTTCATACAGCTCGGTCATGAGATATTCCTTCATGCGGCTCGGTCATGAGATATTCCTTCATGCAACTCGATCATGAGACATTCTTTCATGCGGCTCAACCATGAGACATTCCTCATGCGGCTCGGCCAGGAGACATCCTTCATACGGCTCGCCACAGAAGATTAGTTGATGTACGTGACAAACTGACCAGTTCTCAAATTGCTCATATTTTCTACAATGATAAATCAGAACAAATCCTAACAAATCTCCAGCTATCAGTCACAGACCGAGTCTCGAGGCATGATTACGGCCATAAAGCCCGAGGATTTGCCACGTGGTCCTCTATGCAGCTCAAAATATCCTTCATCCCGAAATCACTATAAATAGCAGGGTACCATACCCCTGCAAGATGGTTGGCAATCCGAGGCTGGCAACCTTTAAGAGAAAAGTAATTTCTTTGTGAGCTAGAGACTGCATCAGATAGTCCACGGAGTAAGGCAGAGTTGATAGCACTTTCCCGAGCCTCCACCGTCACCCCCAGAATCAAAACTAAACAATTGTACTTAGATTGTTTCCTAGGATTTCTTTCTAGGCTTTTCTTTATACAAGCGAGTTTACAATCAAGTTCAGTATTCTGTAATACATGTCTTTGATTTTTATGCCAAACACGATGGCGACTCTACTGGGGACTTCCGTCTCTTCTGATGAGAAGTTGGAGACGCAATCTGACACGTCCAAGCTCGGCTCTACGCAGCAAATGCTTGTGGTTCGCTTCGACCAACAAGCCTTCGAAGAATTACTCTCTGAAGGGAGCGCCAGCCCGTCTCAGAAGCGAGCTAACCCAAAGAGGACTCACAAGGCATCGGTGCGCAAGACTATTGCCCCCGACCAAGTTCTCGAAGAAGCTCCTTCTGCAGTCCAAGACGGTGACCAAAGCTCTCCTGCGACTTTGCTTCCGACCGCAGAGGACCCCACTGTCCCCAAAACGAGCAGAGGAAAACACTACGATGTTGAGTTTTTAGGGGCACAAGGGAACTCCATGCGGACAAAGAAGAAGCTGCATAGAGAAGATCGACAGTTTGTCCACGCGACAGCCAACTCTGGCCGTAGACAGACGACTCATGCGGCAGCCAACTCTGGCCGCAGGAAAATGATCCATGCGGCAGTCAACGCTAGCGGCAAGAGGATGGTCCATGCGACGACCAATCCTGGCCTTAAACAGGACGTCTCATGCAGCCCTGTCAGAAGCTCTGTGTTCGACCGCCTCTTATACGGGCCCGGCGCCATGCGGCTCACTAAAGATGCGGAATGTATCAATCTGGACTCCTTTTACTATACGCCTTTGGGTGCTAAGTCAAAAAAGTCTAGGGCAGTATGGGCCCAACCAGTCTAATTAACTGTCCAAGTTGCTGACTGTCAGCGGGCCCCGTTGACTGTTTCTCGGGCTCCTGACGGAAAGTTGTACAGAACCACCCGCGTCCAGTCCCCCAGGGCTAACAGACAGGGTGGGTCTTTAAAGTCTCCCTCTGAAGATCCAGAGCAAGTGCTTTTACTAGCCACGGATCAGGGAGCAAACATGATGCCTACGCACCCGTGCGCTCGAGATTCTCGAGTTCACAGTTTTGGTACAAAGGTAGAACAGCTTCCTACCGACTTACATGACATGATTACTCACAAACACAAGACGGCAGTGTCAGCATGCAATGAGTCCCTCTCGGAGCGTCGTTGCACACAAGTCATCATTAACTGCTGTTGTAACAAATCAGCAACCCCTGAAGATCGGCAGTCAGTTTTCCAGCGACTACAGCAGCCAGCACCTGTCCGACAATAACTCAAGAAACAGGTACAAATTCCAGGGGACGAGGAGCTTCCTTTTGCCTCCTATAATTCAACTCTAAAAGTTCCTCTTGGTAAGGGAGGAAAGAAGACAGGATCTTCCAGTCCGGCCATCTCGGCCAGTATTACAAGGAGACCCTCATCTGGGGGGTTCTCATCAACCACATGGGGTGTCTATTTAGGCACTCGATCCAAAAAGAAACTTCTGGCACCCCGGGGTGCACCTTCGGCCTTCTTGAGAGTAGATGAAGCTGGGGATAGCAGCCCCCTCAATGTATACGACAATCCGGTGTACCAAGAGCACACACAGGGGGTGGAGATCCTCCAAAACTCTATAATAGAATAGAATTTCCCTGAGGGCCACCACCCTCACCAAGACGATACAACTTCCTACACAGGGGGTAGCACCCCTTCCGAGTCAGAGGAAGATGACATTTCGACATTCTCTGACGATTTCTCTATACAAGGGTACGACACAGAGAGTACCTCTGCCACAATCCCTTCCACCTCTACCCATGTGAGGACAGTCTTTATGGCTGACGATGATCATGAAGCGCCTTCCGACCGACTAGAAGTGCTGGAAGCCATGCTCATATCCTTGGTCAAGTTCGTGGACGAGATTAAAGCCGCCTTGCCAACTCAACCAGCGAGAACACTCGGACAAACAAGCTTGGGACCCACAGTCAACGTGGATTCCAACACGACTGCCCCTCCTTTGGGTGATGATCCCTTGGCAGCATCCGTTCTTTCAGCTGCAGATGAAGCCAAGGAGGCAATAAGGGAAGCCCAGGAGCTTCGAGCAATGTTCAATGCCCAAGATTCTTCTCGGGATCTCATAATATGGCAGCTATATCCTGTTGTATGGAGAGACGTGCCTTTTCTACCGTGGTATAAGCCATTCTATATCGATTCCTATGATGGAAAGACCTCTGCTAGTCGGTATATGACTTACTTTGAAGTCACGACTGACCACTTGCAGTATAGTGATGCCATCCTCACGCGACTATTCATTGGAGCATTGGAGGGGATCGCGTTCGACTGGTACCGTAACCTTTCCGACAACTGCATTCACTCTTTTGACGGCTTCAAGCACATGTTCATGGAATGATTCTATGAAGTGGGATATGATGTAACAATGTCATCTCTCATAGATGTCGTTCAGGAAGAGAGGAAGCTGACAAGGAACTATATCGAGCAGTTTCGCCAAACCGCAATGAGGTTGCCCCAAGGCAATCCCGAGAGCTCCTTGATTGAAATCTGCCAGAAGAAGCTGCTCCCTGCAATTAGCCTCTGTATGGATGACGATCAGTTCAGGGATTGGACAACTTTCATCATAAGCGCTACCAACGCAGAGGCAAAATTGAAGAAAGCTCGCCAGTTGGGATTACATATCCCAGACGGAGAGGATAAGGGCAGACGTCCTGGTTCCACCTCCAGTAACAGCAACAATGGCGCCACCACTAACCGGGACAATAAGGGTAAGCAGGCCATGGTCACTGATGCGACTCCGAAGCCCGAACAAAAATAGGCGGAAGGTCCGTGGCCCAAGGTTAATTACTCATTTGAAGATAGTCATGTCAAACCTATCTTCGATATGCTCTTGCAAGAGGGTAGGATACAGCTCCCTCCACCAAGACGTGAGCCCCGAGCGGCAGAAATAGAGGACCCAAAATACTGTCACTTCCACCGCTACGTCCATCGTTCCACTCATGACTGCTTCCAATTAAAGCGGTACATCCAGAATCTTATCGACTCCAAAGCTCTGTCGATAGACTTTGAAGAGGTTACCGTGGCGGCAAATATGGTATCTATTCAGTTCGGCGACTTTCCTCCGGCAAGCACTCCAGACGGGGTCATACCTGTCCCTCGGGCAACGATGGAGGTTGCTAATCTTTTACCCGTCCGAAGCCAAACATCTGGATTGTTACCTCTCACCATATTGCGAGGAGAGATCATGTGGGTGCATCCATACTTGGTGCCCAAAGTTACCCAGGGGGTGTCATCTCCTACCAACAAGAAAAAGGACAGGAAGTCCAGAGCCTGCCACACAATTTCAGTCGAAGTTGAAGAAGCTGTAGATGTTGTTACCCGATCTGGAGCACAAGTCCAGTCCGTACGGGATAATCCAGCCGAAGATCCTCAGCCGGCAATGTTGCCTCCCTCTGATATTCCAAGGCTATTTCAGCCTCCACTGGTGGACAAATCCAAGACAAAGGAAACCCGCTTTGATAAGCCACTCCACAATGATGTACCTCAGGGACTGAAAAGACCTTACAACTTTGACATATTAGCACAATTGGCTAATATGCCAGCAAAGTTGTCACTATACGAGCTCCTAAGGCTCTCCAAGGATCTTCGTGTCGTATTAAGCGAAGCCCTCCAGAATGTCGATGCCTAGCTCAGGTCAAGCCTCCAGGGGAAGACCCGTCAGCAGATCTACAGGGCGACGATAACACAGATGCAATGCCCAACATCATATTTACTCCGCAGGACATGTTGATCAAGTCCAATTTGCATGACCGCCCCTTGTACTACATTAGGTACATATGCGACATCAAGGTGGATCGGATGCATATCGACCCTGGCTCGTCAATAAGCATCATTCCGAAAAGCCTGCTCTAACTTCTTGGCATCCCTATGCATCGGCTAGCGGCGACCAACACTGCCATTAGCGGTTTTAACTCGGAAAGAGGCTATCCCCTAGAGAAGATCCGGTTGAAGTGCCAGATTGGCAACCTGAAGACGGAAGTTACCTGCTACGTCATAGATGCAGACACCTCCTACAACATCCTCCTGGGACGTCCATGGATACATGACTATATGATCGTACCATCCACCCTTCACCAGTGTTTCAAGTATGTCAGTAAGCACGGTTCCGTGAAAACTGAATTCGTCGACATTGATCCCTTCAAAGGGGTTGAATCTTGTTACTCTTCGGAGGCTTGTCTATATGACGAATCTAGGAAACATATAATAGACTAACTGGAAGCCATCACAGGGCCAAAAAAACTCTTGAGAATTTATCTCCAGGCCCGTAAATTGGGCAAGGTCGCACCCCTCGTCGCAACCTTGCATAAGGAGGTGCTCGGTTCTCCTGCCTCACCTACGCAGTTGGAACCAATGGTCATCCGGCTCTCGAGATCCAGCCAGGAGCCAAAACCCGTCGTAAGACCAATGGTGATCCGGCTGCCAAAGTCCAATCAAAGGCAACCGAAAGATGCAAGGCCCTCTGTAACACCGATGGTAATCCGATTGCCAAAATTTACTCCAAGGCGACCAGAAGACACAAAGTCCCTTGCTGAGCCCATTGTCATCCGTCTTTCCAAGACAAGTCAGCAGCCAAGTGTCGATCCAACACTCTCAGGCAAATCAATACCTCAAGAAGAACCCTTGGTGGTCAAGTTGCCCAAGACAACATCCCGACCTCTAAGCTCGCAGGTGTTTGCCATTGATTATAAAAAAACAGAACAGTTTTATGGGAGGACTAGAATTTTACGTCACAACTACAAATTCGTTTGTATAGAAGAGAGCCTAGGAACAAAACCTAGGAAAAGCAATCTAAAGTACAATTGTTTTGTTTTTCTGGGGGGTGACGGTAGAGGCTCCGAAGAGTGCTATCAACTCTGCCTTACTCCTTGGACGATCGGACGTCGCTTCTGCTCTGACAAAGAAATGCTCTTACTGGATGCTCTTTGCTCTATACTTTTCTTTGTGTCTCTACCGCTCTCTGTTCCAGGGTTTTGCAAGGGAATGGCACCTTGCTATTTATAGGGCTTTGTGATAAGTAGGGTGTGCATTAATTGCTCCTTTAAAAGTGGGCGGTTAGGGATTTGGTTAAGATTAGCCTTGATCTTGTTTGTTGGAAACTAATCTGGACTGTTAATGTTGACTGCAACAAATCTGGGCAGTTAATATTGATTATAACAAATCTAGATAGTTTGTTAGAAATCGATCTGGGCAGTTAATGTTGATTGTACCAAATCTGCATTGTGATGATTTGTTGATTGCATCAAATCCGATAGGATAAGTCTCGGTTAATCTTCTGTCACGTGTCCCAACCGTCATTACGCTGAGAGCTGTACGAACACGGGGGAATAAGTCTTAGTCGATCTCCTGCCACGTGTCCCTACTGTCATTGTGATACGAGCCGCATATAAGGGGCATCTGACAGAGCCGCATGAGTGTGGCCCCGACTACCGAGCCGCATGAAGGTGGCAGCCACATGAGAGTGATAGCCGCATAAGAGTGAACCCCAACTGAACCGCATAAGGGTGGCTCCCCACAATCCGAACCGCATAAGGGTGCCCCCCCAAAATCCGAGCCGCATGAGAGTGACAGCCGCATGGGGGGGTAGCCTCTAACTGAATCGCATAACGGTGGCCCCACAATCCGAGCCGCATAAGGGTACCCCCCCATAATTCGAGTCGCATGAGAGTGGCAGCCGCATGGAAGGTAGCCTCCAACGGAACCGCATAAGGTGGCCCCCACAATCTGAGCCATATGAGAGTGACAGCCACATGGGGGTGGCCTCCAACTGAACTACATAGGGTGGATCCTACGACCGAGCCGCATGGAAGTCTTTGAAGCGATCCGCATAAGGGGCTTTGGAATTGGTGGATTGTGCCAACTATAAAGATTTTATCTCGTCTTTCTAGGAGCACGCCATTATGACAGAGCCATCATTTTACCTTTATGTCAGAGCTGTCAATCCTTCATTGTCAGAGCTGCCGCCTTCCTGTGTCAGGGTAATTAATGAGCCAGCTGCTCAGAGTATTTATGGCCAGCTGTAAAGGCCTATTTTGAGCCGTATGAGGCCACGTAGCTTCCCCTTCATCTTTCTGAGCCGCATGAAGCTCTCGGGTCTTTTGAGCCGCATGAAGGCTCCTTTAGCCATGAGTCGTATGGGGCTGATTTTTGGGCTGCATAAGAATTTATTTATATTTTTCCATGCTTCTACAAGACCCCCTTCAAAGTTTTCAATTTATAAAATTGAAATACTTTGAATAAGAAGCATGGATATGTCTGCATAAGCTCTTCCTGCCGCATAGACTTCTTTGGCCATATGGAATGTTCTGGCCGCATGGATCGCTCTGGCCGCATGGACTGCTCTGTCCTTATGGACCTTTATGGCCGCATGGACTGCTCTGACCGCATGGATCGCTCTTGGCCGCATAGACTTCCTAGCCGTATGGCCTGTTCTGGCCGCATGGACCGCTCTTGGCCGCATAGACTTCCTAGCTGCATGGACTGTTCTGGCCACATAATGGTCCTGTGCCACGTGGGCGTCTCATTATTGCTCTTGATTTGTTTTGATTTGAAGCCGTCTTTTGGGTAAGATCCCAAGAGTCGGCTTTAAATATACTTTGGATTTGCCTCGATGACCCAAGAGTCGGTTCTGTCTCCTAGGCGGCCCATAACCCGAAGCGTCTATCGGTCCACGTGCCCGCTGTCTGCCTATAAATATGAGAAAGCTTTAGAGAGAGACTCTTTACTCTCTCCTCTTGTTCAAGCTTTTCTTGTCCTAGCTGCCGTCTTCTTCTCCTTCGATCATCAATGGCTCCTAAGACTTCTAAGGCCTCCTCTAGCGCTGCGACGAAGGGTAAGGGAGCGGCTTCTTCATCGACTGCGGCGCCTCCAGTTCACCCTGATGTTCACCCTGCCATTGCTGGTAAGATTGTTGGGAGAAAGCTACATGGACTCAAACCCTAACCATAACGGCTACGTCGCATGTTTATACACAAGCCCTTTTTCGTCTTCATGGAACTATTCAAGTTCATTGTGATAATACTGTGCTGTATGTGCTGCATGAGAGTCATCTTGTGGCTGCATCAGCACTTTGCAAATTGGGTCGTATGAAGACCCATCGAACAATGCCGCATAAGCTTTCTCTTGAACTGTGCCGCATGGGACCCCACCAAATCAGAGCCGCATAAGCTCTGTTAAACTGGACCACATAAGCACTCGCTAAACAGAGCCGCATGAGCTCACTTGAACTGGGCCGCATAAGCACCCGCTGAATCAGAGCCGCGTAAGACCCCACTAAACCAGAACCGCATAAGCCCTGTTGAACTGGACCGCATAAGCACCCGCTAGACAGAGCCGCATGGGCTCACTTGAACTGGGCTACATAAGCACCCGCTGGACAGAGCCGCATGAGCTCACTTGAACTGGGCCGCATAAGCACCCGCTGAATCAGAGCCGCATAAGCCCTGTTAAACTGAGCCGCATGAGGCCGCGCTAAATCAGAGCCGCATAAGCGCTTCTAAACCGTGCAACATGAACACTTGCTAAACCGAGCCGCATACACTCACTTGAACTGGGCCGCATGAGGCCTCACCAAAATAGAGCTGCATAAGCCCAGAAACGCTAAGTGGTTTTACCTGGCCATCTTCTAACTTGTTTCCTTTGTCTTTTTTCAGTGAATCTACCAGTCAATCCTGTGGGAAAGCCCTTGGTGGGTTCAGCCCAATCTGTTGTGGGTGTACGGTTCGACCATATAGTCCAGTATGTGGTGAACCAGCTTCCCAAAGACGAGCCTGTGGAGAGGCTGAATGCTATCAAGAACCAGTCCTTTTACTTTCTCTGTGCCATGATAAACTCGGGGCGATTGGGGGGAGAATTCCTGAAGCCTGCGTTCCTCTTTGGGGATGCCTTGACAGTGAAGAACCTCCAAGTTCTGGATATATCCGAGAGTTGGAGCTTTACTTCTGACGGAATGGTGATCCATATTCCTCAGATGGAGCATCATTTTCCGCTGTCGTGGTTTAACATGCTGCCGATGGACAGAAAGATGGTGGTTAACTCCGAGCCAGTCGGAGATGTTTGTGGGTAACATCCATTATAACAAAAATTTAGGGTCAGTGTATGCGGGCAAGGTATCGGTCAGTTGCTACGTGATGGGGTTGGCCCCGGGTACCTTCTTAAATGTTCAGGGTCCCAATTTTAAGTTCTCTCAAGCCGACACTTTCCTGAACCAACTTGCTAGGAAGGAGTCCTATCCAGTTAGCCGATTGGCGTTATTGAACTGGATAAACCCCATCTCCTAGTGGGCCAATTTGACCACGTGGATTCTGCGAAAGTATGAGACTCTCCTTCGTGAGATCGGCCTCTATCACGCCATTCGGGGCACCTGTCATGGTCTGCCCATGAATAAAATGCTGTTCATGGCTCTCCTGGAGATGTACAACCGGTGGACGGGAACCTTCTTCATGCCTGGAGGAAGGATGGGACTCGCTCTCCACGAGATGCATACAGTTTCCAAGCTGCCCTGGAGGGAAGAAGTCTTTGAAGTGTATACTTCGACGAACGAAGAGTTCGAAGATTTGGATCGGCGGTTCCCGGGCTTTATTGCCATATACCGGGAACTACTATGTCATCACAGTACCTGCCACCAGACGTCCATCAAGAAGGACGGTAGCTCGGAAGGGAACCTTTCTCACACCCGGACATGGCTTACACACCTTTTTATGCTAGGTACCTCAGGCCAGGTTTTTCCTCGAAATCCTCAAACCCAGGAGGAAGTTCAGGACCTGGTGTTGACTGCCAAAAGGTCACGGGCCACAGACGACAGGTTTTGGAGTCGCACTGACTCCTTCAGTTATTTTTATCAGGGTACTCAGCAGCTGTCAGAGAATGCACTCCTGGCAGTGTTCCTGATGGTGTGGCTGCAGAATTACGTGGTCTCGGGAGGGACTGGTTCTATTGAGAGGATCAGCCGTAACTTTATACTCCCTGCCGTGAAGCTGGTCTTCGGAGTCAGACTAGCTCTTCTTCCGGCCATGGTGTGCAGCATATACCGTGGCCTCCGTGCCTTCTCATCCAAGGTTATCGCCCGTGACACGGCGAAGGACTTTGAACGTGTTGAACTGCCCTATCATTATCTGATGGGGTGGTTGTTGATACACTATCGGTCTTTGATGAGGCCTGGCGCAGAAGACGGCGTTACGGCTGATGATGCCTTTATCTTCTAATATCACCATCAGCCCTGGGAGTGCAGCACTATGCCAACCTATCGGAGGGCTCTGGCGAGAGTGGACGGATACAACTTTTTTGTGTTTGTTCCTCATTTTATCGATGAAGAAGTGAGAGGCATATATATTGATGGTGCCGGGCCTCCTCACCTCTTGCCTGAGAAGATGCTCCTTTGGTTGCGTAACATCCGTCATGCGCACCTAGTATACCGCAACCGCAATACTGTCTACTTGGAGCCTTACTTGCCCAGTAGGTTCTCCCGACAGTTCGGGTATAGTCAGCTACTCTTGGACAGTCCCAGCCCTTGCCTGGGTTTTGAAGGTAGCGTGCTTGACGGCATCAGGACCTGGCATTATTATGACACGGTTCATACCCGTATGAGCTTCTCAGTTTCTGATGCTGAGGCGCCAGGAGAGATTTTGTATTTGGCGGCTCTATACCATGTCGTGACGAGCAAGCCTCCTGTTGGCTTTGACCCGAGTACCAGCTTTATTGTTGGTACAGGCTTGGCGGAGAAGCCCCAGGGGTCCAAGGCGAGAAAAAAGCGGAAGAACACAGTTGCTTTGTCGGACTCAGAGTCTGTCGACGCAGACGAAGAGGATGACGAGCATGACCCTGATAACTCTCTTCCTCCTGCTGATGAGGTGGTTGCGGATCAGCCGCCAGTCGTTCCTGGTCCTTCGTGCAAGCGAAGCAGGCCTGAGCCCGCCGTTGGCGGCAGAACTTACTCCGTGAAACGGACTGCGTCTAAACCTCACAGGCTGCTCATCAAGGAGAGAGGCAAGGATGATGCCGTTTCAGAGGTGAATTGAATTACAACTATCTTCTTCTTTAGCTCTTCTTTTGAACTATGACCTAATCATTTTCTTTTCTTTGCAGGTGTCAGAAGAATCGGACCCTCAAGAATCGGCCCCTGACTCTGAAGTCGACCCGGCCTTGACCATTTTGATTAGTGACATGTGTGCCGATATTATTTCTGCCGGGGTTCTTCCGATGATGGCTGAGGCTCAATCCATTGTTGAGGTCTCAACCCAGGGTGACGTGGAATCTGCTGAACCTATCCCCGAGGCTGCTAAACTTCATCTGGGTGACGCTGATCCAATTGTATCTCCTTCTGGGGCGGCTGGGGCAGATGAACCAGTTGCCTTCGGGTCGGATGTTGCTGGTGAAGAGATTACGGTGGCTGAGAGCGAACCTCAGTCCCAACAACTCTCCCCTGGTAAGCTAAATCAAATTTTGACCAATGAGGAGATTTATTCGCTCTATCATCATATCCTTCGGGTTAAGTTGATTGATAGTTGCTTCGGACATACAGGTCCTGCTCCTTCACTGCCAACGACGGACACTATCGGGGGAGAGCTGGCCAGAGAGAATCTGGTGGAAGAGAGTGTGCCTCCTCCAACTTATATTGAGGGGCCTCTCACTGAATCGAGTTCAGGAGAGCAGACGGCAAAACGGCCGGGGCGGAGAGAAATGGTCCCCGTCCTCTCCTCTGTTCGTATGGCTCCGGGGGTCGACCTTTCCGCCTTGCCGAGTCTCCAGACCCTTCGGGCTGCGGAGGAGGAATTGGCCACTATTCAACCGTCCTTTCGCTCGGAACTTGTTTCCCTTGTGGCGGGGATAGCAAGTTCCGGTGCATCTTCTTCGTCCCTGCCAGCTACCCTTCCTTTGACGCCGTCTTCTACGGAAGTTCAGGATGAAGCGCCAAAGGATGTGGTTGACAGTTTTTACCGCCATCTGAGGCGAGGAATTGAGGCTGTGGTGGAGAGGGGGACCTCTTTTGCCTTGGCCCGTCAATACGTCAGGGGCCAGATTGAAATCCTTAGAACCCTCCCAGGCGGTGCAGGGATAGTTGAGCTCCTGGAGCCTAAATTGCTGGAGGCCGATTAGCTTGTGGCCCAATTTCAAGTGCTGCGGCAAGTTGATCTGTCTGCAGCAATAGATCAAGAGCGCGCCTTCCTCATAACTACCATGGAGAAGGTAAGTATTGCTCGGGATATGGCCAAGCCGACTATAATGGGGGACCTCTACCGCCTGTCTCTGCAGTATGATCAGTTGAGCCGCAGGGGAGAGGATTGTGTTACGACCCGCACCCTAGAGTAAGGGCACGAGACGTGGGTACGTCCAGCCTATGCCACAGTATCGGCGGTAGAACACTGTCCTAGGTCAACATACATCTAGCAACATATATATCTAAACAGTTCATACTCTCCGAATGGGGGTGACATAGCAGTAAAATCAATCACAACTAAGAAAGAGATAGCACGATATGAAATAGAGCTCAAGGAAATAAATAGATGAAAAGTAGTCTAAGATAATCCCAGCAATATCCAGAAGCACATGGTCTCAGATACAGAATGAAAGTATATATACAACTCTGAACTCCAAATAAAGCCTAGCTAAAACATGTCTCAAGACTGCATAAAGTAAGATAAGCCTAACTAATCTAGTCTAGGCAATCGAGGTGATATCCTCAGCTAGAGCTGGATCCTCCTGAGGGTCCAGCTCGCAGGTGTCATCTAAGGCTGCCCCGTAGTAGGTATCCAGGCAAGCCTCCTCCTCGTCCTCTATAATATTTTCAACAGGTCCAGTCAGGACAGGAGCGAGTACAGTACATCTCAACAGTTCATAGCAGGTTAGAAGATATAATCATGCAGTAAAGTAAGATACAAGTACTGAAAGAAGTACAGTATGTAAACAGAGAGAGAAAGCTATAATAGAAATATCTACTATAAATAGAGAACTAACATGTGGCTAGTGAGTCAGAGTACAATATAGACATGTAAATGGCATAGAAGATTCTGATAAGACACTATGGAAGAGATTCTGATAAGATACTACTTGGGTATTATTCACATGTCTACTTCTACTCCCCCGTACCCCCAATCAGTACACAAGGATCCAACCAAGTTATGTTATGATTCCACGCAAAGCCCCCGAAGGGTGATACATGGATGTCCCAAAAATGAGGATTCTAGGAGATTCTAGGATACCCAGTAAATGGGATAAGAGATTCTAGGAGACTCTGTGATCATAAGGGTATATGTCACAAGTGATCAAAGAACCTGTGAAGTATTGTGATACGTCATGTAAGTGAAATGCACGGAACATGTTGTACCCGATGCTCCCTAAGGATAACATCTCAAGAAGGGATCCGTATAGTACCAATCCGTGTGACCAACGTGACAGTACAAGTAAAGTAATCTACTGCAGGAAATAATTCTAAGCAGGATATGAAATGATCAGAGAATGTACTCGTCTGGTATCTGAGTGTCCACTATGAAAGTACTGTTCGAGGAGTGGTGTCTGGCTCCTAATCAGAACAGCACAAGTCACAACTAGTCCAGAATAGAATGATGAAGTCCTACTATACATTCTACATGATTCTAGGTCAATCTAGGCCAAAGTCAACTCTTGGTCAACTCTAGAAGTCAAACTAGGTCAACCAAGTCTAAATAGTCTGTTCTAGGCCTAACTTGTCCATACTAGTCTAAACAAGGCTAAACTAGCCTATGCTAGCATACCAAGTCCTTACAACCTATATAACACCTAGGCCTACACAGGGAAATCACATAGTATATATATATATATATATATATATATATATATATATATATATATATATATATATATATATACACACATAAAAATATATATATATATATATATATATATATATACACATATGGCTACCTATAGGTACACCACACATTTCAACATATATATGATTCCTATATATATGTATCCACATATATACATAATACATTGTATATATTTAGATATACATACCTATACATTACACACACATACACATCTAGATATTCATATATAATATATATATACATATGCATATAAAGAGAGGGAAGGCTTGTGTGTATGTGTAGGCATGAGAGTAGCAATGTGTGTGAGTGTTAGAGTGATAGGGTGTGAAGGAATCTGAAATCAAATGTGTGTGAATGTGTGACTGAACAAGGGTGAATAGGTGAGCCTGTGTGCAGTGAAATGGTAGAGGAGGGATGTGTCATGTTGCATTACATTAACCAAAACAGTGTGAAATAACAGTGTCATGTGTGTGTGTGGAGAATACAAGAGAGTGTGTAGGAAACCTGTATACAGGAATATCAGTGAAGTGATACATTGATATACATTATGTGTATAATATCCTGAAATCAGTGAGTAGGAATCTGGGAATAAATGACTTAGTCTATATTTGAACCAAAATCAGTGGCTAACATTTGTGTGAACCTGTGTGTGTACAGTGAGTGTTAGGAAACAGTGGGAACATGGGAAATATGGAGTGAAACTGGAAATCAGTGAGTTAACTTAACAGTGTAGCAAAGTGTCTGTAGGAAATCAATCACAGGTAATAGGAAGTAGGAAAAATAGTGTAGTGTATATTATCCTAAAAATAGGAAACAGTGAGTTGGAAAACTGGAACACATTGACAGTTACTTGTAAACTCAAACTCAGGTTTTAAAGAACTAAATAACAATTGTAATGGGAGGAAACAAGGGCAATTTAATATGAATCAAAACAGTAAGCTAACATTTGTGTATCCTGGAAATCAGTTCTCTAGTTTGTGATTCCTGTCAATTTAATTGACAGTTTACCCGATAACAAAACTACCATTCAACCATGAAACCAAAACCAATATGAGAACTAACATTCACATTTTATTTAAAACTGGGATTAAACCCAACAGCAGTGAATCAACTCAGATTATTAAGAAATAAATCATTCAATACATGTATCAGTCAACCCATTCGAACCAACTTAATGACTAAAATCCCATTTCTAATCAAAAAGCCTAATTCGAATATGACATTGAATTAAACATGAACAAACAATCAAGTGGGAAACATTGACAGTTAAAAACATTAGTTAAAATAGGATTGAAATGGATTCAACAGTTTTGGGAAAACTGAAATAAAGTATCAGTCAATATCAATCGACCAACTAACAAATTTGAATTCAAATTCCACATCAACCTAAACTAATAAGTAAACTCAATTAACATAGATCATTAGACATGCATAGGATCTAATTAGCATTTTAAAACATGAATTAAACTATTTAAAATAGAATTAAACAGTGAACAAACTAATAAGACTGCACACGCACAGTGCACGCCCATAGCACACACGATTTTGTGTCCGACACGACACAAGAGCATCTCAGATTTGGAGGGACTCGTGTCAGTCGTTGCCCCTTGGCCCACGCCAAGTGGCATGACCTGAGTCACCGTGTCCGTCGAGGAATCCACCCCGAGAGGCAGGACACGCAGCCTGTACGCGCGCGCGCATGCGCCCTCGTGTGCACGTGTCCGATTCGACACGACACGACGCCAAATTCACATCAGAAGAACAGGAATGTATAAACAACAATAAGACCTAACTTTCTATTTAAAAACAATGCACAAAAGAGATCGAAATGCCCTCAGTGGCATTTCGACAAACACCTACGTATCACCACTGATAAGTGTCCAAAAGGACACGAAACCTATGAAACCCGACATGACACCAATGCAGACACTTAGGGGACTCCTAGGGCTTTCTAATCATGAAGACAAAACGAAATTTCATGGAGAAATGAGAAAGTTACCTTTTGTTGAACCTTCAAGAAAAACCCCTCTTTGTGAGCTCCTCTCTTGATATCCCAATCCAATCAAAACAACCTCAAACTGAGATGAGACCTTAGCAACAGTAAGAATAGGTATATTAGGACCTAATGGAATAAATTAGAAAGAAAAAGGAAGAGCAAAGGAGTTCTAGGGATTAAAATACAATAGAAACTAACCTTCTTGAATTTTGAGCTTTTCCTAAGAAAGAGGCAACCCTAGATTTTAGGAGGGTATTTATAGTGGGGGAATCCCTAGGTTAGACTAAGTGGTGGCCGGCCAAGTGAGGTTGGACTAGGGTTTGACTAGGTTAGGTTGAGCCTCTAAGGTTTTAAGTCATGATCATGACTTGTGATTTCACAAGTCAATCCTAGACCAAACTAACTCCAAATTCCCTCAAAATAATTCTAATGAACTTGAATTCACTAACTTAGGTCATACTAGGGTTTCTTAACCTAACCAAGTAGTCCTGACCTAGGTTAGCCTATAGGACAGCCTCCTAAGTCAACATGAGTCAATGTCTAAAACTAGCACCAATCAATTCCAAAATAATTCCTAAAAATCTCCAAAAATTCAAATAAATTCTAATAAATTTAAATTACCCCAAAAATGACAAATTTACCCTCAAACTAGAAATGTGGTAGTGACAAATCTGCCCTCCTTAAAAGAATTTCGTCCTCGAAATTGAAAGGCGAAATACAACTGATGAGAAGGATAGAAAGCATACCTCACGGTTCAAAAAGATAAGGGTAGCGCTCGCGCATCTCATCCTCCCGTTTCCAGGTAGACACTCCTGGAGAATGATGCCTCCATGCGACACGTACCAAGGGTATCACCTGGTTCCTCAGAACCTTCTCCCGTCGATCCAGAATCTCCATTGGCTGCTCTCGATAGCTGAGAGAAGGCCCAACCTCTATCTCTGAATGATCGAGCACATGGCTAGGGTCAGCCATGTACCGTCTCAACTGTGATACATGAAATATGTTGTGGACCCCCACTAGCACAGACGGCAAGTCTAGCCTGTATGCAATGTCACCGACTCTCCTGCTGATAACGAAAGGGCCGATAAAGCGCGGGCTAAGCTTTCCGCCTCCACCAAAACGTATCGTACCACGAGTCGGAGATATCCTCAAGAAAACCTGGTCTCCGACCTAATCACAAGCAAGGTCTCAATTAATTATAATAAACAAACATGATCAAAAATCACAAACAAACAAACTTAAATCTAATCCTACTCTAATCTGTACCTCAAATTCCAATGGCCTTCGGTGGCTATCGGCCCAGTGTCGATGTCTGTCCTGCGCCACGCGAAGTCTATCCCTGATGAGCTTCACCTTCTCGGCTGCATCAACAACCATCTCTGGCCCCAGTAAAGCTCGCTCACCAACATCATCCCAGGATAAGGGTGTACGGTACCTACGCCCGTACAGAGCCTCGAAAGGTGACATCTCAATGTTGGCCTGGAAACTATTGTTGTAGGCAAACTCCACCAAATGAAGATGATCCTCCCAGGAACCTCCAAAGTCCAGGACGCACGTCCGCAGCATATCCTCAAGAGTCTGAATAGTCCGCTCTGACTGTCCGTCCGTCTGGGGGTGGTATGCAGTACTAAACTTGAGCTGAGTGTCCAAGCTGGTCTGCAGACTCCTCCAGAAATAGAAAGTAAAACGGTTATCCCGATCTGAGACGATGCTGATCGGAACCCCATGAATCCTGACTATCTTCCGCATATACATCTCCGCCAGCCTCTTTGTAGACGTACCCATCTTGAATGGCAAAAAGTGGGCCGATTTGGTCAACCTGTCAACGATGACCCAAATCGCGTCTTTCCCTCATGGTGTGCGCGACAATCCTGATACGAAGTCCATAGTGATATGCTTCCATTTCTACTCGGAAATGGACAGCGACTGCAACAATCCACCGGGCCTCTGTCTCTCTGCCTTGACCTGCTGACAGACCAAACACCTAGCCACGAAGCGAGCCACCTCCGGCTTCATCTCTGACCACCAAACATGCTCCCGCAGATCTCAGTACATCTTGTTGGCACCCGGGTGTATAGAGTACTAAGATCTGTGGGCCTCCTGCATAATCTGCTCTCTGAGATCTCCACTGGACACACATAACCTGGAACCGTGCCTCAAGGCACCATCATCTGTAAGAGAAAACTCGCCCTCGAGCAATCCTGCTCGAACCTGCTCTCGGAGACACCGCAGAGCAACGTCCTCAAATTATGCTGACTTGATCCTCTCCACCAAGTCTAACTGAATTTGCATCCCCCATAGCTGCATCTGCACTCCGGGCACGATCACCTCAATCCCAAGGCTCTCCAAGTCGGCAAGCAAATGTCGATCCATGGTCAAACACATGGCTGTCGGATACCTACTCAAGGCATCGGCAACCACGTTGGCCTTCCCCGGGTGATACTGAAGTAGGATGTCAAAATCCTTCATCAACTCTAGCCATCTATGCTGTCTCAAGTTCAACTCCTTTTGAGTGAATACATACTTTAAGCTCTTGTGATCTGTGAAGATTTCCACCCTCTCACCATACAGATAATGCTTCCACAGCTTCAGAGCAAAAATCACTGCTGCCAGCTCCAGGTCGGAGGTAGGGTAGTTCTTCTCATGAGGACGTAATTGCCTGGAAGTATAGGCAATCACCTTCCCATGCTGCTGCAAGACGCAACCCAGCCCCTTCCCTGAAGCATCACTATAAATAGTGAAACCACCCGATCCTGAAGGCAATGTCAGAATTGGAGCTGTCGTAAGCCGCTTCTTCAACTCATCAAAAGCTGCATGACACTCCTCTGACCAAATGAACTCAGCATCCTTCCGGGTCAACCGAGTCAACGGCTCTGCAACCCGGGAGAAATCCTACACAAATCTCCGATAATACCCTGCCAGCCCCAGGAAACACCTGATCTCTGCAACTGAAGTCGGCGCTGTCCATGCCTTAACTGCTACAATCTTCTTGGGGTCAACTGAGATACCATCTTCAGTCACCACATGTCCCAAGAAGTCTACCCGATCTAAGAAGAACTCACACTTGGAGAGCTTCCCATAAAGCTGCTCCTTCCCAAGAGTCTCCAGCACAATCCTCAAATGCTCCTCATGCTCCTCCTCAGTCTTGGAATATACCAAGATGTCATCAATGAACACCACCACGAACTGATCCAGATACTGGTGGAACACCTTGTTCATAAGGTTCATAAATACTGCTGGTGCATTGGTTAGCCCAAATGAGATAACCAAAAACTCGAACTGCCCGTACCGCGTCCTGAAAGCGGTCTTGGGAATATCCTCCCTCTTCACCTTCACCTGGTGATATCCCGACCTCAGATCAATCTAGGAAAATACCCGGGCTCCGCTCAACTGGTCAAATAGATCATCGATCCGTGGCAGTGGGTATTTGTTCTTGATCGTGAGGTTGTTGAGTGCCCTATAGTCAATACACATGCGTACTGACCCATCCTTCTTCGGCACGAACAACACTGGTGCACCCCATGGCAACGAACTCGAGCGGATGAAGCCCTTGTCCTGTAGCTCATCTACCTGCTTCTTCAGCTCCACCATCTCACTGTTGTTCACCCGATAGACATGCTGAGAGATGGGTTCCGCTCCTGGAACCAAGTCTATCGAGAACTCTATGTCTCTGTCTGGTGGCAATCCCGATAACTCCTCTGGGAAAATATCTATGTACTCTGCTATCAAGGGGTGTGGAATCGTCTGCTCCTCGACCGAGACTCCACAGAAGACTCTGCTGCTCTGCTCTGTCTGATGTCTGGAATACTCGAACTCTGGCTCCGCCGGCGCTCTAAAATGAACTCTACCCCCTCTGTAATCAATGCTGGCGTGGTGCCTGCTCAACCAATCCATGCCTAGTACTATATCGTAGTTCGGCAATGGCATTACGAGCAGGCTCACCTTCAACTCACGGCCTCCCAAAACTACTCTCCGACCCTTACAAACATCACTCACGAGGATAATGCCACCCCCGGTCGTGATCTTGTAAGTCTTAGGCAACGACTCAGCTACGATATCGTGTCTAATTGTAAAAGATACTGATATGAAGCTATATGAAGCACCGGAATTGAATAATGCAAAAGCTGGACTGGAGTCGAGTAGAATCGAACCTGCAATCAGCTCTCCAATCACCTCTGCATCTCCAGCAGCCATGGCAAAAGATCGCCCCTGCTGGCCTCTCCTGGCCTGCTGCAGGTGCTGGACGAACCTCTGCTGCTGCGTCGGCAGGGCTGGTCCCCTCTGCTGGCCTGCTGGAGCCCTGGCTCCTCCTTCTGGGCCTGCTCGTGCTATACGGCACTCTCTCATCTGGTGGTCTGCTGAACCGCACACCAAGCACTGGCCCAGCCTCTTCCGGCACTTATTGAAGACGTGCCCAGGTTTCTTGCAGTAGGCACAAGTGACACCCTGTCTCTGACCCTGCTGGTGCTGTCTCGGCTGCTGCTGCTGAACTGGCCTCTGCTGGATCAGCTGCGGCTGAAACTGCCTCAGCTGCTGATACTGAAAGTGGGGCCTCTTGGCCTGTCCCCCGCTGCTGCCACTGCCCCCAACTGGATCTCTCCCCCTCTTGAGCCTAAGCTCAAGATCATCCTCTGCCAACAAGGCTCCCGTCAAGATCTCCTCGAACGTAGCATCCCGGTTGCCCTTGGTCAAGGACTTGACCTCCTTGACTAGACCTTTCCGAAACCTCTGGGCCTTCGTCATCTCGCTCAAGCCCTTCACAAACCTGCCGAGGCGGCCGAACTCCCCGGCGTACTCCTCCACTGAAAGACTCCCCTGGACCAGGCTTTCGAACTGCGTCTCCAAGGCTCTAAGTGCTGAATCTGGGAAGAACTTCTTCTTGAAGAAGCCCTTGAACTGCTCCCAAGTTTGGCCAGCTACCCCCACCCTGGGGTCTGACTGATACCAGGTGCGAGCAAGATCTCGCATCCGGCTAGCTGCGGCCTCGATCTGAAGATCTGCTGGTATCCTGGCCAAGCGAAAGATCTCCTCTATATGCTCGATCCACTCATCGGCATATAGGATCCCCTCTGTCCCCAGAAAGTCTCTGGGGCTCATCTTCTGAAACTGCTCGATCCCCGGTGTCCTCGGCTGCTGCACCACTGATCGAGCCGCGGCTGTCGTGATGGCCAACTCCATGCCCCTGTCCTGTCGAGCCTGCTGCCGGTCCATGAACTGTTGGAAGTACGCGAACATCTGTGCTGCATCCACGTATGCTGTAGGCGGTGGCTGCTGGAAGGGATCCTCTGGAATGACCGGGTCCTGCCTCCGAGTCGGTGGATGCATACCCCCTGCTGCGGCTACCGAGGTCTCAATACGAGCGGAGGTGGCAGGAGCTGCAGTCCCCTGGCCTCGCCGTACTGGCTGAGAGGTAGCAGTCCCCTCTATAGCATCCTCATGAATGGCACGCTGCGATCGAGTCTCTACCATCCTGAAGATAGACAAACAAGAGTACCAATTTCTGAGAAAGAAGCAAAATAACAAAGGCGGACAATTATAATTCAAAGGATCAGCTGACAAAAAGGATTTAGATGGCAATAAAGAATTTTTCCTAAAGTGATTGAGTACCTTAAAATTAATATCCTATATCCTACTGCAGGCTGTAGTGATACTCTAATTCGAATACCACTACACTTCTAGTCGACCTGCATGGGCCACCACTAAAAACGTGTCACGACCCGCACCCTAGAGTAAGGGCACGAGATGTGGGTACGTCCAGCCTACGCCGCAGTGTCGGCGGTAGAACGTTGTCCTAGGTCAACATACATCTAGCAACATATATATCTAAACAGTTCATACTCCCCGAATGGGGGTGACATAGCAGTAAAATCAATCACAACTAAGGAAGAGATAGCACGATATGAAATAGAGCTCAAGGAAATAAATAGATGAAAAGTAGTCTAAGATAATCCCAGCAATATCCAGAAGCACATGGTCTCAGATATAGAATGAAAGTATATATACAACTCTGAACTCCAAATAAAGCCTAGCTAAAACATGTCTCAAGACTGCATAAAGTAAGATAAGCCTAACTAATCTAGTCTAGGCAATCGGGGTGATATCCTCAGCTAGAGCTGGGTCCTCCTGAGGTCCAGCTCGCAGGTGTCATCTAAGGCTGCCCCGTAGTAGGTATCCAGGCAAGCCTCCTCCTCGTCCTCTGTAATATTTTTAACAGGTCCAGTCAGGACAGGAGCGAGTACAGTACATCTCAACAGTTCATAGCAGGTTAGAAGATATAATCATGCAGTAAAGTAAGATACAAGTACTGAAAGAAGTACAGTATGTAAACAGAGAGAGAAAGCTGTAATAGAAATATCTACTATAAATAGAGAACTAACATGTGGCTAGTGAGTCAGAGTACAATATAGACATGTAAATGGCATAGGAGATTCTGATAAGACACTATGGAAGAGATTCTGATAAGATACTACTTGATTATTATTCACATGTCTACTTCTACTCCCCCGTACCCCCAATCAGTACACAAGGATCCAACCAAGTTATGTTATGATTCCACGCAAAGCCCTCGAAGGGTGATACATGGATGTCCCAAAAATGGGGATTCTAGGAGATTCTAGGATACCCAGTAAATGGGATAAGAGATTCTAGGAGACTCTGTGATCATAAGGGTATATGTCACAAGTGATCAAAGAACCTGTGAAGCATTGTGATACGTCATGTAAGTGAAACACACGGAACATGTAGTACCCGATGCTCCCTAAGGATAACATCTCAAGAAGGGATCCGTATAGTACCAATCCGTGTGACCAACGTGACAGTACAAGTAAAGTAATCTACTGCAGGAAATAATTCTAAGCAGGATATGAAATGATCAGAGAATGTACTCGCCTGGTATCTGAGTGTCCACTATGAAAGTACTGTCCGAGGAGTGGTATCTGGCTCCTAATCAGAACAGTACAAGTCACAACTAGTCCAGAATAGAATGATGAAGTCCTACTATACATTCTACATGATTCTAGGTCAATCTAGGCCAAAGTCAACTCTTGGTCAACTCTAGAAGTCAAACTAGGTCAACCAAGTCTAAATAGTCTGTTCTAGGCCTAACTAGTCCATACTAGTCTAAACAAGGCTAAACTAGCCTATGCTAGCATACCAAGTCCTTACAACCTATATAACACCTAGGCCTACACATGGAAATCACATAGTAAATATATATATATATATATATATATATATATATATATATATATATATATATATATATATATATATATATATATATACATATGGCTACCTATAGGTACACCACACATATCAACATATATATGATTCCTATATATATGTATCCATATATATACATAATACATTGTATATATTTAGATATACATACCTATACATTACACACACACATACACATCTAGATATTCATATATAATATATATATACATATGCATATAGAGAGATGGAAGGCTTGTGTGTGTGTGTAGGCATGAGAGTAGCAATGTGTGTGAGTGTTAGAGTGATAGGGTGTGAAGGAATCTGAAATCAAATGTGTGTGAATGTGTGACTGAACAAGGGTGAATAGGTGAGCCTGTGTGCAGTGAAATGGTAGAGGAGGGATGTGTCATGTTGCATTACATTAACCAAAACAGTGTGAAATAACAGTGTCATGTGTGTGTGTGGAGAATACAAGAGAGTGTGTAGGAAACCTGTGTACAGGAATATCAGTGAAGTGATACATTGATATACATTATGTGTATAATATCCTGAAATCAGTGAGTAGGAATCTGGGAATAAATGACTTAGTCTACATTTGAACCAAAATCAGTGGCTAATATTTGTGTGAACCTGTGTGTGTACAGTGAGTGTTAGAAAACAGTAGGAACATGGGAAATATGGAGTGAAAACTGGAAATCAGTGAGTTAACTTAACAGTGTAGCAAAGTGTCTGTAGGAAATCAATCACAGGTAATAGGAAGTAGGAAAAATAGTATAGTGTATATTATCCTAAAAACAGGAAACAGTGAGTTGGAAAACTAGAACACATTGACAGTTACTTGTAAACTCAAACTCAGGTTTTAAAGAACTAAATAACAATTGTAATGGGAGGAAACAAAGGCAATTTAATATGAATCAAAACAGTAAGCTAACATTTGTGTATCCTGGAAATCAGTTCTCTAGTTTGTGATTCCTGTCAATTTAATTGACAGTTTACCCGATAAAAAAACTACCATTCAACCATGAAACCAAAACCAATATGAGAACTAACATTCACATTTTATTTAAAACTGGGATTAATCCCAACAGCAGTGAATCAACTCAGATTATTAAGAAATAAATCATTTAATACATGTATCAGTCAACCCATTCGAACCAACTTAATGACTAAAATCCCATTTCCAATCAAAAAGCCTAATTCGAATATGACATTGAATTAAACATGAACAAACAATTAAGTGGGAAACATTGACAGTTAAAAACATTAGTTAAAATAGGATTGAAATGGATTCAACAGTTTTGGAAAAACTGAAATAAAGTATCAGTCAATATCAGTCGACCAACTAACAATTTTGAATTCAAATTCCACATCAACCTAAACTAATAAGTAAACTCAATTAACATAGATCATTAGACATGCATAGGATCTAATTAGCATTTTAAAACATGAATTAAACCATTTAAAATAGAATTAAACCGTGAACAAACTAATAAGACTGCACACGCACAGTGCACGCCCATAACACACACGATTTCGTGTCCGACACGACACAAGAGCATCTCAGATTTGGAGGGACTCGTGTCAGTCATTGCCCCTTGGCCCACGCCAAGTGGCATGACCTGAGTCGCCGTGTCCGTCGAGGAATCCACCCCGAGAGGCAGGACACGCAGCCTGTGTGCGCGCGCGCATGCGCCCTCGTGTGCACGTGTCCGATTCGACACGACACGACGCCAAATTCACATCAGAAGAACAGGAATGTATAAACAACAATAAGACCTAACTTCCTATTTAAAAACAATGCACAAAAGAGATCGAAATGCCCTCAGTGGCATTTCGACAAATACCTACGTATTACCACTGATACGTGTCCAAAAGGACACGAAACCTACGAAACCCGACACGACACCAATGCAGACACTTAGGGGACTCCTAGGGCTTCCTAATCATGAAGACAAAACGAAATTTCATGGAGAAATAAGAAAGTTACCTATTGTTAAACCTTCAAGAAAAACCCCTCTTTGTGAGCTCCTCTCTTGATATTCCAATCCAATCAAAACAACCTCAAACTGAGATGAGACCTTAGCAACAGTAAGAATAGGTATATTAGGACCTAATGGAATAAATTAGAAAGAAAAAGGAAGAGGAAAGGAGTTCTAGGGATTAAAATACAATAGAAACTAACCTTCTTGAACTTTGAGCTTTTCCTAAGAAAGAGGCAACCCTAGATTTTAGGAGGGTATTTATAGTGGGGGAATCCTTAGGTTAGACTAAGTGGTGGCCGGCCAAATGAGGTTGGACTAGGGTTTGACTAGGTTAGGTTGAGCCTCTAAGGTTTTAAGTCATGATCATGACTTGTGATTTCACAAGTCATTCCTAGACCAAACTAACTCCAAATTCCTTCAAAATAATTCTAATGAACTTGAATTCACTAACTTAGGTCATACTAGGGTTTCTTAACCTAACCAAGTAGTCCTGACCTAGGTTAGCCTATAGGACAGCCTCCTAAGTCAACATGAGTCAATGTCTAAAACTAGCACCAATCAATTCCAAAATAATTCCTAAAAATTCCCAAAAATTCAAATAAATTCTAATAAATTTAAATTACCCCAAAAATGACAAATTTACCCTCAAACTAGAAATATGGTAGTGATAGATTGCATGGTTCGAGAAGCGGCCGCCTCCCGTGGGGTAATTGATACAAGAGAGCAGATCCTCGAACTTCAGAGAAAACTGACTTTCTTGGAATCTGAGCTCGAGGCCGCCTGCGCGGATAAGGAGCTAGTTGTTCAGGAAGCTGACAAGGTCACTCGAGCTTCTGCTAGTTTGGAACGTGCTCTGGAGAAGCTTGTAGAGGGCTGGCAGGCTCACTCGCATCTGGAGGATGCGGAGCGGCTGACTCAGGAGGCCGAGCGTCGGGCCAAGCAGCGGTTTGAACGGTCGAATGCCTTACTGAGGGATCGTCTCAGGGAGTTGTGTGTCGCCGAGCCATAGTCGGCCTTTTCTTTATTTATATTCTTTTCTTTTTGAGAGGGACGTAGTCCCAGAACTTGTAGTACCTTTGACTTCCAAATAAAAAAGTATGTTTTATTTTACCCTTCATTTGTATTGCTCGTTGCGTTTGTGGTGTTATGGTATTTGCCCCATAGGGGGACTATTTGTGGACCTATTACCCTTGGCATACCTTGGTTTTAGGTACGAATAACAAGTTTGATAGGGATACTTGTAACAATTCCACAGTAAGGTGGCTATGGAAGTTCCTGGTATCGGGAGAAAGAATGCCATGGAGCAGCTGGACTCCCGGGACATGATGAGAAATGAGGCGCATGTACTAGAAAACTTAGTACAATATTTGTGGTCAGCAGAGGACATTTTTGGTCAACAGAGGACATTTGTGGGCCTATTATCCTTGGCGTACTCTGGTCTTGGGTACGGATAATAGGTCGAGAGAAAACTAACATATTTACTCAGAGGTAATGAGGACGTGGTAAATATGGGGGTTTCTTTAATTGAGCCTTCCTACTCAGAGGTAATGAGGACGTGGCAGGAGAGGACTCCATGAAGGGTACATAGAACAACTCAGAGGTAATATGGACTTGGAAGTTCTACGTGCGGGGGTGATTTGTTTTTTGGCAGAAGCAAAATAACTCAGATGTGACATCGACGTGGTTGTTTCGAGAAAATCTGTGGATCTGTTACCCTGTTTATGCACTGAAGGTACGGGCATTAGATTATGAGGACGATGCTCTTTTGGGAAGGAAGTTCAGAGGTATGATCATACATGACTTACTACCCAGAAGATGCGATATAGATTCATTTGGGATGACCAGAGTGTAAGTTCAGCGGTACCTAAGGGTACATAACTTAACAGTCCGACAGATTTGGAGGATGTCGTTTAGACATAATACATCTTCAGGAACTTGCCGTTGACGGGCAACATGAGCAAGTCTCCATTTTGTTTTGCAAGATGGTAAGCACCATTAGAGAATACAGCCTCGATGACAAATGGGCCTTCCCACTTTGGTTGGAATTTGCCGGCAGTTTTGTGAGTCATAACCATCGGCCTTCGAATTGCCAGAACGAGATCGCCTACTTGGAATGTTCTGAGTTTAACCTTCTTGTTGAAAGCTTTCGAGATGCGTGCTTGATACAGCTCGATTCATTGTTGAGCTAGCAGGCGCTTCTCATCTAAAGCCTCCAACTCTTGAAGCCGGCGATGGTAATTATCATCCGTCATCAATCCATAGGTGAGGGCGACACGGAGCGAGGGGATTTGGGTCTCCAGTGGGAGAACTGCCTTGCTCCCATACACCAGAGAGAATGGTGTGTTTCCGGTGGCCGTCCGGACTGTAGTACGGTATGCCCATAAGCATTCACCAAGCTTTTCATTCCAGTCGCGTTTGTTGGAAAACACGAACTTTTTTAACAGCTTGATTATAGTTTTGTTGAATGCTTCTGTCAACCCGTTTGCCTTCGAATTATACGGTGTTGAAGCAATATTCTGGATTCGGTGTTTGTCGCAGAACCGATAGAAGGCGTGGCTTGCGAACTGCGGACCATTATCGTAGATAATCCTTCGGGGCAGTCCGAAGTGATAGATGATGTGATGCTTAAGGAAGCTAATCACGTTTGATGTCTTCACTTCTACAAACGGAATAGCTTTTGCCCATTTGGAGAAGTAATCTGTGATTGCGAGTATGAAACGGTATCCTCTGGACGAAGGTGGAGTGATCGGACCGATGATGTCCATTCCCCATGCTTCGAATGGCCAAGATGCCACCGTTGGATGTAAGAACTCGGATGGTTGATGGATGAAATCTGCGTGGACTTGACAGGCTTTGCACTTCCTTGCATAGTCAATCGCATCCGCCACCATCGTAGGCCAGTAGTAGCCCATTCGGCGAAGGCGGTCTTGTAATTTCGGGTCAGGCTGATGGGCTCCACAGACGCCATCGTGAGCTTCACGTACGACTTCTTTAGCTTCTATATTTGACAGACATCGAAGCAGTAATACATCGTATGATCGTCGATACAACATTTTCGTCTCCGTATCATAAAAGAATCTGAGGGAACGCCTTCTGATGGAAGTGGCTTCTTTTGGATTCTCCGGCAAGATGCCTTAGACTACGAAGTCAATGAATGGCTGTCTCCAGTCTGGTGCTTCGTCGACTGTCAGAGCGGAGTAACTCTCAACACATTAAACATTGTTCTTGGGACAGACTAATTCACGGCCTATTACTTCAACCAAGTGGTGAGCATGATTCGGAACCGCTGAGGAAGCGGCAAGGCCTGCTAGGGCATCGGCTTCAATGTTCTGGAGCCTGGGAACGTGTTATATGAAGAACCCTTCCAAAGACGATATGATGTCAATCGCTATTTAGTGATAGGGGATCATGTCTTCATGACGAACTTCGTATGAACCCCGGATCTGGTTAACGATTAGCTGTGAATCGCCATATGCTTCGAGGTGCTCTACCCCTAGTTCTTTTATAAGTCGGAGGCCGATAACCAGAGCATTGTACTCTGCCATGTTGTTTGAACAAGGTTTTGTGAGAGAGTACGCCCAATTGATCACCAACCCGGAGGAAGAAATCAGCACCACTCCGACTCCGACTACGATATTACCTTTGGGCCCAGTTCTTGAAGCGCCGTCAAAGAACATTCGCCAAACGGCATCATGGGAGACCACATTTGAATTGGCGACCTCGTCTGGGATCTCTTCGTATATTTTGGTTGACTCCAAACCTGGATGGGCTGCTAAAAAGTTCGCCAGAGCTTGACCTTTAACAGCCCTCTGTGGGACGAAGATCATGTGGTAGGGAGACAATAATATTGCCTAAGTAGCAAGGCGAGAGCTGAGTGCCCCCGGTTTGGTCATGAGGACCCTGAGAGGGTTGACTCGTGATATCACATGTATGGTTTGTCCCGTGATATAGTGTCACGTCTTCTGAATGGCGAACACTAGAGCGAGGCACTCCTTTTCCACGGCACTGTATCGATGCTCAGGCCCTACCATCATTCGACTGAGGTAGTAGATGGCTTGTTAATGGCCTGCATCATTGTTTTGTGCTAGTAGAGCACCGAGAGAATGCTCTATAGCACGCACATAGAGCAAGAATGGCTTTCCAGCAACTAGGGCTACCAGGACTGGAGGGTTCGACATGTATTCTTTGATGTTGTCGAAGGTGCGCTGGCACTCTTTATCCCATATGAAAGAGACGCCTTTCTTCATGAGGTGCGTGAAAGGTTGACATCGTCCGAAGAGGTTAGAGATAAACCTCCTGATGTAAGCTAGCCTTCCTTGAAGGCCTCTGAGTTTACGAAGATTTTTTGGAGGACCCATCTCCATGATTGCCTTCGTCTTCTCAGGGTCGACATGGATACCCTGGAAGGTAACGATAAAACTAAAGAACTTCCCGCTGGATACGCCCAAGAAGGATTTCGTGGGATTCATCTTCAAATTGTGCGCCCGCATCAGGTCAAATACTGTCTTCAGATCATGCAGATGATCTTCTTTAGAGCAGCTCTTGACGGCGATGTCGTCGACATAACACTCCACTGTCTTGTGTAAATGATCTATAAAGATGATGCTCATTGCTCGTTGATAGGTGGCGCCAGTATTCTTTAAACTAAATGGCATAACTGTGTAGCAGTATGTGCCAATCGAAGTTCGGAATGATGTATGCTTTTTGTCGTCAGGGAACATCTTGATTTGATTGTACCCTGAAAAGCCATCCATGAATGACATGCGCTCGAAGTCGCAGGTGTTGTCAATCATTATATCTGTAATAGGGAGGGGAAACTCATCCTTAGGACACGCCTCGTTCAGATTTCGGAAGTCAATGCAGATTTGGATCTTCCCATTCTTCTTGAGGACTGGTACTATATTGGCTACCCAGTCTGGATGTTGTTCCTCGCGAATGAAGCCGCAGGCTATCAGTTTGTTGATCTCGGCCTCGATAGAGTTTATGATGTCTGGGCGGAACCGTCGTTGTTACTGCTTGACCGGCTTTGCGTCCGGACGAATGTTGAGTTTGTGAAGTGCAACCTCGGGGTTTAGCCCTGGCATGTCTTCATAGCTCTAAGTGAACACGTCGATATATTCTCTGATGAGTTACAGTAGCGATTCTCGCTCTTCGTCTGTCAGACTTTTGCTAACGAAGATTGGTTTTGGAGAGGAATCATCGTCGAGGTCAACTTGTATGACCTCATCTTTGGTAGGAGGCTCTCTTTGTTTGAATCGCTTCTTCCATTGTGCGTCTAGCTGTTGGGCCCACGGCTCTAACTCAAGAAGTTCAGGAATATCTTTATCTTCTTCGTAGGTGTCGACGAATGCCATATTGACAGTCCAAGTCTGCCTGAGTATGTCCCCAATGCTAACATCCGAATCAGAAGTGGGTGAACCGGATAAATGAGAGTGCCATTCGCATTCTTCATCTGAGCTCTCGGGGGTTGTCACAGGAGTAACATAGCCTAGACCATGTCTGGTCTTGCTGTAGTAATTCCGTGGCTTCCCAGCCGGGACTGGCAATTGTAAAGGTAATCGTCGGCCGGTGCCGTAGTTCAGGCCTGGTGCAGCCTCCATATCATACCCCTATTTTTGTATGAGGTACTTGGATCGAGAGCTATACAGATAAAGGGACAGTCTCCCAGTGTCGGGTTCCAGATCAACTTCTTCTAGCCCGAAGGGCTGTGGATCATTCTTTCGGCCAAAGATGATTGGATGATCCTCTCCTTCGATTATGAAGCAGGCACCTTCCACGGGAGTAAGTTGGTTCATGGTATAGACATTGGTTACTTGTGTGTGTAAGTTAGTGCCTATACCGTGTTCCTCGCATACATTGCACGAAGCTTATCAAGCTCGAGGTAGTTCAAAGATAATCCTTTATTGATGATGTAAGGTATCTTTTCATGAGGAATTACATCATCAGCGGAAGGAACATCAGTGTACGCGGCCACATACTTGGCCAGCTCTTTCTCCTCTTCAGCTACCCCCTGTATCAGTGAAGACTGGGAGGATGATCTGGGCAGCCTGATCATCAAGGATTCCGTTGATGGGGCCGGACATGGAGTCGTCGGTGCGCTAGCGGTCCCCGGCTTGGTGCTGACTTGTTGGTTTGTCTCCAACTCCAGTTCAGCAACCCCCTGCGTTACTGATGCTTGGGAAGACGATCTTGGGAGCTTGATCACCAAGGGTCCCGCTGGTGGGGCAGGACGTGGGGCTGGTGCCTCACTAACAGTCCTTGGCTCAGTATTGGGCTGACGCCTTGTCCCTGGCGGACGAATGACCATTGGCTTATCAGGAGAGTTTGTCTCTTCAGATTGTCGTTGACCGTCTCTTGACAATCTGATTATCGTTGGCTTCACAGTAAGTTTTGGCGCTTGACCAGACCTTGGGAGTCGAATAGTCATTTGCTCCTCCTGTGCAGAGAGACTGATTGCATCCTTACACAAAGTGGCTGTAAGGGGTACAGTTCTGCCTGGTTTACGGGCTTGGAGGTGGATCGTCAGAGGTTCTTCTGATCCCGTTGCCGCCTCAGTTTGAGCTTGAGTATTTTCTTCGACAAGGTGCCTTTTTGACTTCTCGTACAAGCAGGAGTCCGAGTAGTAGGATTCAAGCCCTCTGAAAGGATTAATATCGGCAAATTCGGTTCTTACAAAACCGTATTTATCGACGTACTTAAAGCACTGGTGCAATGTGGAAGGCACGATCATGTAGTCGTGTATCCAAGAACGCCCCAGAAGAATATTGTAGGAAGTGTCCGCTTCTATGACATAGCAGGTTACTTCTGACTGAAGGTCGCCGATTTGGTACTTCAAGCGAATCTTTCCGACTGGATTGCTTCTGCCTGAATTGAAACCGCTGATGGCGGTGCTTGTAGGTGTCAGACGATGCATAGGGATGCCCAGGAAGTAAAGTAGGCTCTTCGGGATGATGCTTATGGAAGAACCAGGATCTATGTGCATCCGATCTACCTTTACGTCGTCGATGTATCCAGTATAATACAGCGGACGATCGTGCAGGTTGGTCTTAATGAGCATGTCCCGCAGAGTAAAGATAATGTTGGGCATTGCTCCAGTAAAAGTACTGTCCTGAGTATCCTCTGTGGAGCTTTCTCCTGTGAGCTTAACTTGAGCCAGATAGGTGTCAGCGTTCTGAAGTGCGTCACTCAGTGCTACGCGAACATCTTTGGAGAGCCTCAAGAGCTCATACAACGATAATTTGGCCGGTGTGTTCGCCAATTGTGCCAAGATGTCAAAGTTGCAAGGCCTTTCCAGTCCCTGAGGCGTATCTTTTCAGAGCAGCGGTTTGTCGAAGCGGGTCTCCTTCGGCCTAGGCTTGTCGGTCGTCGGAGGCTGAGGGGGCCCTGGAGCATCAGCAGCAGCCGGCTGATGATCTTCAGCTGAGTTACCTGGTGGGGGTTGAGTTTGTGCACCGGATCGGGTAACGACAGCTGTGGTTTCTTCGACGTCGGTTGAGATTGTGCGACAGGACTTGATTTTCCCACCCTTCTTTTTACCAGTAGAGGGTGATGCTGGCTGGATTACTTCAGATACTAAGTCCTGGTGGACCCACATGACCTCTCCTAGCTATGTGGTGACGGGTACCAGCCCAACAGCCTGGTCTCGGGGAAGTGGAAGATTAGCGACCTCCATCTTCGCCCGTGGGACGGGTACCACTCTATCCTGAGTCTTCGTTGGAGAGAAGCTACCGAATTGGACAGACACCATGTTGGCAGCTACAGTTACCTCCTCGAAGTCAATGGCCAGGGACTTAGAGTCGATCAGGTGCTAGATGTACCGCTTTAATTAGTAGCAGTCTTGTGTAGCATGGTGGACATAGCGATGGTAGTGGAAATACTTTGGGCTTTCCATCTCTGCAGGCCGAGGCTCACATCTCGGTGGAGGGAGCTGAATCCTGTCTCCTTGTATGAGCTTGTCAAGGATGGGTCTGACATGGCTGTCTTCGAAGGAGTAAGTCATATGCGGCCACTACTTCTCTGCCGGCTTCAGTTCGGGCTTTGGGGCTGTGTCGGCCACCATAGCCTGTTTGTCCTTGTTGTCTCGGTTGTTGGAGGGATTACCACCATTGTTGTTGTTGGCATTAGGGCGTTTGCCCTTGTCCTCTCCTTCCGAGATGTGTAATCCCAGTTGGCGGGCTTTTTTCAACTTATCTTCTGCGCTAGTGGCGCTGATGATGAAAGTCTTTCAGTCCTTGAACTGACTCTCGCCCATCCAGAGGCTGATTGTAGGAAGCAGCCTCTTTTGGCAGATTTCAATCAAGAAAGAATCTGGATTGCCTGAGGGCAATTTTATCGCGGTTTGGCAAAATCGCTCAATGTAGTTCCTTGTCAGCTCCTTCTCACCTTGAACAACGTCCATGAGGGTGGACATTGTCACATCTTGTCCTACCTCGTAGAACCTTTCAAGGAACATTTTTTTGAAGCCGGTGAAGGAATAAATGCAGTTGTCTGGCAAGTTGTGGTACCAGTCGAAGGCGACCCCTTCCAATGCTCCAATAAACAACCGCGTAAGGATAGCATCGTCATGAGGCAGATGGTCGATTGTGACTTCGAAGTAGGTGATATACCTGCTTGCAGATGTCTTCCCATCATATGGATTGATGTTGAATGGTTTATATCTTGGTGGGAAGGGAACATCTCTCCATGCAGCATGATACGGTTGTCGTATCCTGAGGTCCTGGCAGGTTTCTCGGGCGTGGAACATGGCCCGGAGCTCCTGGACCTCTCGTCTTGCCTCCTTGGCTTCGTCTGCAGTGGTGGGAGCCAATATTGTAGGAGGGTTGTCACCCGGGGTTGAGTTCGAGTCCGCATTGGCCGCGGGACCCAAGCTTGTTGTTTCACTTAACAAAATTGCCAAACAAAAGTTGGATTTTGAAAATAAAACGAGAAAAAGTACAAGAAGTACAAATTTGATTCTGGAAAGTATTGCTATGGAAGTCTGATCTGTAAATGATCACTTTGTTCCTTGGACCATACGATGATGATGAAGATCACTGCTTGAAGTAGAACAACTTGGAAGAACTAAGTCACCAGAAAGGTATCGACGTACTTGGGCACTGATGGCGAGGCCGAATACTTTCCTGCTTTGCTTCACTCTGTTCTGAAAGAAAAGTTGAAGAAGAATGCTCTGGAGAAGCAAAATCTCGAAGTTCTGATCTCTGTATTCTCTCCTGTCTCTCTGTGTGTTCTCCTTTTCTAAAAAAAATGAGTCTATTTATAGACTGGGGCTTCTGTGCGTAAAAGAGCATCAAAATCTGTCTTTACGCTAACAACTGCCACCCATGATCAGAGTCATCCTTTGCATACGTTGACACGTGTCCCATCATTTCAGTAAGAATAGGATACATGTACATACGTTCTTCGAAATATGTGGCACGAAGGCCATGTAGGCAAACCACGTTCCAAACTAGCCAGAAAGAATAGGGCATAGAAATAGCCCCAACATCCTCTGGGCGTAAAGCAGTAAGATGAGCGTAAAATAGCTCTGTCATAGATTTCTCGCGTAAAGTGGTTATTGAATAACCTTGAGCGTAAAATGGCTCAAATAGACTTTACGCACATATTGTTTTATGAGCGTAAGAACTCATGTAAAACTCTGTGCGTAAAAGAAACCATACAGTGAGCGTAAAGTAGCTCGATCTCCATAAACGACAACAATGGTCTTTGTATAAGACAAATTCCATTGAATTCTGTGGTAAATGCCATCATTAATATCTTCATGTCAGAGTTTGCATTAAATGCGAGATTTGACAGCTTTGTCCAGCGTAAAAGAGGCTGCTCTGTCCTTGGCGTAAAATCATAGGTGTAGACCCAAGCGTAAAATGATCAGCCTGCTTAGGCGTAAATTGATTAGCCTAGTCTTGGGCGTAAAAGAGATTACCCGCTCTGCTTAGCGTAAAAACCGATCACTTATGAATGGGATGACTCTTTCTTTGAAGCACTTTTTACGCTCCTACAAGACCCCCTTCAAAGTTTTCAAATATCTCCAAGATTTGAAACACTTTGAACAGAAGCGTAAAAGTTGAGATTTGATCTGCCAGCGTAAAATTCGGGATATGCAACAGTCATCTGCGTAAAAGTGGGGATGTCCAACAGTCGACGTAATTATAGGGATATCCAACAGTCAGTTTTGAATTTCTCTTATAAATAGGTCTTTTCAGAGAGAGAAAACACTTTTACTCATCTTCTTGAATCTCTTTGCCTTTTCTTTCTTCGAAACTCTGATCTGATGGCTCCTAAGAAATCATCCACCGTCGGTAGCAAGGGGAAGAAACCAGCCATTGATTCCTCCTCGATTGATCATGTGAAAACCCCTACTCAGTCATCACCACCACAACGAAATCCCAACCCGGCCGTGGCTCCGCCTTTGATGGATAAAACCCTATTCTTTGGCTGGAAGAAAACAAATCCGTCGAGGAAGAAGAAGATAAACCAAACTTTCAGCTTTTTACGCCCACGTTGTACGTGTTAGCGTAAAGCTGAAATAACATCGTACGCCCACGTTGTTCGTGTTAGCGTAAAAGATAACAAGAATACGCCCACGTTATACGTGTCAGCGTAAAGTTTTATGCCCACAGTTAATGTGCTAGCGTAAAACTTAACTACGCTCATGTTCGTACATGCCAGCGTAAAAAGTTGTATTACGCTCATATTACTATGTGGTAGCGTAAAGTTCATCAATCTTTTGAGAGATTTTGTTGAACAAAGACTTCATAAGCTTTTCATCAACTCTTAGTAAATAAACTTCGAACTAACTTGATCTCTTTTGTTATTTTACCAGTGGATTTGCAAGTTCACCCCCTCGCTGAAGTTTTTGGATCATCAGTTGGCATGGTAGGTTCGAACTATTTGGAAGATTTATCTCATGTCCAATTTTCTCAGTCGAACCCCGAGTATCCGATAGAGAGGGCACAGTTGATAGCAGCTCAAGGGGATAGACTGTTGCTATCCATGATAAATGGAGAATTGTTGAGTTCACTAGACGGACAACACTTCGCAAAACCAGCCTTTCTATTTGGAGATGCCATTGATTGTTAATCCCAGACACACCCCAAGAAAGAGTCTTGGGTTTTCAAATTTAGAAATAGAGCCATGTATCTTCCAGATATGGACAGAGATTATCCTTTGTCAGCATTCGTCCATGCTACTCATTCTCGACAAATGTTATGGAATTTGACTCCCAGCAGTCATGGACGACCGGGTAAAATTGTTTTCAAGAGAGAGCGTGCCAATGATATGGGATACTTTGCTAGTGTTCCCAATAGAGGTGTTACTTCTATCTTTGGCCTTATGCCAGGCTCTAATCCTAGCGAAGATTCGGGTTTAATACAGCCAGTACAAACCCCGATGTTTGTCAATAAATTTATGAGGGATGCTGTATTATATCCCCAAACCAACCCCAGACTGCCAGGATGGTTGACTCCATTCAACCAGAGTTGGATTCAGATAAGTCTTTGGATGATGAAGAACTTTAAGGCAGAGTTGAAAGATATTGGCTTGTACGAAGCGGTAGCTTCCACCAGTTATGGTATTCCTCCGAATGGAAACTTATTTCTGGCCTTGATGGAGATATATCTAAGTTCAACTGGAACTTTTGCCACCCCAAAAGGTGAAATGGGTCTTGCCCTTCATGAGATGCAGTTTATCTCGAAGCTGCCAATGGGGGAGGCCCCATATGAAGAATACGTTCCCTCCAACAGGGAGCTTGCTGAAATTAGAGGAGTTAACCCTCAGTTAATCGAGATATACGAAGAACTGATGTGCCACTACCAGATTTGTACCACGATGCATGAAAGTACATCCCATTTGGCGTATATCAACAAGTGGACGACTTATCTCTTCTTCCATAAGGATAAGATATCCAAGGAAGACAAAGAAAGGTTTCAGGAAAACAAAGCTCCAGTAATCAACATAGATTCGACAATCCCCTCTAACAAGGTTCAGGATATGATGATTACTTACAAATTCCCGAATAAATATCTGTCTACGAAGACTGGGGAATTTCCAGCCGGAACTGAAGCCTTGAGCTTCCTCAGATATGGTAGTCAGAAAATCTCACGGAGAGCTTTGCTAGCAGGCTTTCTTTCTTTATGGTTGAGAAGATGGGTTGTACCGGGTATTGGTACTGTTGACAGGATTTACCGTAGTGTGCTATGGCCAGCAGTACGTCTGGTTTTTAAAGTCAGGATCAACCTACTGTCGGCCATGGTGTGTCGGATAAATACAGGTTTAAGGACCTTCGCGAGGAGTTAATCAACAATGCTCCTCATCGAAATGTTTTCCCTAGAGTAGAGATGCCCTACACTTATCTGATGGGCTGGTTGTTGCATCACAACTGCAGATTGTTACCGCCAGGCCCAGGTGATGATGCGGAGGTCTTCCTCCAAAAATTCAGCAAAGCTACATGGATTGCTACGACTGTGGCAGATACCCGAGCAGTTCTGAATTATTCTTACGGTTGGAACTTCTTCTGTACCCGGCCGCAAGTTCCAGCAGATTGCTTCGGTGTCCAGTTTGAAGATGAAATTGAAGGAAGAGTTGTATTACCACAGTCAATCTTTAGATGGCTTTAGTGCATCAGACCTTCTCATCTGATGTACAAAAATGAAGATAATTGTGCGTTCGAACCATACTTACCCAGTAGGTTTGCTCGCCAATTTGGGTACGACCAACTTCATGTTGGTAATCCTTTGACTAATTTCCGTTACTATAGGAAATTACTTGACGGAGCTAGGGGTTAGAGGTATTTCGGTGCTGCTCGGACTGGTGCTAAATTTAGAATTTCAACTGCCACTAGCACTACAGAACTACGTATACTCCATACGTATGCCCACTTCTATGCTTCAATTCGTTCTTTTGCCCACGGTTACAATATGAAGGGTAGTCTGAGGTGGCCTAAAGAAGGAGATATTAAGGAGCAGGTCAGGGTACCAGCAGACATCCCTGACGATACTGGCATTCCAGATCCATTTTTAGTAGTTATCCCAACAGGAGTTGGAGAACCAGCTGCAGAACCTATCATCATTGGCAAAGGCCGGAAAAGAAAACAGAGTGCAGTCACCATATCTCCAATGAAAACTCCGAAAACGAGGAAGAGGTCTACCATAAAAGGGCCTTCCAAACCAAGCGTTCACACTCCAGAAGAGGACATTGAAGAAGATCCTCTCGTCGGTTCTTCCTCAGTCCATCCTGGAGAAGGATCTTCAGCTCCTCCACAGATAGTGGGATCAGGAGCTGTAACACTTTTGTCTCCTGGACGTCTTAGCACCTCACTCCATTTATCTTTGCCGTCCAAGGCACCTGTTACGGAGGGTAATACTACTGTATCCACTGCTAATCAAGATCGCATTCCATCAGATGAACCGGCTGTTGACTTTGAGGATGATGACTGGGATGGTGATTATGATACATATCTTGAAAAAAATGCACATATTCCAAGTATTATACAAAACCTATACGGAATTATATATCACAATTTTGTATATTAACTTATTTTTGTTCATTTTGCAGACGTCATAATTGCACCAAAGCCTGTAGCTCCTCCTCAAGAAGAAGAAATCTATGAAGAAAATGAGGAGTCTGAAGAGAAAGCTTCTTCTTCAGAAAACTCAGATGCTGAAGAGGAAGGGGTACAAAAACCTGAGATGGAGCCTCAAGAAGAACATCCTCCATCTCTTGAGGCACAACAAACACAATCTGAATTATCTTCTTTTGCTGGGGATCAGCACAAAGAGAAGACTAGAGTTGACCCCCCTGTAGGTGATGATGGGACTATTGGAGGAGACCCAGACTTGAACAAAGAATCAGCTGTAGAAAGTTTTACTACAACTGAAATAGTGGAAAATCCTGTGGAGCAATCAATTGAAGAAGATGTTGGAGGCATGCTTGAACTTCCAACAGAAACTGAGGAAATAATTGTAGGAACGAAATAGTAAAGCGTAATACTCTAGAGGGGGGTAAATAGAGTTGGCAGCGGAATAATGCTAAATAAAAAAGTTAGCAGCACAATCACAGAATATTAATCACAACTGAAATAATGTAAAGGCAAAGTTAAGAGAGCAAACGCAAAGACAGCGATGTATACTGGTATCCCTCTGTTGAGGACTAATCCAGTCGGTAGAACTCTTGCTACCAGTTGAATCTACTATTGGAAAAACCGTAAGTTTTCTTACGAAGTCCTTGCAACTTCTATAACGCGAGCTTTGATACGGAGAACTCGTCCAACTTCAAATGTGAAGAGGTATTCTTCAATCAAGCCTTCTGATTACAATCTCTCAGAAACTTCTAGACCGTACCGCACTGGCAAATTGACTAGAGGATTGTAACTGACTTGGGATCTGAAATTGAAAGCTCTAGAAAACTCTTTGGAAGACTGAAAGCTTTAGATAGAGAGAAGATTGAAAGTGAATGAGATGATCAAAATCCTTCTCTATTTATAGGAGTTCCAAAGGCAGACTTCTGTCAGAATTCGGGCAGAATTCGGGCAGAACTCTATGAGCAAATCTCGGTCAAATCCGCAACTGCAGGAGGACCAAGTTCCAGAGATTCAAAATCACAACGGCCACCAACCGAACTCTGGCCGAACTCTGGCCGAGTTCTGTCAGGGTTAGGTTAGGGTTTTTAAAAATAGGTTTTGGTGATTTTTGAGAACCTTTGAAAATCTTTTTGTAAACATTTTGATAGGTCATTTTTAAAAACATTTTGAACTATTTTGGGGATAGCCTATTTGCCAGTACGACTCGGTGTGCAACAAATTCCTAGACTCAAATAAAATGAAAATTACATTGCATAGGAAATATAGACTCGAGTAGGCAAACAGATCTTCAGTCTTGAACGGAGTGGATAGCCAATCTTGCTTATGTCCAAGAAACCGAGATGTCCCAACTAGCTTTGTATATCCAGACAGAGTTTGATCAATTATTAAAATCAGGTTGACCATATGACCAATGGGCCAACAATCTCTCCCATTATGATAATTGACAAACTATGAATGATATAACATTAAGCTTGTTCAAAAAGAATCAAAACGTGAAATTGTTCATGTCCTGTATTTAACTCAAAAAAATATGTTAGATCTTTAATTTTCTCCCCCTTTGTCACTTAGAAAAATAATTGCACAAGAGAAGGCTCCCCCGCATTTAATGCAGAAGGCTCCCCTGCAATTAATACATAAGGAACAAATAGTGAGAAAACATAATAAATAAAACATAAAGAGTAGATATACATCATCACAGGCATGTAAAGTTTCTACAAATTATCATCACATGCATGCTATTGTCTCTAAAGAATATTATCACAGGTATGCTATTGTTTCAAAAACATAAAAGAAATCTCAGGCATGCTATTTCACAGGCAGTTTGTAATGAAGAAGCAGTATAAAGAGATAGTGCTTTAAACAAAGTGCTGAAAGAAACTGAAATATCATAAACGAAACACTATAAGCATGTCCATGAAAAAATATACTACAAAGTGCTGATAAATATCAAAAGTACTGATAAAAAGAAATACTGATAAAAAGAAATACTGATAAAAAGAAATACTGATAAAAAGAAATACTGATAAAAAAATACTGATAAAAAAGAAATACTGATAAAAACTTGGAATGTTGGAGCATTTCCAAGTATACAATAGAATGTCACTAAAAAATCAAATCACATATCCTCATCACTATCCTCGTCATCATCATCATCAGCAGCTCGGCCAGCATGACCGGAAGGACCAGCACTAGAGGTACCAGCACCAGAAGGATGAGTAGGGGCACCAGCATAGAACTCACCAACGTAGTCACGAGGTGCACGATACCAATCATAGGCGTTACCTGGCTGGAAGTAGGCATGGACAGCCTCATCCTCACAGCGGTAACCCGAAAAAGCTGGATCTCGAGGGATGGAGGCGGCAGAGTGACCAGTCTGGGCAAAACGCAGATCGGCCAAGGAGTTTGCCATCGCCTGGTAACGGGTGACATCGCGGAACTCACGTTCGCGAGCCATGTCCGTCAACGAGACGTACAAAGCAGATAAGTGCTGATATATGCCCTCAAATGTCATGGCATACTGATGAGGTGGTGGAGGAGGTGCAGTAGGAGGAGCAGTAGGTGGAGCTGAAGCAATCCGGCTGCGACGAGATAGCTGAAGAAACTTGGGCTCAGAGTCCTGAGTACAAGTCGATAGATCGATCTCAAATCGCTGAAAGATACGAGGGAGGATCATCGCGTAAGAGAGATTTCGATCTCTAGCACGACATCGTCCCATCATCTGAATGATAGTCTTAGGGGTGGAAAAAGGAATCCCCTTAAGAATATGGTACATGGAGGACAGCTCAAGTGAGGTCACATCATCTTTGGAAGTGGATTTGGGAAGGATAGTAGAGTAGATGATGCGATGCAATTCGTAGTTGAACAAGGTCAGGTTGTTAGCCTTGAACTTTCCAGAGCGTACTCTGTCAGGAGCACAGAGTTCCGCTTTGAAACTAGTGAGAGTCGTGCCTTCGGGAAACTCGAATTCCGTGATGTCTACTAGCGGTTCACCTTCATTGGAAATACCAAGAATCTCCGCTAGGAGGGCATCATCGAACTCGATGTCGATGCCTCCAACACGTGTGTTCACAACAAAAGTGTTAACTATGAGATTGTAATAGAATAAACGAATGGCATTAGTAGCTATCGGGAAGCACAGTTTAACAAATAGGTGTAACCCTAATGCCTCAAACAAGTGACGATGATTGGAAAATACCGTCCATTTGATCGGAGCGTCGTCGTATATGGATCGGGTGGAAAAATCACCGTACCATAAAAGGGCTTGGTCGAGGGTTTGGAAGAAAACCCATCGAAAGCGCCGTCGTTCGTTTGGATCGGCGAAAAGAGTGAATTCGTGTGTGGATTCGAAGACGACCCTTCCTCACTAGGAGTGGTCTTCTTCTTCCTCTTGAATGGATTAAATTTAGGTGCCATTGAAATAAAAAGCACAAATTGAAAGGTGGAGAAAGAGGGAGTTATACCTCACAAAATTAGGATATGTTGTAGAGAATGTCGATCTCCGCACGATTCCAAATTTTGGAGAGATTTCACCAAGTAGATTGGAAGGAAAAGATTGGTGAAGAACTAGGGTTTGATGGCTCGGGTCGACTGCTGCTGCTGTTTGAATTGGTTTGGAAGCAATGAAAGAGAAGAAGCTCTCGGGTTCTGGATATATACACAGATACCCTCAACCGAACTCGGGCCGAATTCGGTCAGAGCTCTGGCCGAATTCGCCTAGGGTTCTTCAAAGTTGATTTTTGCCACTTCTTTTTCATTGTCTTATTTCAAATATTTAATTCAAAGATTAGTTATTTTAGCCTTCAAATAACATAATTAATAATATTTTATGAATTAAATGTCTTTACACAGTGACTGTCTCAGATTAGCTGTAGGAGTACTGTCCCAGCTGGCGGAGGTTCACCGGAGAACTCTTAAATACCGCTTCGCTTCAACCGTAGTTGTGGTGACAGACAGACTCTTTATTGGCTTGTCTCTAACACAGTTTTTGCGTATTGAGATATAATCATAAAACAAAATCAATTAATATTATTGACGTCCAAAATTCCTAATTCTCGACGTAAATAATTGAAACGATCTTCCGCTAGAGGTTTAGTGAAGATGTCAGCTAATTGATTTTCAGTATCTATGTACACAAGGTTTATATCTCCATTTTGATGATGATCTCTAAGAAAATGATGTCTAATCTCGATATGTTTAGTACGAGAGTGACATACTGGATTCTTAGTCAAATTAATAGTGCTCGTGTTATCACAGAAAATGGAAATATGTGTGTAAAATAAATCATAGTCTTCTAAGGTTTGTTTCATCCACAAAATCTGAGCGCAACAACGTCCTGCGGCGATGTACTCAGCCTCTGTTGTTGATAGGGCTACAGAATTTTGCTTTTTACTAAACCAAGAGACTAAAGCTTTGCCTAAGAAATGACATGTGCCACTTGTACTTTTTCTATCAACTTTGCATCCAGCAAAATCTGTATCCGAATAACCAATAAGGTCAAAGGACTTAGTTTTGGGATACCACAAGCCAACAGAAGAAGTGCCTTTAAGGTATCGAAAGATACGCTTAACTGCGGACATATGTGATTCCTTTGGGTTAGCTTGAAAATGTGCACACAGGCAAACACTAAACATTATATCTGGACGACTAGCAGTTAAATAAAGTAAACTACCAATCATACCTCGATACTAACGTATGTCGACTGGCTTGCCTTGTTCATCTGAATCAAGCTTTGTTGAAGTTGCCATTGGAGTGCTAATAGGTTTGACATTGTCCAGATCGAACTTCTTTAGCAAGTCTTTTGTGTACTTGGCTTGATTTATGAATGTCCCATTATCAGTTTGTTTGATTTGCAATCCGAGAAAGAATTTCAGCTCTCCCATCATGCTCATTTCAAACTCATTCTGCATACACTTAGAAAATTCTTGACACAGAGATTCATCAGTAGATCCAAAAATAATATCATCAACATAGATTTGAATTAAAAGCAGCTTGCCATTAAAAGATTTAATAAAAAGTGTAGTGTCAACCTTTTCTTTTGAAAAACCGTTGTCAAGTAGAAAAGAGCTTAGACGATCATACCAAGCACGAGGGGCTTGTTTTAAACCGTATAGAGCTTTCTTCAACTTGAAAACATGATCTGGGTTTTTGAAATCCGTGAAACCTGGAGGTTGTGCTACAAAAACTTCTTCTTTTATAAAGCCATTTAAAAAAGCACTCTTCATATCCATTTGAAAAAGTTTGAAATCATGAAAACATGCAAATGCACATAACATGCGAATGGATTCTAATCTCGTAACTGGGGCATAAGTCTCATCGTAGTCGATACCTTCTTCTTGATTGTATCCTTGAGCTACGAGTCGAGCCTTATTACGAGTCACTAAACCATTCTCATTCAGTTTGTTTCGGAATACCCAACGGGTGCCAATGACCGGATAATCAACAGGCCTGGGAACAAGTTCCCAAACTTGATTTCGTTCAAATTGGTTTAATTCCTCTTGCATAGCATCTATCCAAAAACTATCACTACATGCTTCATCAATAGTTTTGGGTTCTAGCTGTGAAATAAATGCAACACTAGAAACAATATCTCTACAGGATGTACGAGTACTTACTCCCTTGGTAATATCACCAATTACCAAATCCTTTGGATGATTTGCTGTAAATTTCAACCTTTTTGCTTCATTCTGAAGGTAGCTGGTTCCTGGATCTTCTCTAGGAGGTTTAGCTAGTGCAGAGCTTGGTTGAGAATCAGCTGGAGTTGAGCTTGGTACAGATGTATCTTCGTCATTGTCATCAATCGTCATTTGATTTAATTCATCAAAGGTGACATTGATTGACTCTTCGATGATCATGGTACGTTTGTTGAAGACTCTGTATCCTTTGCTCTTGGCCGCATAACCTAAAAATATACCTTCATTGGCCTTTTCATCAAATTTTCCCAGATTGTCTTTTGTATTAAGAATAAAATATTTACAACCAAAAATTCTAAAGTATGAAACTGAAGGAATTCTATCAAACCATAACTCAAATGGAGTCTTCTTCGATTTGGGTCGAATTAGAACTCTATTAAGAACAAAGCAAGCTGTGTTGACAGCTTCAGCCCAGAAAAATTTGGGTAGACTAAACTGGTTTAACATCACTCTGGCCATTTCGGTTAGAGTTCTGTTCTTACGTTCCATAACTCCATTTTGTTGTGGAGTCCTAGGGCAGGAGAACTCATGAATAAAACCGTGTGTGTCATAAAATTACTCAAAATCAGCATTCTCGAATTCGCCACCATGATCGCTTCTTATGCGAGTGATCATGTAACCTTTTTCATTCTGTACTTTCTTGCAAAAGGCGACAAATTCAGATAATGCATCATTCTTGCGTGTCAAGAAATATACCCACGTGTATCTAGAGAAATCATCTACAATTACGAAAGCATAAAGTTTACCTCCGAGGCTAGCAACTCTGCTAGGACCAAATAAGTCCATATGAAGCAATTGTAGAGGTCTAGTAGTACATACTGCGTTTACTGACTTGAAAGTGGATCTGGTAGCTTTGTTCCTTTCACATTGACTGTATACCGAATCTTTCTTGAATGTAATGTCCGGTAAACCACGTACTAGCTTCTTTGTGGATAATCTTGATATTATATCCATATTAGCGTGACCGAGTCTCATATGCCACAGATGACTCTCATCACTCTTGGCCACTAAGCATCTACCTGAAATGTTAGTTTCTTCTAACAAATAGAAAACATATATATTGTCTTCCCTGATACCTTCAAAGATAGTACTACCAGTTGAGCCATCAACTATAGTACATTTGTCTTTGCCAAAGTTGATGCCATAACCATGATCAGCTAGATGACTTATGCTGAGTTGGTTATGTTTCAACTCGGTAACCAGACAGACATCCTTAATTACAGGATAGGGAGACTTACCAACATCACCGATACCAATAATATACCCTTTCAAATTATTACCGAAGGAGACATAGCCTTCCTTCTTTTTCTTCGACAGTGTTGCAAATAGGGTAGCGTCACCGGTCATATGCCATGAGCAACCGCTGTCGAGGATCCATTTGCTTCTAGCATGTGAAGGGTGTTCCACCTACAAAACAGTTTGCAGATGAAACCTTTGGTACCTATTTCTTGTAGGGTCCTGAATTGTTAGCTTTAGGTATCCAAGCATAAATATTTAGATCTACAAGCTTTCTTATTCTACATGCAGATGATATATGACCAATGAGGCCACAATAATGACATTGTGCATGTCGAGTGTTGAAAGCTGAGTGGTGTGCATAGTTGGTAGGTTTGGGTTTTCTAGTATAGAAGAAAGCATACCTATAATCTTGTTTGGGCTTGACCTTTTGGGGTAAAGGTTTGATAGGGTTAGGTCTGACAGTGTTTGGCTTGGGAATGTTCCGATTTCTCGGTAAGTGACACGTTTTAGGATAGGAAGCAGCAGGCTCAGGCTGTTTTTCTAACCTAATTTTCAATCTTTTGGAAGTGTCATACAACTTAGTATAATCAGAAGTAAGTGATTCCATTCTGATTTGTGCACATTGAAGACTTTTCTTCTCTATAGAAAGTTCTTCCTTGAGTTGGTCAATAATTTTGTCTTTCTCTTCAGATGACTTGGTAGTCTCGTGTAATAAGAGCTTTATTGAAGAAAGCTCACCAGACTCACTAACATTATTTCTAACCTCAGCTAGTAGGTCGGTAAGTCTACCTATTTCACCTTTGTACTCTTTGAGTACCTTCTTAGAGGTCTGATACTTACTACGCAGTTTCCTGTAATCAGTCATCAGGTCACTGAAGGCATCTCCTAATTGCTCAAAGGTGAAGTCATCATAAGTTTCTACAGGTTCAGTAGGTACCTGATCGGTTGCCATGAAGCATACATTTGCAGCGTCCTCTGAGTGTTCGTCTTCTGAGTCGCTGGCTTCACTCTCATGCCATATGCTGGTGTTGGCATATTTCCGAGATGTTGATCTTTTCAGGTTCCCTTTTTCATACCTGTTGTTCTTCTTGCTCGATGATGAGTTTGTAGGACAATCCTTCTTCATGTGTCCTTTCTTCTTGCAGCCATAACAGACAACATCTTCTTGGTACCAGTTGTTGCTGTTGTTCTATTTGACTCTCTTCTCATGTCTCATGAATCTTTTGAACTTCCTTGCTAGGAGAGCTTGATCTTCAGCGTCAGATCCACTGCTGTCTGAGTCATCTTCAGCAGTTTTTCTGTGCTGAGCCTTGAGGGCGATAGTCTTCTCCTTTGGTGCAGGCTCTTCAAAATCTTGTAGCTCCAGTTCATGAGTGAGTAGCTTACCCATGAGTACTTTGAGGGACATAGTTGTGAGGTCGTTCCCTTCAATGATTGCAGTAGCCTTTGGAATCCAGTTCTTGGTGAGAGCTCGCAGGAGTTTGCGAATCTTTTCATGGTTACTGTAATCTTTGCCTAGGGAGGACAAAGGATTTACAATATCCAAGAATCTCTCGAACATTTGTGTAACTGTTTCGTTGGGCTTCATTTTGAACGCCTCGTACTCTTGAGTAAGTCTGCTGACTTTAGATTCCTTGACTTGAGTCGTGCCTTCATGTGTGACTTCGAGTAGCTTCCATACTTTATTAGCCGTTGTGCAGATAGACACCCTGTTAAATTCAGTTCTGTCTAAAGCACAAAAGAGAGCATTAATGGCACATGCATCAAGACTGGCCCTTTTCTTTTCTTCCTCTGTATATCTGCTATGGGGTTTTTCAACTAAAACTCCATCAATATTTATACGAGGTGGCTTTTGATAGACATTAAGAACAATGGACCATAAATCAAAAATAAGAGATTTTTAGAAAAAACTCATCCGTGTTTTCCAATATGTATAATTTGTACCATCAAACAGTGGGGGTCTGTTTGTGGCCTGGCCTTGTGAATTTCACAGTTGCCATGTATTGTACTGTGATCTATATAATAGTTAATTAAAATAAATAAATAATTGCACTGTTACCTTTGCTTTACCTGTTACATCCGCTCTGATACCAATTGTAGGAACGAAATAGTAAAGCGTAATACTCTAGAGGGGGGGTGAATAGAGTTGGCAGCGGAATAATGCTAAATAAAAAAGTTAGCAGCACAATCACAGAATATTAATCACAACTGAAATAATGTAAAGGCAAAGTTAAGAGAGCAAACGCAAAGACATCGATGTATACTGGTGTAAGCCCCCTGAATTTTAGGGTTTATTTTTATTTTTCTGAATGAATTATTATCGATAAATATTTTATTTATTTAATTGTTTTGATCATTTATGTGCCTTTCCGTAACTTTGACTTCTGGAGCGTCAGGGATGCCAAAATCTGTAAACTCTCTTCATGGGTTTTGAAGTAGGCAAGATTATCTTCCTGTTGATATATCGTGTCCCACTTGAACTCGTTCCCTTGTGCTCTTTTTGTATCGCGCAACTTCGGGTCTACTTAGACCAATTAATCATTGAATAAATATTCCCACTTTTATTTTTGATCTTCGTTTGTACGTCACCGTGACTTTTAATTTAGGAGCACCAGACCAGTCGTTTTCTCAGAACCAACTTCTCATGAATGATCTACTCGAGACGCTCTTCATCCATGACCTTCGTGTCCCACTCAGACACTCCATTTTGTGCTCCATTTCCTTCGCACAACTTCCGGGTCAATTTAGGCCGATTTATTTTCTACTGTAAAATCTGATTTATTTTCCAATCTAATTTCGGGACCCGACATTGACCCAACCTAGCCGACCCAAAGTATGGACGTGGCCCACATGAAGTCTACTACCCGCATGAAATTTGTGTCCCATTTATTTGAGTCCCCGCATGGTATTTATTTACCCATGATTTTAAATACCTATTTTAATTCGATTATTTCATCCGGTCCGATTTTGACCCGACCCGGCTCGACCGAACCCGAACCCAAGCCCCATGTTATACTCTCATGACTGCCCAAATACCCTACACAATATTTCTCTTTTTCCTATTTTGGAAATATCTCTTCCTCTCTCTCTACTTTGTTAATATCTTAAATATCTTATATATATATATATACATATATATATATATATATATAAACATGTATCTCTCTCTCTCTCTCTCTCCTATTACAAAAACACACACACCCCCCATACTGCGAGCAGGAACAACCCCCCTATTCCTAGCCGACTTCCCCCTCACACTCTCTCATAATATCTCTTTCTCTATTCTCACTCTCTTCTTATATTTATATACACTCACACACATACAAAAGCAAACACAACACACACACACACATCTCCATCTCTCTCTCCCTCTCACTCGGCCGAACACCACCACCACCCCCTCCATGCTCGGCCGAACACCACCACCTCCATGGCCGAGCTCCTCCTTTCTCCTCCCTCTCCATTTTCATCATCACCTTCTTCACCATCAACACCACTTCTCACCACCTTCACCATCACCCGAACCACCACTCCCACCATTACCACCTCCTCCACCACCGTACCGTCCTCACCGCCGTCGCTCGCCGTGCTCTGCTGGCTCCCGCGCCGCCGCACGGCGGAGCAGCAGTGGCCAGCAGCAGCTGCAGTGGCTAGCAGCAGCAGCGCGCAACGTGCGCGCGTGCGCGGGCCGCCGTCGTGCGCCGCCGTGCCGCCGTACGGCGCTGCCGCCGGCCGCCGCCGCCATGGCCGGCCACCCCTGGCCCGACGCACCCCCGGGCGGGCCCCCGTGGTCACCGCTCTCCTCCCCGATGTGTGAGACACACGATTCGTGCGTTTTGAACGAGATCCCGTCGGCGCGCGCGAGTTTTGAACTCGGAAAGTACGCTCCATCGCAGCGACTTCGTGCATATTTTTTGAGAGATCTGACCGTTGGATCGACGATTTCTTCGCTCCGTCACAATCTCGGTATATCCATCTTCACTCCTGTCAATTTTCGTCCGTTAATTTTGTCGTTTGATACCTCAAAACTGGCCACCAAGTTGACGTTTTAAATTGAACTGTTTTTGGACAGTTTCGTGACGCCAACTTCGCGGGTTCGTATCTTCGTCATTGCAGCTCCGTTTTGTGCGCCGTCAGTTCCGGTGCACAGCTGGTATAACCCTCTTCCTGCCTCCTTTAGGTTTCGTTTCATTATAAGCACGTTTGGTTGGTTGAATTCGACGCCAAAGTTGGTCGTCCGAATTATTTAATTTGTACTTGTAAAATTCCATTTTTGAACTCGGGACTCCGGATTCAATTTCTGACACCACCAGTAGACTCGTGGCGTCGTTCTGGCATGTTTTCATATAAAATTTGCTTGATTTGGAGAACGTGGGCCCTGGCACGCATTTCGGTGCAAAGCGGGTCCCACTTTTCGAGTCAACGGGTCACTTTGAGTTCGGCTCATCGGAATCCAATTCCGGATATACCGTTGAGTTCGTATCATCATTCTGGACTCGTTGACATATAATTTGCTGAGTTTTGAAGACATTTCCTCCGGCACGCATTTTCGTGCAAACCGGATACCAAGTGTCGCGTCAACGTATCATTTTGAGATCGGCACATCAGAATCCTATTTCGGATATAACGTTGGGTTCGTATCATCATTCTGGATTCGTGGACATATAATTTGCTAGGTTTTGTAGACTTCTATCCTGACACGTTTTTCGGTGCAAAGTGTGTCCAACGGCGGACATCATTTTGACCCGAAATTACCGTTTTGCTCATGTGTCCAAATTGGACTTATGGGTAGGCTATCCTAGCTGATTTGACCGTTCTAGACATGTTGGTGATATTTATTTTATCATCCGACATCATCTGTAGATTTTGTTTATGAGTCATTCCTTAATCTATAATTATTTATTTTTCAGAAATTGTTACTTTCTGGTTTTGAATTTTTATATATATTTTAATTGCTGTAAAAATATGAGAAAAAATTGTATTTAAATACTATGTTAATTTAGCTAATTTATTATAATTTTTCCAGTATTTAATAAGTACTTTTGGTATTTTATAAAAATGGGAAAACAGAACTCATTTTCAGGATACATGTTTTTGCTGATTTTTAATAAATATTTATGAGGTTTTATAAATTCCAGAAAAATTATTATAAATTTCTATAATTAACAAGGATCATTTTGGTACTTTATTTTATATATATTTAAGCTTTTTTGTCAATCTCAAAAATTGTTGGAACTTAGTGTACAGTTTTATTTATTTATTGAGTAATTACGACTTTCACTATTTTGTGTTGATTTGAGTTATTGTAGAATTGGACCTTACCCTACACTAGAGTAAAGACTCTAGGAAGATAGTTTGGATATAGTGGCACTCCACATTAGACTTTTATGCTAGGTCCCCACTTAGCTAGTATCCAGTCAGGAGTCGTGTCACACCACTAGTGTAATATTGAATATAGCTTAGAACTGAGTTTGTATATCATTATTGACAGGACACCGGACATCTATATCTTCGTACTAGTATTCTTGCTTTGCTCGAGGCAAGTACATCTACAAACTCATTTACTGTCTTTTAATGCTAGAACATGTATTAACCCTGTTAAAGATACTGATCCTTGAGATAACAAGTTATATCTTCACATGTTGTATTACTTTCAGTACATGCCATGCTTAGGACAGTTCTTATATCTTCACATGCTTCTTACTGGTTCTCAGTACATGTTTTACTATACTATATACTGCTCTGAGTATTCACATGTTTTATACTGCTCCCAGTACCTGCTATGTTTATACTGCTCCCAGTATCTCTCACATACTTTATATCGTTCTCGTATCTCCTACATGTTTTTACTGTTCTTGTATCTCTCACATGTTTAAATAACGGGTTAAGGGGAAACTGTTAGTATTGTACGTGAACATGACCCCCTTCTCCGTATGTACTTACCGCGCTCGGTGCCATTCTATATGTGACCTTGCCGTATGTTCTGGTCCCGCGTTTGTGTATGGATATACACCGATGTCGTTATGTGTACGTATGTGCACATCAGAAAATTGATATGTACCGCTGTACATCCTATTCACCTATTGACCGATTCACGTACATACTACAGTTTTAAACTTTTAAACTATATGTTGTCATTTCTAAAAAGAACCAATTAAACCATAATATGCCATGATCCCTATGTTACCATGATACTGTGATCCCAGTTGTACCATGAGGCCATGTTTTCCAGTATTTCCTGTTTTATAGACTTATCACACCATGTTTCTTGTTGTACATCTCTTTCATTATATGTTTAGTACTTTAGTTGTAGAGGTTGTACTTGCTCCCGTCCTTACAGGATAACGTTGTAGGTTTACTTTTCGAGAAGGAATGCTATGTGTTACATGTTATGGTACTGCATTGAGGACCTGGCCTTAGCTCCAGAAGAGGCCCCAGCGGGGAACCTTGCTTAGTTATCTTTCATGTGTTTAGTAGACTTAGACTTTGTTTGTTCTTATATTTGGATACTGGACTTTGTCTCCAGTTAGATACTTTGGTTATGTATTATTAAATCTGTGTTTGTTTACCTTCGCTTATAGATGCTGTGTTGTGATGAACTTTAAAATATGATTTTAGAACTGTTAGCTGCTTAGATCCTTTATTGTTTATTCTAGAACAGCTTACTGCGCTTTAACCAAGCGTAGGCTGGACATGGCTCGGCCCGGCCCAACAATTTGGGTATCAGGTCGTGAAAACTGGTATCCCTCTGTTGAGGACTAATCCAGTCGGTAGAACTCTTGCTACCAGTTGAATCCACTATTGGAAAAACTGCAAGTTTTCTTACGAAGTCCTTGCAACTTCTACAACGCGAGCTTTGATACGAAGAACTCGTCCAACTTCAAATGTGAAGAGGTATTCTTCAATCAAGCCTTTTGATTACAATCTCTCAGAAACTTCTAGACCGTACCGCACTGGCAAATTGACTAGAGGATTATAACTGGCTTGGGATCTGAAATTGAAAGCTCTAGAAAACTCTTTGGAAGACTGAAAGCTTTAGATAGAGAGAAGATTGAAAGTGAATGAGTGAGTTGAAATGATCGAAATCCTTCTCTATTTATAGGAGTTCCAAAGGCAGACTTCTGTCAAAATTTGGGCAAAATTCGGACAGAACTCTATGAGCAAATCTCGGTCAAATCCGCAACTGCAGGAGGACCAAGTTCCAGAGATTCAAAATCACAACGGCCACTAACCGAACTCTGGCCGAACTCTGGCCGAACTCTGGCCGAGTTCTGTCAGGGTTAGGTTAGGGTTTTTAAAAATAGGTTTTGGTGATTTTTGAGAACCTTTGAAAACCTTTTTGTAAACATTTTGATAGGTCATTTTTAAAAACATTTTGAACTATTTTGGGGATAGCCTATTTGCCAGTACGACTCGGTGTACAACAAATTTCTAGACTCAAATAAAATGAAAATTATATTGCATAGGAAATATAGACTCGAGTAGGCAAACAGATCTTCAGTCTTGAACGGAGTGGATAGCCAATCTTGCTTATGTCCAAGAAACCGAGATGTCCCAACTAGCTTTGTATATCCAGACAGAGTTTGATCAATTATTAAAATCAGGTTGACCATATGACCAATGGGCCAACAATAATAACATCCTCTACTGTCGTCACTGATCCAGTACCAGTTTCTGACAAGGCAATGCCAGAATCTGAATTAGCTCCTGTAGTTGTCACCACATCCATCAACATTACCGCCGCCAGAACTTCAGAAACGGCTGGAGTGACAAGTATTGAAGACGTTGCTGCTGAGGTCCCTGGGAACTAGATAACAGTCGTAACGTCACCAGCTCCACCCCCGTCTGTTGTTACACCGATTGGAGATATAATCTCTGAGGCTTCTAGGGATCAATTGGCTATAACGGTAATAGCAACCACGACTTCGTCTCATCCTACTGTTGCACCACTAACATCTGTTTCCGATTTCCGAGAAAGAGATCTGTTAGATATTGTTGCCACGCCAAGTTCCAGCACAGAAATGGATCTCCTCGTTGAGATTTATACTGACACCTTTTATAAGAGCCTGGCAACCTTGATAACAATGGTCCTAAATAAGGGCCTCAATTATGAAACTCTGAAGACGGCAATGGCTTCGACCATCAAGAACGTTGCTTTGTTCAACGATACTGAAAGAGCTGCCGCATTAGAGAAAATTGTGGAGGACCTTGAACAGCCAACCAGAGAATATCTTAAGCTGTCAAATGAGAATGTTGAAGGCCTCATTCAGGAAGAGTATGAAGCCTTAACAGCTGATTATCTTGCTCGAGAGACTACATATAATACAGCCCTCCATGAACACAGTCTGAAGGTTGCCAAAGAGAAAGCCTTTTTGACTGGCATAAAACCTGTACTGCATGGCCATAGAGTGGCTTATGACGCTTTGAACATAGATATTCAGAGCAAAAATGATGAAATCCGAGCAGTCGAGGCTGAATTAGCTCGCTTGAAGGCTGAAAGGGAGAAGATGATCGAAGATCGAAATCTGCACCTCACCCAGAGCTCGATTTTAGAAGAGAAAGCCTTTGGAGCTGAATCGACTATCAGGGCCCTTGATGAAGCCAAAGAGGGTCTGATAACTACCTTCGCCAAACTTTCTTGTATTTGCACCCCTGAGGCTCGACGTGTAGAGGCTACCAAGAAGGTTATGAGTTCTCGTGGCAGACGGTTAGAAGAATTAAAGAAGTTGCTTCAAGATGTTTCCACTCCACCTTAAGTGAGTATTTTGTCATCTTTTTGTCTTATTCATTCTGTAGTAATTCCACCAGAAATGAATGAAAGATTTGTTTTGTGATCCTATTATTTATTTGAAATTTAAACAATAGGTAAGAGGTAGAAAGCACTTATCAGAGGTAATATGGACGTGATAAGTCTCAACGTATTATATCTATCCAGAGGTAATATGAACATGATAGATGATAAAATCTTGTTTTCTATTTTTAGAGTATACAGTACTATTACAGGTAATATGGACGTGATAGTATGTAAGAACTCATAGAAAAGTAGATTAATATCTATGCAGAGGTCAAATGGACATAACAGATAGGAAAAACAAGTAGGTTTTAATATTCATCCAGAGGTCTTGAGAACATGATAAATAATAAATCCAATTAATCGACTGATAAGATAGAAGATTAATTTCTGTTTGCGAGTATACAATATTATTAGAGGTAATATGGACGTGATAGCATGTAAGAACTCATGATATAAAAGCAATTAGATTTGACATTTATTCAGAGGTCTTGATAACGTGATAAATAACAAATCTAAATTCATATACCAACTGGTAAGATAAAAGAAAAAGATGAGTAATCAGCTTAACCAAACCTTGGTAGCTGGGAAATAAGAAGATAGGTGTCATTGAAGATATACTCCATTATTGATAAAAGAATGAATGAATTAATATATCTTTCAAGAAAGAAAATATCATCCTCAAGGATCATTCTCAAATGGTTCTGATTCATCATCGGCTTGAACCATATTGACTGAGGATGTTTACCTAGATTCACAATATGAGGAACGAGACATATCGGATTTGATGAATAGAATTTCTTCCGAATCTGATGATTGCGAAGAGCTAGAAGAGAATTCTTCTTGTATATCGTCATTAAACATGTGGGACGAATCATATCCCAACCTATGACGAGTCTTTTGGTAAAACGGATCACCACATAATGGTAATCGTCTGCCCTTGCCTTGATTGAGACCTTGCATAGTCTTCAAATCATACCCCATGTTCTGGATGATCTTGATAGATTGCTGACTGTATTTATCAATTCGGATTCTTCTTTTGTCTTTATCCTTCAGTTCATCTGTTTGAGCAACGAGGATATTTCTAGCCAGGCCAAACACAATTTGGCGCTTGTTTTTCTTATCAGACGGAACCACGAAATAAGATTCTTTATGACGTCTAAAAGTTACGCAAGCTTGTGATGAAGCAGCCACAGGTAGAAGATAAGGAGAAGATGTTAGGAACTTTTGAGCATATGGTCCAACATCTGTATAAGGAGGGAGAGAATTCTCCTTATGATCAATGTATAAAGTTTCTTCCGGTTCTGTGTTGTCTTTATATTGATGACTTTGATTATCAGAAGATAAAGTCATTCTCTCAATAAACTTGACAGCCATATACTCGAACAGGAAATCTTTATTGATATCAAAAAGTACAGAATGATCAATATTTACATCATTTACAGTCTGATTGCTACGCTTCGAATTAATCAACAGTGGACCATCATCCGTCTTCTGCGTAGATTTGCCAAGATTGACAATCAATAGTAGTTCTGGATCATTCGTACAAGAAGTACATCCTTTGACCTTAATCATAAAAGGTTGAACTTGGCTCTTAGCAGGAATATTTATTGATTCCTCAGATGAAGTTTGAGTTCTTCCTTTAACCTTGATCATCAAAGGTTGATCATTGACAGGTTGGAATTGGATTCGTCCCTTGACTATGATCTTCAAAGGTTGCTCCTCTGGCGGATCTTCATTAATAGATTGATCCTCAGATGATGATTGATCTTCAGCTATGTCTGATATATCTTTCATATGCTCTTGTTTATAAAGCCTTGAATTAGAGAAGTAGGCTTCGACACCTTTGAACGGATTAATATCAGCAAACTCAGATTTCACAACTCCTTGGGAGTCCACATATTTGAAACATTGGTGAAGAGTTGAAGGCACAATATTGTGCTCATGAATCCACGGTCTTCCAAGAAGAATATTGTAGGATACGTCCGAGTTGATAACATAGAAAGTTACCATAGTTCGAAGATCACCAATCTGAATCTGCAGACGAATCTTCCCCAGTGGTTTGCTCTTGCCAGAGTTAAAACCAACTATCGTAGTACTAGTGTAAGTCAGCTCACTAGTAGGGATCCTCAGAGGTCTTAGCATACTCTGAAGAATTATACTAATTGAAGATCCATGATCAATGTAAATCCTGTCAATTTCAGTAGATCCGATATATCCAGTGTAGCACAGAGGCCTATCATGCTTGTTGTGTTTCAATAGCATATCCTCTTGTATAAAGGTGATGTTGGGAATTGCTTCCATCACACTATGACATTGCGGACATGACACTGGTATATTATCAGGAGTCTTGAGTTGAGCCAAACATGAATCTGCTTGAAGTAAAGCTTCGCTCAAAGTCTCTCTGCTTTCTTTGGAAAGGTGAAGCAGTTCAAATATAGATAGTCTAGCCGGAGTATTGGCTAACTGAGCTAGAATGTCAAACTTGTAAGGCTTCATCACTACCCCCTGATTGGAAGCAGACTTCAATGGGGTATCAAAGCGTACTGCCTTCTGTTTCCCCTTTTCAACCACAGACGGTTTAACAGGAACAGGAGAAGGTTGAACTGGTAGAGTTTCCACTACATCTTCTGCTTCTTTGGAGGATCCCTCATAGTCTTTGTGGTACTCTTTCCCAGATCTTGTACCAGCAAAAGTTTCTTCTTCAGACTCGGGAGAAGAAAGTACCATATTACAGGATTTAGTCTTTCTTCCCTTAGCCTTTTTCTTGTGAGGGTTGTTACGAGAAACTTCAGAACCCAATCCAGCAGTAGAATTCTGATTTTGAATTTGTAAAGGAAGACGTATTCCTTTATCATAATTCAAACCTTCTGTCTTTTGAAAGTCATAACCCATCTTCCTCATGAGAAGGACAGATTGCTGACTATACAGGTGGATGGGCAGTGAGCTTTGGATAGGTGTTTCAGCACAGGAAGAGGAAGAAACCTCTGCAACTACAGGAAAATAAAGCATAGACGTCTCTGTAGTTAAGGGAGGAGAAGGATGCGGGATACGAGGAGAAATCCCTATTGGAGCTTTTTTATAAGCAGCAAAAACTTATTGTGCCCGGTATAAAGGAACACTATTCATGGCTAGCCACTGCTGATGAGTAAGCTTGAGCTTGGTAGGAGGAGCTAGACTTGGAGGACAGATGTTTAGTCCTTTCAGTCTATCTTCTAGAGGAAGGCCATCCCATAGATGATCCAAGTCATCAGGATTTGGAATAACATGAGAAATCATGTTGCAGGTTTTGACATTCTTATCTTTCTTGGATTTTAAAGTTTTACCTTCATTTTCCAACTCAGGTACTAAGTCAGGATGTATCCACATGATTTCACCATTCTTCAATGTGAGCGGCAGTAATCCTGTATTTTCTTTCCTGGCAGGCGGGATATTCACGATCTTCATCATCGCCTTCGGAATTGGGATAATTCCATCTGGGACTTGCTATGGAGAAAAATCCCCGAACTGAAGAGAAACCATATTGGTCGTAACCGTATGGTCATCATTGGTTAAAGCGATAGCGCCACCATTTATCAGGTCTTGGATCTTCTTTTTTAAGACATAGCAAGCACTGGTAGGATGATTAATGTATCTATGATAGATACAATATTTGGGATTGTCAGTCAGATTCACCTTATTAGGCCTTTTTGGCTCTGGAATCTGAAGTTTACCACTTTTCATCAGACACTGAAATATCCTTTGGATATCGCTTTCGTCAAAAGAGTATTCTTCCTTTGGCCTAGAAGATTCCTGATTATTTGCCGTCATTTTGTTCTTGGAGAGATTGACCATAAGAGTATCTTTTCCTTTCACATTACGATTGCCAGGATTATTACCAGGATTACTTTTCTTCCCTTTATCTTCTGAGGCGAAAATCATCCTATGTTCCCGAGCCAACCTACCATTGGTCTCAGCAGAAACTGCTGCTATGATAAACGAAGCCCAATCTGTGAATTGGGAACCCGTGAAGACATCAATGGATGGTCGCAGATTCATCTTGCATGTATCAATCAACGCTGAATCTGGCATACCAGGAGGCATCTTTAGAGTAGCCTGTCGGAAACGTTCAATGAACGTCCGAGTATCTTCTTTCTCCTTTTGTTTAATTTCTATCAAGGAGGACATGTTTATGTCCATACCTCCTTCATAGAAGCGGGAGAGAAATATTGCCTTAAATTCGTCAAAAGACAAAATAGAGTTATCGGGTAAGCTACGATACCAGTCATAAGCTGAACCCGTCAGGCACCCAATGAACACTCGAGTGAGAAGAGCATCATTTTTTTGCAAGTGTACAGTCATAATATCAAAGTAATTGATATATTGACTATGAGATGCTTTTCCATTGAATAAAACCATAGATTGCGGCTTGAACTTCGGTGGAAAGGGTACATCATTCCAATGAGGAGGATAAGGTTGCTTAATCCCTAACCTGTGGAGCTGATCTTTGTGCCTCAAAACTTCAAACTGTGCTTTGAGTTCAAGCACTGCTTGAATGGCTTCACTGGTTTGAGGAAGCGCATTTGATTAAATAGTCGTTGGATGTACCGTAACCCCCACTGGAGGTGGTACATCTTCTGGAATGATGGGATCTAGAGATGCAGAATTTTGATTAACAGCAGGCTCTTGAATATTCAAAGGTATATCAGCCCCTTGACTATCTTAGTTTGTGCTGCTACTGGTACCGGAGTTATTACTGTAGGTTGAGCAGTTTGCTGATTCAAAATTATTTGATGCATGCTTTGCACCATGTTAAGCATGTCTTTCAATGATTGCTCCACGGCAGTGAGACGTTGTTCCGTATTAGCAGATGACGTCTCTGGTTCATCTCCAACAGCGTAGGATTCAACCTCTCTTAAAGATACAGAGGGATTAGTATAGAAGTATGAGTCCACACTATCGGTATCAGACTCAAAAGATTGAGTACCCCTAACTTCTGAATCAGAAATCTGAAATTGTCTTTGTCTTCTTGATCGAGTATTCTGATATACTCCTTCAAAGGAATCAAGAAGCCTGTTGAACTGTTGTTGACCTGGAGTTTGGGACATGTTCCGTCTCGGACGTCGTCCTCTGTTAGTATGAGATGCCATGTTGACTGACACATATGACAGCTCATGTTCTTGATCTTCAGCTTGATGTTGAGGCGAGTTAAAACTTAAACGATAAAAAATTGACCGTTTTGAAGCCGAACAACAACAGTTGATCACAACCTGGTGATATTCACAATGATGTTTTTTTTGGGGGAATATTACCGGGGATTGTCTGTTCTTACGTTTTTGCATTAGCAATTCACGTAAATCAGAAGGAACAGATGGAGTATTCTTCTTTATTACATTTGGGGTATAAAAACGTTTAGTCCCTTGTGTATAAAGAAGATTACTGGCTTCATTCGTAGAACCAAACTGTACATTTTTACGCGTTTGGAGTTGTGTGCGTAAATCTTGAGATTTAGCACGAAGGACTCTATTTTCTTGGCGTATAATTTGTAAGTTTAGTGCTTTGCATAAAGCAGTATAAGAAGGTTGTTGGTGTAGGACAGAAGCTTTACCAACGATATTCTTACGCTGCACACGTTTAGGTACATTCACATTAGATGTGCAAACATCGTTATGAATTTTATCTACACTGTCAAAGACAGGAGACTTACCTTTACGCGTGGAGCGTAAAAATTGATTATCTACCACGTCACAGACGGGAGATTTTGTTTTACGCGAGGAGCGTAATTTATTTGGGCCTACCACATCACCGACGGGAGACTGATTCTTACACTCAGAAGCATAAAGTTTAGAGTCTGCCCCATTACGAATGGGAGATTCATTCTTATGTACTGAGCGTAAAATTTGGTTTTTAGCTACTGAGCGTAAAACTTGATTCTTACGCAGTGGACGTGAAACCTGATTATCTTTACCGTTACAAACGGGAGATAAATCGTCACACTTTGAGTGCAACTCTGAAGTAAGGACTGCCTCGTTACGAACGGAAGCCCCTACGACAGGAGTGAAAAGAATTCCTTTGTCATCAGAAGCAACAGAGAGATCAGAAACCACTTTGGATTTGGGAATCCAAACTTTTCGTGCTTTGCGAGACTTTTGAACATTGGAGTGGCGAGAACCACCCCCAGTTCGGAGCATTTCTTCATAGGCAGTCTGGTCGAAGTGTACAACCAGAGTCTTCTTGGTCGAACCGACTGAAACATCATCATATTGAGCAATTGCCTCCTCGTCAGAGGAGAAGGCCGTCCCCAGCAGAGTCGCCGTTTTGTTTCACTTAACAAAATTGCCAAACAAAAGTTGGATTTTGAAAATAAAACGAGAAAAAGTACAAGAAGTACAAATTTAATTCTGGGAAGTATTGCTATGGAAGTCTGATCTGTAAATGATCACTTTGTTCCTTGGACCATATGATGATGATGAAGATCACTGCTTGAAGTAGAACAACTTGGAAGAACTAAGTCACCAGAAAGGTATCGACGCACTTGGGCACTGATGGCGAGGCCGAATGCTTTCCTGCTTTGCTTCACTCTGTTCTGAAAGAAAAGTTGAAGAAGAATGCTCTGGAGAATCAAAATCTCGAAGTTCTGATCTCTGTATTCTCTCCTGTCTCTCTGTGTGTTCTCCTTTTCTAAAAAAAAATGAGTCTATTTATAGACTGGGGCTTCTGTGCGTAAAAGAGCATCAAAATCTGTCTTTACGCTAACAACTGCCATCCATGATCAGAGTCATCCTTTGCATACGTTGACACGCATCCCATCATTTCAGTAAGAATAGGATACATGTACACACGTTCTTCGAAATATGTGGCACGAAGGCCATGTAGGCAAACCACGTTCCAAACTGGCCAGAAAGAATAGGGCGTAGAAATAGCCCCAACATCCTCTGGGCGTAAAGCAGTAAGATGAGCGTAAAATAGCTCTGTCATAGATTTTCCACGTAAAGTGGTTATTGAATAACCTTGAGCGTAAAATGGCTAAAATAGACTTTACGCACACATTGTTTTATGAGCGTAAGAACTCATGTAAAACTCCGTGCGTAAAAGAAACCATACGGTGAGCGTAAAGTAGCTCGATCCCCATAAACGATAACAATGGTCTTTATATAAGACAAATTCTATTGAATTCTGTGGTAAATGCCATCATTAATATCTTCATGTCAGAGTTTGCATTAAATGCGAGATTTGACAGCTTTGTCCAGCATAAAAAAGGCTGCTCTGTCCTTGGCATAAAATCATAGGTGTAGACCCAAGCGTAAAATGATCAGCCTGCTTAGGCGTAAATTGATTAGCCTAGTCTTGGGCGTAAAAGAGATTACCCGCTCTGCTTGGCGTAAAAACCGATCACTTATGAATGGGATGACTCTTTCTTTGAAGCACTTTTTATGCTCCTACACTTGTCTGGCCAGGAGTCCTTCCTTACAGAGTTGGTAGGGCCGCTTTGATCTCGTCTATAGATTTTTTGACCAAGGTATGGAGTATGGCCTCCAGGGTGTCGATGCGTTGGCGATCACTGGGACCGTCTTGGTCATTGTTTGTCATGAACACCGTCCTCACATGAGGAGAGATGGAAGGAACGGTGGAGGACGTGCCCTCTGAATCATACCCTTGTACTGAGAAATTGTTAGGGTATGTAAGAATGTTCTCCTCTGGTTCGGACTCAGAGGAAGTGCTACCCCCTGCGTAGGAGGCTGCCTCATCTTGGGACCCGTGGGCGTCCTCGGGGACGTCTGGGTCTACTGCATCTGTGGGGGGAATTGCTTCCTCCGGTGCATCTTCTTGGAACGTCGGATTGTCGTGGACGTTCAGATGGGTGTTACCCCCAGCTTCGGCTACCCCCAGAGATGTAGATGACGAATCTCCAAGTGTTGAAGATTTCATCTTAGAGCGGGTGCCCTGATAAACTCCTCCTGTGGTGGTTGTCGACAGTCGCTTGGACGCAAGTTTCCTGGCCACGTTAGTTGAGATCGTCGGGCTGGAAACATTTATCTTCTTCCCCGCCTTGCCGGTAGGGATCTTCTGAGTAGAATTCCAAGAGGCGACACGAAGCACCTTGTCTCCTGAGTTTTGTTGTGGGACTGGTCCTGGCTGCTACAGTCGTTGGAAGACGGACCGCCGGTCCTCTTGTACTGCCGCCTTGCTGCAGCAGCAGTTGACGATGACTTGAGTGTAGTGGTGTACATGAAAGGACTCTCTGCACACCAAGCTCTCTTTTCTTTCCTTGCGTTTGTGAAGAATCACATCATACAAGTCACTCATTTTATGGGCCCGAGAGTTTCGAGCACACGAGTGTGTTGGCATCCGGCCTGCTCTCTGATGTGGGGCTAGTAAGAGTACTTGCCCATGATCATTGTTGAGAGATTCTTGATAACTATCCCGTCCGTCGGCCACCGGGGGTTGGACACGGATAATTTTATATAACTTTCCATCAGGGGCCCGCATAATAGTCAACGGGACGCCCTGATGGTCAGAAGTTGGGACAGCTGACTGAGCTCGACGAGCCTGCGCTGTCCTAGACTTCTTTCCTCTAGCACCTGAGAGTGCATAGTAGGAAGAGTCCAAGTTGTGCGTCACAGATTCTGCCGTATCCTGCTGAGATCCTATGGGGTCAGAAACGTATGAAAGGCGGCCAAAAACTGACCCTGAGTCATACAGGGTGGATGGCTTGTGACTGAGTTTGGCAGCCGCATAAGTGTTCTCTATACGGCTGGGAACAGTTTGCATGCGACTAGAAGTTGTGGCCGCATGGGCCTCCTTCATACGGCTGGCAGTTGTGGCTGCATGAGCCTTCTTCATGCGGCTGGCAGTTGTGGCCGTATGAGCCTTCTCCATGCGGTGGGCAGTTGTGGCCGTATGAGCTTTCTCCATGCGGCGGGCGACCTTGCGTGGCTGCTTCTTGGACCGCATAGAGTTCCTCTTTGCCCCTGTAAGTCCAGCATCGTAGTATTTTTCTCTGCCGGACATGGGAACAGCAGAGTCCTCTACGGTCTGAAGTGGGGCCGCATGAGAGCCTTCTCCGCCGTCTTGGGCAGTAGAGAGCATTTCTTCTAGAGCTTGGGAGGGAGCAAATGATTTGGGCCTCCACTCCCTGCGGACCTTCTTCGTGCGGGTTCGCTTCTGGACTGGGCCAGCGCTCCCGTCGGAGAGCATTTATTCAAATGCCTGCTGGTCGAAGCGGACGACCAACATCTGTTGCGTGGAGCTGAGCTTGGCGGCGTCCGATTGCGTCACCAACTTCTCAGCCGTGGAGAAGTTAGTCCCCAGCAGAGTCGCCATCGTGTTTGCCATTGATTATAAAAGAACAGAACAGTTTTATGGGAGGACTGGACTTTTACTTCACAACTACAAGCTCGCTTGTACAGAAGAGAGCCTAGGAACAAAACCTAGGAAAAACAATCTAAAGTACAATTATTTTGTTTTTCTGGGGGGGGACGGTAGAGGCTCGGGAGAGGGCTATCAACTCCGCCTTACTCCTTGGACGATCGGACGTCGCTTCTGCTCTGATGAAGAAATGCTCTTGCTGGATGCTCTTTCCTCTATACTTCTCTTTGTGTCTCCGTCGCTCTCTGTTCCAGGGTTTTGCAAGGGAATGTCACCTTGCTATTTATAGGGCTTTGTGATAAGTTGGTTGTGCATTAATTGCTCCTTTAAAAGTGGGCGGTTAGGGATTTGGTTACGATTAGCCTTAATCTTATTTGTTGGAAACTAATCTAGGCTGTTAATGTTGACTGCAACAAATCTAGGCAGTTAATGTTAATTATAACAAATCTAGATAGTTTGTTGGAAATCGATCTGGGCAGTTAATATTGATTGCACCAAATCTGGATTGTGATGATTTGTTGATAGCATCAAATCCGATGGGATAAGTCTCGGTCAATCTTCTCCCACGTGTCCCAACCGTTATTACGCTGAGAGCTGTACGAACGCGGGGGAATAAGTCTTAGTCGATCTCCTGCCACGTGTCTCTACTGCCATTGTGATGCGAGCCGTATAGACGGGGCGTCCTAGCAGAGCCGTATGAGTGTGGCCACGACTACCAAGCCGCATGAAGGTGGCAGCCACATGAGAGTGATAGCCGCATAAGAGTGAACCCCAACTGAAACGCATAAGGGTGGCTCCCTATAATCCGAGCCGCATAAGGGTGCCCCCCCCACAATTCTAGCCGCATGAGAGTGGCAGCCGCATGGGGGGTAGCCTCCAACTGAACCGCATAAGGGTGGCCCCCATAATCTGAGCCGCATAAGGATACCCCCCCCACAATCCGAGCCGCATGAGAGTGGCAACCGCATGGGGGGTAGCCTCCAACTGAACCGTATAAGGGTGGCCCCCATAATCCGAGCCGCATGAGAGTGGCAGCCACATGGGGGTGGCAGCTACATGGGGGTGGCCTCCAACTGAACCATATAGGGTGGATCCCACGACCGAGACGCATAGAAGTCTTTGAAGCGATCCGCATAAGGGGCTTTAGAATTGGTAGATTGTGCCAGCTATAAAGATTTTATCTCGTCTTTCTAGGAGCACGCCATTATGACAGAGCCATCATTTTACCTTTATGTCAGAGCTGTCAATCCTTCGTTGTCAGAGCTGCCGCCTTCCTGTGTCAGGGTAATTAATGAGCCAGCTGCTCAAAGTATTTATGGCCAGCTGTAAAGGCCTGTTTTGAGCCGCATGAGGCCACGTAGCTTCCCCTTCATCTTTCTGAGCCGCATGAAGCTTTCGGGTCTTTTGAGCCGCATGAAGGCTCTTTCAGCCATGAGCTGCATGGGGCTGATTTTCGGGCCACATAAGAATTTATTTATATTTTTTCATGCTTCTACAGCAGGGGGTATTCAAGGAGGACAAAGAACTCGCCAAATACTTGGTTATACAGGTGGATAGCCCCTCTCCTGATGATGTGACAACCGTCCATACCGCAAGCTGACTTGCTCCCACTAAAGATGCCTACTTCCTAGTCTCAGGCATCTTTGGCCAAATAGAAGGATCTCAACCCTTCATGCCTCAAGAGTTTGATCTTGAACCCGATACTGGGAGACTACCGCTCTACCTGTGTAGTCCTCAGGCCAAGTACTTCATGCAAAAACAGGGGTACGGCATGGAGGCTACCCCAGGTCTGAATTACGGCAGCGGTCGGCGATCGCCTCTGCAGCTGTCAACTCCAGCATTATTATGGAAAATTCCTGAAGAAATACTATGTCTAAAGGACATGCTGGTACTCCCTCAAAACTATCACATCTCCCTGAGTGGCGAGTCATGTACGATAGTAACGCTAAACTCACACTCCATCACATCTCTTTGAGTGGCGAGTTATGTACGATGATACCTCTAAACTCCTACTCTAATGCTTTACCTCACAGGAGTCTGCCCCGTTCATCATTATCCCTGAGCAAACTTCCTGCTCATGATTATCGTGTGTCACGTCCATCTTACCTCTGATACCGATAATCTTCCGACTTAACACCTATGCCCCAACTCGGGATAAAAGACACGGTGTTAAGACCACAAAACCTATCATCTCTGTTGGGTTTTGTTTCAAATCTATTACCCGCACCGCCAGTGCGCAGAAGGGTAATAGGTCCATAAAAGTTATCCTAATCTGTTACCCATACCACCAGTGCGCAGAAGGGTAATAGGTCCATAAAAGTTATCCTAATCTATTACTCACACCATCGGTGTACCAATGAGTAGTAGATCCACAAAATATCATTCAAATCTATTACTCGTACTACCAGTGCACAAAGAGGGTAATAGGTCCACAAAATTCCCCAACGGAAAAAACAACCACGTCCATATTACCTCTTAGTTGTTTTCCCGTCCATCACAAACAAACCACCCAATACATAGAACTTTCACGTTGATAGCACCTCTGAGTTGTTCTATGTACCCCTATTATGCCTACTCCTACCATGTCCTCAATACCTCTGAGTAAAAAGGCTCTATTTTGACCCATATTTACCACGTCCTCATTACCTCTGAGTAAATATGTTGGTTTTCTCTCCACTTATTATCCGTACTCGCACCACCAGTACACAAAAAGGATAATAGGTCCACAAATGTCCTCTGTTGACCACAAATGCTGTATTAGGTCCTCTAGTACATGCACCCCTTTTTCACAATCATATGCTTCTGGAACCCAGTTGTTCCGTGGCATTCATTACCCGTTACGTAGAACTTCCACGTCCATATCACCTCTGAGTTGTTCTATGTATCCTTATCTGAGATCCACTCCTACTACGTCCTCATTACCTCTGAGTAGGAAGGCTCTACTTTAGACCCATATTTACCATGTCCTCATTACCTCTGAGTAAATATGTTGGTTTTCTCTCTACTTATTATCCATACTCGCACCGCCAGTACACAAAAAGGATAATAGGTCCACAAATGTCCTCTGTTGACCACAAATACTGTATTAGGTCCTCTAGTACATGCACCCCTTTTTCACAATCATATGTTTTTAGAACCCAGTTATTCCGTGGCATTCATTACCCGTTACGTAGAACTTCTACGTCCATATTACCTCTGAGTTGTTCTATGTATCCTCATCTGAGTCTACTCCCACCACATCCTCATTACCATCAATCCCATATTTACCATGTTCTCACCACCTCTGAGTAAATATGATGGTTCCCTCTCTCAACTTATTATCCGTACCTAAAACCAAGGTACGCCAAGGATGATAAGTCCACATAAAATCCCCAGCGGAAGTACCCAAACCTATCAAGTCCATGCTACCTCTGATAGGATTGCCACACCAAAACAACTCTACTTTCCATACTTCATATTCAAAGTATTCCAAATTTGCAATTTGAAAACTTTTAAAGGGGTCTTGTAGAAGCATAAAAAATATTACTTTTAGTCCCACATCGGAAAGGAGAAGAAGAAAGGGCTCACTCCATTCTATAAATAGAGCCCCCTTGCCTCCTTTGAAAAGGGCACCAACTTCCCTTCCCTTTTTCCAACTTGGACTCTTCCTACTACGCACCTTCGGGTGCTAAGTCGAAGAATTCTAGGGCAGTACGGGCTTAACAAGCCCAGTCAACTGTCCAAGCTGCTGACCGTCAATGGACACCGTTAACTGTTATACGGGCTCCTGATGGAAAGTTATACAGAACCACCCACGTCCAATCCCACCTGCGGAACGGACATGGTGGGTCTCAGAAGTCTTCCTATAAACGATCGAGCACAGTGCTTTACCAGCCTCAGATCAGGGAGCAAATATGATGGTCCCAAAAGTCTCCCTACAACGATCGAGAGCAGTGCTTTACTAGCCTCAGATCAGGGAGCAAATATAATGGTCCCAAAAGTCTTTCTACAACGATCGAGAGCAAGTAATTTTATTAGCCTTAGATCAGGGAGAAAATATGATACCTACGCACCCGGGCGCTCGGGATACCCGGGCCCACAAAGCGGATGCAATGGTAGATCAATCTGCTCTCAACCTGCGAGAGGTGGTCATTCACAAACGCAAGGAGAGAGAAGCAACCTTGATGTGTGAGGAGCTCTTTCTAAGACATCACTACACCCAAGCCGCCATCAACTACTGCTGCCATAAGACAGTGGCTCCACTATTATGGCAGTCTGTGTTCCAGCGACTGCGACCTACTGCGCCTTTCCATTATCATCTCGGAAACATGATGCCAATTGAAGACGTTGCAACGGCCTACTCTCAACTAGATATATTACTCAGATGTCTCAGTCAGGCACATCGTCTCAGTCAAGCGCATCACAATCTTCTGAAGGAGTCTACCGTCAAATCTTCTTCGAACAAGGAGATCAGTCAAGAGGGAGACAAATGAAACTCTTTCAAATCGTGACATTCGACACAGCACCTTCTCCTAGGGCCCCCATACCCATCCAGCCAGAAGATATCCTTCATGCGGCTTGGTCATGAAACATTCCTCATGCGGCTCGGTCATGAGACGTCCTTAATGCGGCTCGGTCAGAAGACATTCCTCATGCGGCTCGGTCATGAGACATTCCTCATGCGGCTTGGTCATGAGACATTTCTCATGCGGCTCGGTCATGAGACGTCCTTCATGCGGCTCGAACATGAGACATTCCTCATGCGGCTCGATCATGAGACGTCCTTCACGCGGCTCGGTCATGAGACACTCCCTCATGCGGCTCGGTCATGAGACGTCCTTCATGCAGTTCGGTCATGAGACATTCCTTCATGCGGCTCGGTCATGAGACATTCCTTCATGCGACTCGATCATGAGACATTCTTTCATACGGCTCAACCATGAGACATTCCTCATGCGGCTCGGCCAGGAGACATCCTTCATACGGCTCGCCACAGAAGATTAGTTGATGCACGTGACAAGTTGACCAGTTCTCAAACTGCTCAGATTTGCTACAATAATAAATCACAACAAATCCTAACAAATCCCCAGCTATCAGTCATAGACCGAGTCTCGAGGCATGATCACGGCCATGAAGCCCGAGGATTTGCCACGTGGTCATCTATGCGGCTCAAAATATCCTTCATCCCGAAATCACTATAAATAGCAGGGTGCCACACCCCTGTAAGATGGTTGGCAATCCGAGGCTGGCAACCTTTAAGAGAAAAGCAATTTCTTCGCGAGCTAGAGATTGCATCAGATAGTCCACGGAGTAAGACAGAGTTGATAGAACTTTCTCGAGCCTCCACCGTCACCCTCCAGAATTAAAACTAAACAATTGTACTTAGATGTTTCCTAGGATTTCTTTCTAGGCTTTCCTTTGTACAAGCGAGTTTGCAATCAAGTTCAGTGTTCTGTAATACATGTCTTTGATTTTTATGGCAAATACTGGGGTGATACTACAAATTGATGTCAAAGTCCTTCATCAACTTCAACCATATTCTTTGCCTCATGTTCAGCTCCTTCTGCGTGAACACATACTTCAAGCTCTTGTGGTCAATAAAGATTTACACTCGCTCTCCGTATAAGTAGTATTTCCACTACTCGAGTGCAAAGATCACCGCAGCTAACTCTAGGTCGTGAGTAGGATAGTTCCGTTCATGATTCCGTAATTGCCTAGATGCATAAGCAATCACTTTTCCATGCTGCTGCAGGACACATCCTAGCCCCTTTTCCGAAGCATCACTGTAAATGATGAAACCTCCAGATCCTGAAGGTAATGTCAGAACTGGAGCGGTCGTCAGCCTCCTCTTCAGCTCCTTAAATGCTGCCTGGCAGTCCTCTGACCAGATGTACTCTGCGTCCTTCCGTGTCAACTTCGTCATGGGTTCATCTATTCTAGCAAAGTCCTGGACGAACTTCCTATAATAGTCTGCTAATTCCAAGAAACTTCGGATCTCTGAAACCGATGTCGGAGCTTTCCACGTCTCGACGACAGCAATCTTCCTGGGATCCACTGAGATCTCCTCTCCAGTGACTATATGACCGAGAAACTCCACTCGGTCTAGAAAGAACTCGCACTTTGACAATTTGGCATACAACCTCTCCTTTTTCAGAATCCCCAAAACTGTCCGCAAGTGTTCTGCATGCTCTTCCGGCGTCTTCGAGTATATCAGGATGTCGTCGATAAATACCACGACGAACTTATCTAGATACTGGTAAAATATCTTGTTCATCAAGTTCATAAAGACAGCTGGCGCATTTGTGAGACCAAATGGCATCACCAAAAACTCGTACTGCCCATACTTCGTATTGAACGCAGTCTTCTAGATGTTTTCAGCCCTGAATTTTACCTGGTGGTAACCGAATCTCAAATCTATCCTGGAAAATACCTTCGCCCCACTCAACTGGTTGAACAAATCATCTATCCGAGGAAGAGGATATTTGTTCTTAATAGTGATGGTATTCAATGTCCGGTAGTCAATGCACAACCGGACTGTACCATCCTTCTTCGGCACAAAGAGCACTGGCGCTCCCCATGGAGAAACACTAGATCGAATGAAACCTTTTTTCAACAGGTCATCGATTGGCTCCTTCATCTCTGCGACCTCCTTGGGGTTCACTCTATAGCAAGCCCGGGATACTAGTGATGATCCCGGTACTAAATCTATAGTGAACTCCACATCTCTGTCAGACAGAAGTCCTAGAAGATCCTCTGGGAATATATCCATAAATTCCCCAATGATAGGGTGTGGCGGTGCTAACTCCCCAACTGTCGCACAACAGTTCGGTTCTAGGCTGATCTTCGGCCCTGTCCTCCTGACACTGAATGGTGTCATTCCTGGGGACTGAACAGAATACTACCCTTATGACAGTCTATAGCTGCGTGAGCATAGCTAAGCCAATCCATTCCCAATATGATATCATATCCGAGAAGTGGCAACACAAAGAATCGTCCCCCAAACTCTCTCCCAGCTATAGTAATAAAGCATCTATAGATAGCTCTAATGGGTACTGGTCTGCCTCCCGTCATCACTCTACTCATTTCCTCGGTGGGTGTAGCTACTAAGTGATGTTTTTGTAAAAACTCTAATGACAGAAAGCTATGCGATGCACCAGAATCAAACAAGCATAGGGCTAGAAAAGTATACAAATAAACATGACCTGTGATGACGTCGGCCAAATAATCTGGCTCCGAAACCTGCTTCGGCTCTGCCTTAAGGGCCAGACAATAAGCCTTCCCCTGGGTTCCCTTCTGTTGCTGCAGATGCTGCCCAAACCGCTGCTGCTGGGTCGGGAGTGGTGGTCCCCTAGGTGGTCCCGTACCTGGCGTCCTTGCTGATGGGCAATCCCAAAGTTGATGGGTGGTAGACCCACAAGCTAAACACTGCCCCAACCTCTTCCTGCAGATGGCGAAGTTATGCCCTGGCCTTCTACAGAATGAACACACAGCTCCCCTCTGCTACCGTGGTCCCAGAGCTCTAGTTGGTGGGGTTGGGTGATGTGGTGTGGGAGGACGGTATGTCTGCTGGTGTGGCACCGGTGCTCTCGACTGGAAAGCCTGGCACTTGGAAGGTCCCTCGTGGTGTACGGAAGCCGGCCTCTTACAAGACAGAAGACGCTCCTCTATCCCTCGGGCCAACTCTAGGCTCTGGTAGTAGTCAGTCGTCCCGTTTGCCACTATAAGGATGCCAATGTCTGGGACTAGACCATGGCCAAATCTATACATCATCTCCTCTGGGTCTGCAACCAAGCTAGAGGAGAAACGACTCAAATGACTAAATTATGTCGCATACTCGTCAACAGAACGGTTCCTCTGTTGGAGGTTCTGGAATTGTAGCCCCATGGCTACTCTAGTGGTAGTCGAGAAGAATTTCTTCTTGAACTGGATCTCGAACTTATCCCATATGGCTCTCCCTCTCGCGAATGGTGGCTCATTCCTGAACCAAACTCCTGCTAAGTCTGTCAGAAGAAATCTCGCTGCTTCGACCTGAAGGTCACCCGGCAACCTAGCTTCGAGGAGCTTTCTCTCTACCGAGTCTAGCCAGTTATCTCCGACTATGATGCCTTCAGTCCCCATGAACTCCCTGGGGTTCAAGCTCATGAAGTCCTTAATATTCTTCGCACTCGGTCGTAGCTCTACCGGTGGTGGGACCATGGTACGCTCCTCAGAACGCTCCATGCTCTGGCGAAGTAAGGTGGTCTGCTCCTGATGGGTCGTTAGGAACCCCTAGATCAGAGTGAGCAGTTGGTTCCCGTCGAGAGTGATAGAAGCCTGGGTAGGTATAACAATAGGTGGTGGTGGGAGTATTGGGTCCTGCTGGGACTGTGAGGTGGAAGGTGATGGAGGTATCTGGGTTGGTGGATTTCTAGAGTGGGGGTGTATGGTTGGTGGAGGTGGAGGTGCTTCGGTCAACTGGTCGACCGACTGGATAGGAAGTGTGCCATTTTCAGGTATGGCATACTGGGATGAGCGTGTGAACACCATCTAAATAGAAAAATAAAAGGACTTATAAGAATTCTTTTAAGTAAACAATCACAAACAAACAAGAAAGTCTAATTTGTAATAACGATCCTATGCTGTAATAAGTTTCCTATGTTGCAATCCTAGTAATCCTCTAGGTGTTCTAAATGTTATTCCTAGTGTTATCTAGTTATCTTAAGATCTTAATTGCAGGTATGCTTGGTACAATGACATAACCAAAACAACTTAGTCTAGACCTGCATGGACCACCACTAAAAATATGTCACGATCCGCTACCCAAATTGTTGGGCCGGGCCGAGTCATGTCCAGCCTATGCTTGAGATAAAGCGTAGTAAGCTGTTCTAAAAATAAACAAAATAAGATCAAAGTGTGCTAACAATTCCATTTGTCATATTGAGTTAAAACATCACAAATACAAAATCATCTAGTATATAAATATGTTCCAAATACATAGCCAAAATGTAAAACTGGATACAGGTCCAATAACAAAATATATAGTCTAAAACATGTCTGCTCTCAAAAGTCCCGAGCAACTAAACAAACTTGACGAGTTTCCCCGCAGGTACATCCTCGTAAAGTAAAGCCTGATCCTCGATGGCTACCTCATAATAGGAATCACATAGCGACTCCTCCTCGGTAAGTATACCTACAACGTTATCCTGTCAGGACGGAAGCAAGTACTGATTCTATAAACCAAATATACGGAGCATGAAACAGAGATGTAATAACAGGAAATCATGACATATCATAATCTATCATGGCAAGGATACATTTGTCATGACGACAGATGTACATGTAATGTTTAAAATTGGAGCAGGCATGTGATCGTCAATAGGTATAAAATGTACCGGTGTACAAGTCTACAAGTAATAAAATATACATACGTACAAGTGTACAAGCATAGGTATACATACGTACAGAAATATAGAATAATGGCCTACGACAAGATATGCATATAAAATGCGACCTTGCTCGGTACATACGTACGGGAGAAGGGGACATGATCACGTACTCAACTATCAGTTTCTCCCATAACCCAAGTTTTAACATGTGAGAGATACTAGGGTAGCTTAAAATATGTGAAAGATACTGGGAGCAGTATAAAACAGGTGAAGTTATGACTTGCAGTTTTAAGAAACAGTACTTTAATACGATTCATTCACAGTTATTATCATATGCAGTAAATAAAGTTTGTAGGGGTACTTGCCTCATGCAAAGCAAGGGTGTGAATATGAAGCGATAGATATCCAGTATCCCGTCACTGTAAAAAGGATATATAAACTTAGTTTTTTTATACTAAGCTAAATACTAGGACACTAGTGGTGTGACACGACTTTCTAACTGAACACCTAGCCAAGTGATGATTTTAGCATAGAAGACCAATGTGAGGTGACACAATACCTAAAACAACTTTCTAGGATCTCTATACTAAGGTAGGGTAAGGTCCAACACAAAAATATCCTAAAATCACACATAACTTCGCGAGTCATAATTATTTAATTAATAAATTAGACTATACACTATGTTCCAACAATTATTAAGATAGGCAAAATGCTTAAATATACATAAAATAAAGTACCAAAATGATCCTTGTTAATTATAGAAATTTATAATAATTTTTCTGGAATTTATAAACCAGTATAAATATTTATTAAAAATCACTAAAAATAAGTACCTTGAAAATGAGTTTTGTTTTCCTATTTTTATAAAATGTCAAAATTACTATTTAAATCCTAGAAAAATTATATTAAATTAGCTAAATTAATATAGTATTTAAATACAAATTTTACCAGATTTTTACAGCAACTAAATTACATATCAAAATTTAAATACAACAAGTTACAATTTCTGGAAAATAAATAAATAAATAAATAATTATTTAATATTTTATCCACGTATACGAAATTGAACCGAAGTTCAGATACGGGACCCAAGGCCATGAATAAAGTCAGATATGACTCGTATAGGCCTTGAATGTATTTAGACGTATTTAAGTTCACAGAACCCATGCTAGGTCTGGACCCAAATGGCCGTAATCAATCAGAATATAAAATACGAATTTAAATATATAGACATATGAATATTAAAATATTCTAATAATATATATTTTAATGTAGTAAAATATACTAGTCACAAAATTAAATAATAAAATAACTTATAAATTTACACATAATAAAATATAGCACCAAATATCACATATACATAGAAGTACATATATATAGCATAAAATATGTATATATATATGTATACATAATAATAATACATATATATATATATATTTTTTCATATATATATATATATATATATATATATATATATATATATATATAAAATATATATATATATATATATATATATATATAAACCCAGCCCAAATAGGCTAATGGGCCAAACCCGACCCAATAGGAACAGTAACCCGACCAGAACCTATTAGCAAATGGGTTTAAACCCAATAACGTAAAATAAAACCCGTTAACCCATTAAACTATTCTCGTGTCCGGACAGTTAGGGATACGAGAAATGAACCCGACATAGAGTCTTGTGTCCACCGTGATTGACACGAATCTGACACGAGTTTCTTGTGTCCAAGCACATCACTGCACTCCTTGACACATGGCGAGTCCACACACGTGTACACTGTCACGTCCCGCTCCCGTAGGAGCGATCGTCCTCGCTAAGGCGTGATTCCGCACGAGCCTAGATTACGCTAGTACAAGGCGGGTTCCATAACGGCCGATTTCAGCGGCTACGACGGGGTCGTCGCACAGAAGTCCCAAACAGAGACATTGAATAATAGCAGCAGAATTTGAAGCAAAACACAAGTCATTTCAAGACACTCTTTTATTGATATTGAAACAAAGGTTACAATGGGGTGCAAGGCCAAGATTACAAGTCTCACAAGCTCACTCATCTCACATTATAAGTCACTCAGCTCTCTCTCTCTCTCATCTCTCAAATATAAGTCTTGAGCCAGCGGATGCTTCGGAAGGCGACGTCCATACATTATGTTCCGTATAAGTCTTGACTCCATGCTACCGCACGCTTCGAATCGCCAAGGAACTTCGTGCCTCGACGCATCCAAGCGAGCTCCGCGCCACGAGCTTCTACCTGTGCCTGCACATGGAAACTATGTGGGTGTCAGTACTCAACTGTACTGGTGGAATGAGCTCCTCGCCCACCGATAAAAAATCGACACGTTTGATTTACTTTGTGCAACTTAGTCCCTTTTATGATTGTCTTTCTACTCTTGCCTTAGCATCAGTTTTAGGACCGACGCCTTGGCCTATTCTGTGTCTCTAGACCATCTCGTGCTTGCAACGACAACGTTAACTCCTACCTTGCCTCAAGACCCTTCTCGTGCCAACAACGTTAACCTATCGAGTCGTATTTGCCTTACGGCTTAAAATCAGGGACGCGACTACGCGATGAGGCTCCATTTTCGTGTGATCGTGCTACAAATCCTTGCTGAGGCCGTGCCTTGCAACTCAATGAGACTCGATCATATTGTCGCCTCGCGGCCCTTGCTGCCTCCCGGCCCTTTGCTACTAAATCATCAACTGACCCATCCAACTTTGTGAACTAAGTGTCACTCGACCAAGTTTGCCTTGCGACATCTCCTGACTTAAACTCATGACAACTCAAACCATAACTATACAACTTATATGCCGACAACATAGGACTCGACCCCATATCTCGTGCTGAAGCACGGTGTCTTCGTTGCAGCCAAATCTTAGGCCCAAACATTATCTTCTGACCGAGCACGCACTCAACTCGACTCTTGATTCACTTCACATAATACTCGACCCAGTCCAAAGGCATATACGTGGATCGCCGCCCATGCCGACTCATCTATATGAGGTCACTAGCAAAACAAGCTATACCTGGACACATAGCTTGCGGTTGGCCGGGACCCTTCCAGCGCAAGGTAGCTAGCCCCCTGGAAGTCCCCGACTAACCCGGTGGTATCGAGTCAGCACAGCTATCACCGTGTTTCTTTAGGCCGAAACGGTCCCATGGCCCTGGGTTGCCGTTACGGGGAAACTCTACCTTGTCGAGAAGTTGTCCAATGACCATGCAAGACCCTTCACTCAAACTGACGTCTCACACAGTCATTCTACTTTCAGTGTTATCATCTCTTTCCAAAACCAAGTTCAAGTCTTCTATCCTTGAGACCCCTCAAGTACCCCTCGACGACCCACGGTCGCGAGCATTCTTTCCATGTTACCATATCATTTCATTCAACTCAATGCCTATTCGATAGTCCTTTCTCCAAAAACTCATTAAATCAACCATGGTACATGTCTTAAACACTAAGTCCGTGCATCGTGCCTTAGGCCCATCGTGCTCTACGCGACACTATCGCCCAACTCATACTCCATACGACTAGCTTTGAAACCATAGGACTTCGTGGCTATACTCAGCCGTAGAACTCATAGGACTGTGCTTGGAATGTCTTAGGTCGACCACCATCCCTTTGCCTAACTTAATCAAGCCTACAACTTAACCCAAGGGACGAGCAAAGGCTATGTCAAGCCTTGCATCGTGGAAGCGTGCATGCTTTATCGAGCATCTACGCGGGCGACGCCTATGACTTAGGCTAATTCACAGTTTGTGTCAAAGACCAACTTTTCCTTCTCCCAAGCCACGGGACGAAGGACCGAGTGTCACTTTCAAAGCACACCGTGCACAAACTCTAAGCCGACCGTTGGACCTTTCCATATTCTAACTCAATTCAACCCGTCGGGATTATTCTCTTTAGCTATGTGAATTCGTCTCTTTTATTATCAAGCCTACTTGTGCAAGTTGAAAACATGCGATTTATTATGCGAAGGCTAAGATGAGGCAAGTTCACCGAAACTACCCCACCTGAGCGAGCGGTCGCCTCGACCGAGCGATGTCTTCGAGCAGCCGTTGCAAGGCTAAGTCCGAACGCCGTTAGCGTTCCGATTCCTCCGATTGATTGAGCGGGACGGGGCACTACATACACGAGACACGACACGAACCATAAGAGAAATGACACGTACATGTCCAGCGAGAAGAAGCTGTCGGGGGTGCTATACGGCGGAGGAGACGCTGGGGTCGTCGGGAAAATTTGAACCGAGTTCGTCTCGTCGAGGCGGTCACTTTGGCGGTGGTCGTGGGTGACGACGATGGCTAGAACAGCGGGGATCCTAGATCTAGGATTTCGACGAGGGTGTAGGGAAGAACGGGCTAGAACGACGGCGAGGGTGGTCGAAAAGTGGAATAGGGTTGGGTTTCGAACGGGGGTCTATTTATAGGCAAGAATTTGGGTTTAGATTAGGGTTTCGTTTAGGGTTTAGGATTAGGGTTTCGTCGAGGTCGGTCGGGGATGATGATGAGTCGAAGGCGGTGGTCAGGGCAATTTGCAGAACCCCCCCCAGTTTCATCAATTGCACATAAACCCTACCGCCTTACAAAATAAAATTCCTAATTTGCAATTAGCCCCCCTGCTTTTGTTCTGTGCAAATTTAATTTGCACAAAAGATTCTAATATTGCAAACTGACATTAAAATAATCAAATAAATTATAAATTGCTATAAAAATAATTTAATAAATTGCAAAATAATATTTTATATTTTAAAAACCATTTAATAACCATTAAAAATTCTAGAAAATTTCTAATAATTATAATAAATTATTTTAAGGCTAAAAATGTCATTTGTATTTAAAAACCCTTAATTTAAACTAATTAAAATATCAGGGCTTATACTCCAGTACTTCGAAATAACGTATAAGCTGTATAGACATGGGGGTTACTACTACAATCCAACAGACAATCCTAGGTCAAGAATCCTAAGTATGTCAATCACAGGTATTAAACAATGTACAAGAAGTATGAGCATCTGGAATATAAAACAGTAAACATCCCAAACTATCATATATCAATGATCATGAAGCTAGTAATACAGAATGAAGAACTAGCAAGAGTAATAGTCATACATGGTACGCTCTAGCTATAGTCTAGAATAACACAAATCATGTTTAGGTCTATAGGCTAAATGTCAAGATCCGGAGGCTAAACGTCGCAAAAGAATAATGTACATAACTAGTGGGAGAATGATATAGGAAAACCCACTAAGGTACTCTGGTGCTCCGGGTAGTCACCGTCGAGTAGATGGTACGGAAGATCCTTCGGGCTCCTCTATCAGATCTGGCCAAGCAAAACTAGTGGGGTCAGACCCCCAATAGCGAGTACCACAAAAGAAGCCAAACTGTAAACTAAAACCAGTAATAACTAACATAGCAATGGATAGAGACATAAATAAGTAAATATGGATCGAGGCTCGTGCACTACGAATGCACTTATCCCGAGAATAGAAACGACAATATGCAAAGCAACATGGAGCATAAAGTAAATAATATGTGACATAATGTATACTGTGGACATGTGAATTAAATGGAAGCATGTGAACATGTTGACATAAACTAAACAATGTAAGAGAAATATACATGTGAGCATGTAAGATAACTGGACATGTGAGCATGTTAGATAACTGGGACATGTGAGCATGTTAAATAACTGGGACATGTGAGCATGTTAGAACTATATAGAACGACAAATGATAAGATAACTTAGAAACTATTTTAGAACCCAAGTTACAACCCGTAAACCAAACAAGGACTGGAGTTGTAACCCATCTCCTGAACAGAACTTAGTCTCTAATCATTTACCGGCAAAAGTAAAACATAAACAATAATGTACTAAAATAAATAAATTCGGATACTGCCTAGACAAAACTAGACTAGATTGGACTCCATACAACAATCACGGCCAAGCAATGAGTACGGCTTTATACATTAGCTGTCACGATCCGCTCCCGAATAATCGGACACGAGTCGGACACGTCCAGCCTTCATTGTTAGACACAATGAAGTAAGCTGTACCAATATCTAGGGATAAACTATGAATCAAGATACATGAATGAAAGTAATCACATCATCTAATATAACGTACCCAGAATGATCACCATAATCCACAAATCCATATATCAAAATTGTACTAATCATCAGGAATAAAATGTACAATATCTAGGAGTAAAGCTAAACAGTCTATACCTGAAACCTCAAGCTAAGTCATGTCTCCATCCTGCTCAGCTAATATTCCGGGCTCTGGCCCATAGGGTAGAACAATATCCTGCAAGCACCTGCAACATATCCTAGTCAGGAGCGGAGCTAAGTATATCCAAGGAAATGAACATGAACATCATGGTATGAACAAGAAACAGGAAAAAAATATATAAAGAACGAGAAATGAGACAAGACATGGAACAGAGCAGGAAATACTGAAAGTAAAACAGGGAACATGATAAGAGTCCTGAACATGAAATACAACCATGAACATGAAGTACAACCTGAACATGAAATACAACCATGAATCCTGAAATACAACCTGAATCCTGACATGTGCAATATTGAAATACATCTAGATTGTGTGATCGGCTTGGGTAGATGCAATGAACATGAAATGGTACGGCTCGGGTCCGGCGCGCACGATGCGGGACCCAAGCTATTCACATGAATAGTAACAGGATTTGATCACATATCTATAGTATTTCCCCTCCCAGACACAAGTAATACATGAAACATGAAACCAGACAATGTCGTGATACATCGTGTCAATCAAGGAGATTCAAGGATGAATATATAAGACATGAGAAATGAACAAATCTGAGGAGTATACTTGCCTTTCTCAGGGTGATCAAGTGTGGATAGTAAAGCTGGATATCCTCCTGTTAATGATTACAAGTTGATTAAGTTCTAAACATCATCTAACTAATAAACTATTTATTCCTAACTATACTAACTTTTATAAATTTAGCACTAATAATCATATGACATATCTAGCAAAATGTCGATTAGCAATTTATACATTAGCTAACTAGGGTTATCACAATCCTAATTACTAACAAGATGCAGTTGAGATATTTTTCGCAGTCACAAGTCCCACAGACTATCCAGGTTATCCAGGCGAGGTTACAAGAGTTATCAAGAATTATTAGGTAACTTAGAGTGCAATACATGACAGTGTGCTGAAAATGTGCCCTACTCGACAACAGGCTACAAGTCTACTGGTGTGACCGGGATAATGTGATCACTTGTAACTAGAAAATCTCACTATATGAACTACTTGATCAATCTAGTCGTTTAACCTAGTCAGATTCATTATGAATCCCCGACTGTGGTAACCAGGAATCAATGTCCTAGACATGATGCAAGACGAGACATGTAGCTTGTACAATCACAATCAGAAAAATCAACCATTGTGTCCAGACAAGAGTTACACTTGTCCTGTCAATAGTACATGTCAGGAACAGCAATCAAGATTTTATATGTCATGTCGGGTTTACTTGTCCTGTCAATAGTACATGTCAGGAGTGCGCTCGACGGACCACTATCATGTAAGCAAGGAAAGACATGTACAAGAGTGCACCACGATGGGTCACTATCTAGTAAGCAAAGAAGGTATGTAACAAGAGTGCGCCACGACGGACCACAATAAAAAAATTCTAGACATGGCATAGACTGTAAAGTATAATAAATCCGGGAAGACATGACAATACATATCATAGCATATAAGAAAGAATCGAAAGGAAAGACATATCATGGCATGTGAGAAGGAATAAATAAAAGTAAGTACATAATATCGAATAATAATTGAACATGTGCTAGTGTCAAGTGTATATATGGTGCACAATCATTCTCTAACTATACAAGATCATCTAATCATGATAAGAATTTATTACAGTCGAAGAAAATATCAAAAACGGCCAAGTGCAGGAAAGTGCACAAGCAATATGCAAGAAAGTGCTGGCTGCACAGGAAAGGCATGGAGGAAGGTGCTGGCTGTGCAGGAAAGTGCAGGCTGTACAATCTGTGCAGGAAAGCGCAGGTGCAGTCTGCACAGAAAAGTGCAGGTGCAGTCTGTGCAGGAAAGCACAGGTGCAGTCTACGCAGGAAAATGAAGGTGCAGTCTGTACAGAAAAGCGCAGGTGTAGTATGTACAAGAAAGCGCAGGTGCAGTCTGTACAGAAAAGTGCAGGTGCAGTTTATACAGGAAAGTACAGGTACAGTATGTGCTGGAAGGTGCGCAGACTGTACAGTCTGTGCTGGAAGGTGCACAGGCTGCAGAGGAAGGTACGTAGGCTGTGCAGGAAGGTATAGGCTACGCGCAAGTGCACAGGTGTAGGTTGTTCATCTTTCCCAAATCAGCACCGAAGTGCATAGGGAACCCATTAACTCAAGAAATGCCATAACTTCCTCAAAATAAGTCAAAATCAAGTGGTTCAAAAGTCAATATTGGGTAGAATGAAATTTCTCACAACATAGAATCCTTAGATTTCAGAAATAACAAAAATTAAGAGATCAAAACCATAAAAAACCGAGAAAACTACAAACTTAGATCTACAAAAATGTAAACATCAAAACAAAAAACTCCAAGTTCCAAAGAGTCTTAGAATCAAACATGGAAGACAATGGAATAATAAAATTTGAGATCCATCATGAAGCAAGTTGCGCTTGCCTTGGGTTGGTGGGAGGAGTAAATAATGAAGAAGAAAAAGAAGAAGAAGGTGGAAAAGTAAAAACCTAGACCATTCTAAGCATTTAACACCAAGGAAAACAAAAATGACAACAAAACAATATTGTTCAAGATTTGGCAAGATATACTTTCCTAAGTTAAGCTTCAAGCCTAATCTTCAACTCCACCTCCAAGAGGGGTACGAAACCACACTCTAGGCCTCAAGGCAAAGCTCTTGGCAAGCTTCAAGGGGAGAGAAGAGAAGAAGAAATGAAGAGAGAGTGAAGAGAATGAAAAAGGATAGGAGAGAAAAAAAAGAAAGGGTATATATAGAAGGGAGAATTAATCATGATCGTTGGATGGTAGTCTATGTGAAGATCTAAGTCAATGCTAGCCATCCAAAGAAAACCAAGTATCCATTGGATAATATGATACATCTACACTATTCACGAAAATATCTAAATACTATTCATCAAAATATTTAAAACACTATTTACGAAAATATCGAAAATACTATTCATGAAAATATCTAAAATCGAAAATATCTAAAATATAGAAAATCTGTTCGGACGGTATGCCGTCGGTATACACTGGTATACTGGCGATATGCCGGTCAAAGAGAAAATCTATAAGTTGGGAAAAATTAAAGCATTCCAAAAAAATAAAAATAAAATACAGTACAAAAATACATATCCGTATATAAATACCGATACTGTAAGACGAGTCTCACAACTCTCCCATCCTTAGAAAAATTTTGTCCTCGGAATTTTCTAAAGCTAGTCAAGCATGATAACCAAAATAAAAGCTCAAGAAAATACAACTATCTTAATAAAATAAAACATGGCATATAAATAAATGAAGGCAACAGTAATATAAATAAATGCGTAAGCAATAACACAACTACAATCAAGAAGGGTTGGAGCCATATTAATAAATATATCTTCTGAGTCAGTTGAGCAGGGACCCGCCCTCACTAGCCTACGCTGACTCCCAAAATAGATAGTGGTTAAGTCACAAAGTAAGTCGGTACCAATGACATAGTCTAAGACATGACTCTACCTAGGACGTATATTCGTAGTCGAGACACGTGATAGATATCATGTATCTCAAGATACAAAGATAGAAGAGTGGGACGAAAAACTCTCATTCACTCACCGAATAAGTCAAGCCGTCCGTTGTACCCTAATATCGGTAGAATACAAGGCTGCTGACAAGAACCCAAGATATACTGCCACTACCTGGCCTGCTACTGAAGGATAATTCAAAAGGGAATAACTGAAAGATGACCATAAAGATGGTACCTGAGACTCCCTAGGTACTACCCTCATGCCAATACTAGAGCTGCCCCTGAGACTGTGCATACAACTGTGCTCTGCACTGTCTGACCCTCTGAGCTCGCAATGGCGGATGATACTGTGCCAATGGCTGAATATCTAGTATTGTCCCTAACTACTCATCCACTACTGGGAGTGATGACTAATACGACTGAAAGGACTGAGGTGGTACATCTGGTGTAGCTGGTCGTCCTTGAGATGTCGGATAGGGGCAAGTGCTAACTGAATGGTCATTCACTCCACAGCAGAAGCATCACCTATTAGCCGCCCGATAAACTGATCTGAGATGACCTATATTGCCACAATATGTACATGCTTCTTGTTCTACCTGACACTGCTGGTCTCTTTGCCTTTGAGCCCGGGCCTGCAAATACTATTGAGGCCCCTCCTGCTGGAATACATGGGACTGCGTGGATGAAGGCCTTTGAGCTTGCTTATGCTGAACTGGTGTTGGTACCCCAAACTGGGTAATTGTAGACTGGAATGATGAAGATCTAGCTGAACTCCTCCATGGACAAACCCCTATCATGTGGTCTGGTGATCCGCATGACAAATATAGAAAGTTGGCCCTTCGATAAATAAGATGAGTGTGCCCTCCCATTCCACAGAAGGGACATATGACTGGTAACTCCTGGTGTTGGTATAGAGGTTTGTATGCTGGTACTGGTGAGGGATGTCGAGGTGGAAAGCCTGACATGGGTGCATGGTACCTCTGACGACCCTCAGTTCTGGATGCAGTCCTGCTAGCTATATGCTCGTGCTTTCGTATTGCCTTTACAGTAGGTCGAGCTCGATATGCTGACTGACTATATGACTGGTACTATCTGGCTCCAATCTGTACTCCTTCTGGATGCAGGTCCTCGACTTAAAATACCTCTAGTATTCCTTGCCACCTACGGTCTATCAACATCTGAATACTCTGTTGGAGAACGAGATCTCATTGTTGATGTGATTCCATCATATCCTTCATGATCCCTAGGAATGCATGCACATCGGGATGATACGATACTACCTCTGTTCGGACTGTTGATTGTACTGGTGATACAGGATACCCTGACTCTGGTGATGCGTTATCTGGATGATGATCTATCACTGGTACTGACTGATGAGACTCTGGCTGAACTGGCAATACTAACTACATGGGCACAGCGGGCTGATCGAGATGGATGGACATCACTACCCTCAGGTCGACTCTCGACTTTGCTCCTGAATGCTGAGACCGATCCTCCAAAACTGGCCTAACAGAAGGATGTTGACCTGCCATAGGCAGAACCCGAACAAGTTGATCGAAAGGATTAATAACAGTGCCCCTGAAAGTTGAAGGACACAATGATCAAATCGAAGGAACAGGAAAGATCAACGATCAAGACAGATATCAGGTCAAATGATCAAAGATATAGAATAATGCGAAAGATATCAATAAAGAAGAATTGTTACTGAGATATCTAAATATCAGTAACCCCCATATATCTGATAAATTAGACCTGCATGGGCCACCACTATAACCTATGTCACGCCCTAGAACCAGAATACTGGCAAGTAGGGACGGATCAGGCCAGCTACGTATACCAAAGTACCCCAGTACTCTAAAATAACGTATAAGCAGTATAGACTTAGGGGTTAATACTACAATCTAACAGGCAATCCTAGGTTAAGAATCCTAAGTATCTCAATCACAGGTATTAAATAATGTACATGAAGTATGATCATCTGGAATATAAAACAGTAAAGCATCTCAAACTATCATATATCAATGATCATGAAGCTAGTAATACAGAATGAAAAAATAGCAAGAGTAATAGTCATACATGATAAGCTCTAGCTATAGTCTAGAATAACGCAAATTATGTTTAGGTCCGTAGGCTAAATGTCAAGATCCAAAATACGAGCTAAATACGTGCTCGAAGGCTAAATGCCACAAAAGAATAATGTACATAACTAGTGGAAGGATGATATAGGAAAATCTACTAAGGTACTCTGGTGCTCCAGGTAGTCACCGTCGAGTGGATGGTACGGAAGATCCTTCGGGCTCCTCTATCAGATCTGGCCAAGCAAAACCAGTGGGGTCAAACCCCCAATAACAAGTACCACAAAGGAAGCCAAACTATGAACAAAAACCAACAATAACTAACATAGCAATGGATAGAGACAGAAATAAGTAAATATGGATCGAGACTCGTGCACAACCAATGCACTTATCCCGAGAATAGAAAAGACAATAAGCAAAGCAACATGGAGCATAAAGTAAATAATATGTGACATAATATAAATTATGGACATATGAATTAAACGGAAGCATGTGAACATGTTGACATAAACTGAACAATGTAAGAGAAATGATACATGTGAGCATATAAGATAACTGGACATGTGAGCACGTTAGATAACTGGGACATGTGAGCATGTTAGATAACTGGGACATGTGAGCATGTTAGATAACTGAGACATGTGAGCATGTTAGAACTATATAGAACGACAAATGATAAGATAACTTAGGAACTATTTCGGAACCCAAGTTACAACCCGTAAACCAAACAAGGACCGGTGTTGTAACCCTTTTCCTGAACAGAACTTAGTCTCTAATCATTTACCGGCAAAAGTAAAGCATAAACAATGATGTACTAAAATAAATAAATTCGGACACTGCCTAGACAAAACCAGACTAGACTGGACTCCATACAACAATCACGGTCAAGCAATGAGTATGGCTTTATATATTAGCTAACTAGGGTTATCACAATTATAATTACTAACACGATACAATTGAGATATTTTTCGCAGTCATAAGCCCTACAGACTATCCCGGTTATCTAGGCGAGGTTACAAGAGTTACAAGAGTTATGAAGAATTATTAAGTGGCTTAGAGTACAACACATGACAGTGTGCTAAAAATGTGCCCTACTCGATGGCAGGCTACAAGTCTACTGGTGTGGCCGGGATAATGGGATCGTATATAATTGGGAAATCTCTCTATATGAACTACTTGATCAATCTAGTCGTTTAACCTAGTCAGATTTATTATGAATCCCCGGCTGTGGTAACCAGGAATCCATGTCCTAGACATGATACAAGACAAGATAGGTAGCTTGTACAATCACAATCAGAAAAATCAACCACGGTGTCCAGACAAGAGTTACACTTAACAAGTCAGAATTGACTGTCGCAACAACAATAAAGATTTCATATGTCATGTCGGGTTTACTTGTCCTGTCAAGAGTACATATCAGGAATACGCCTTGACGGACCACTATCATGTAAACAAGGAAAGACATGTACAAGAGTGCACCATGATGGATAACTATCTAGTAAGCAAAGAAGGCATGTAACAAGAGTGCGCCATGACGAACTACAACAATGAAATTCTAGACATGGCATAGACTATAAAGTATAATAAATCCGGGAAGGCATGGCAATATATATCATAGCATATAAGAAATAATCGAAAGGAAAGACATATCAAGGCATATGAGAAGGAATAAATAAAAGTAAGTACATGACATAGAATAATAATTAAATATTTGCTAGTGTCAAGTGTATATAGGGTGCACAATCATTCTCTAACTATACAAGATCATCTAATCATGCTAAAAATTTATTACAGTCGAAGAAAATATAAAAAATGGCCAAGTACAGGAAAGTGTGCAGGCAATGTGCATGAAAGTGCTGGCTGTACAGGAAAGGCGTGCAGAAAGGTGCTCGCTGTGCAGAAAAGCACATGTTGGACAGTCTATGCAGGAAAGCGCAGGTGCAGTATGTACAGGAAAGTTCAGGTGCAGTCTGTACAGGAAAGCGCATGTACAGTCTGTATTGGAAAGAACAGGTGCAGTCTGTGCAGGAAAGCGTAGGTGCAGTCTTCGTAGGAAAGCGCCGGTGCAGTCTGTATAGGAAAGCACATGTATAGTCTGTGCAGGAAAGCGCAGGTACAGTCTGCACAGAAAAGTGCAGGTGCAGTCTGTACAAGAAAGCGTAGGTACAGTCTGTGCAGGAAAGCACAGGTACAGTATGTGTAGGAAAGCACAGGTGTAGTCTGTACAGGAAAGCGAAGGTACAGACTGTGCTGGAAGGTGTGCAGGCTGTGCAGTTTGTGCTGGGCTTTAAAGCCCTATAATACTGGAATAGATTCAAATTGGGCCTCAGGCCCTAAATCATAAATATTGGTTCAAACTGGGCTTTAAAACCCTACATTATTTATTAATTTTAAAAGGGGCCTCTAGCCTTAACTATTGGATTAATAGTTTAATTGGGCTTCTAGCCCTACATTAATTCAAATAAAGCTAAATCGGGCATCAGGCCCTAAATTATAATTTGATGTGGACTTCGAGTCCTACATGGCCTTTATATATTTTAATTCATGGATAAAATGGACCTTGGTCCTATAATGATCAATTGGGTTTAGAATAAATATATTATTAATTTACTTTGATAAATTGGACTTTGGCCCTAGAAAATATTTGATCAATTATTGGTTGTGGGCTGGTATACAAGTTAATATTTAGCCCTAAGCCTCTAAAATGATAATGATACTTTCTATAAATGTTTGGATAAATATTATTTACTATATCTCTTAATCAATTTCATTTAACTTATTAAATCAATCGCAACTATTATAGTCGTTTCCCTTTCTCATCTCGATTATCGTGCTGAACTCTAACTTAGGGCTTCTATATATCAAACTAGGCTTTTTGGACTATTCCGGACTTAATAGAACTATATGTGTCGTCGTTTGGGACCTTCTTGTGGAGCATAGCATCGTACCTATCCCGTGTCGACACGTTTGTGTCGTGCACGTCGACTCCAACCAAATCGAGGCAAGTACATTCTATGTTTGTTTTCATTCATGATAGTATCTATATTGCCTGTTCTAGACTACTTTACTTGATGTTGACACATTGTTAACACGGATTGGTACTATATGGATCTTGTCATTAGATGTTATCTCCTTACCAGGTAGATCGAATATTCTATGTTCGTGTACTTTACCATGTGCATTATGTACTCCTTATATTCGTATTATTCATGTACTCTTATGTGCTCTCATGTACTCTCATGTGCTCACATGTGCTTCATGTTCAAACTAACAATCATGTACGTAACGTAACATGATCGAATCCTTGTATATCGATTGGGATAGGGAGATTAGAAGTAGTTATGTGATTAAATCCTTTAGTGTACTCATGTATATGTCGATTATGCCTTCATGTATAATCGAGTTACCGTAGACCTAAACCAATCACATAACCATCTTGTGCTTTGAAACACTTATATTTATTATAGTTCATAGATTCTTTATTCTATTTTATGTACTTAGTTTACTTATCTATATCTCATATATCCCTGTACTTCTTTTACATCATATCATGTACTTTATTCTATTGCTAGCTCTATATTTCCTACTATGCTATGGAACTGCTTTTAGAGTTATGTGTTTCGCTCTAATCCTGACTGGATAACTAAATTTTTTAGGAGTTATTATGCCCACATTATTGGTCCACAGGTTGATGCTGTAGAAGCATGAAAAAGAAGAAAAAAATGATCCATGCGGCCAAGGAGCCGCATGCGGCTCAGGAGTCCCATGCGGCTCAAACACATAGGCAGCTCGAGTGGACTCCATACGGCCCGCAAAGGGAAGCCACGTGTCTTTTTAGAGCGGCTGTACCCAGCGTCATTCAAACACAATTAATGATCTGACGGCTGACAGCCCTGACGTAAAGTAGTCATGATGACTGACACAAGAGCACTATCTTCCTAGGGAACTGGAGAAAATCTTCATAGCTTCGAGGCAAGTTTATGCGGTCAGACTAGACGAGTTCACGCGGCCAGCGCAGAGAAACCTATGCGGTTCAATCATGAAGGTCCCCCATGCGGCTCGGCCATGAAGAAATCCATGCGGCTCGGCCATGAAGACTCTCATACAGCTCGGCCATGAAGACCCCTATGCGGCTCGGTCATGAACATATTCATGCGGCTCGGTCATGACAACCTTCATGCGGTTCGAGTATAGAGACTATTCATGTGGCTCGGTCATGAAATCTTTTATGCGGCTCGGTCATGAAGACCTTCATGCGGCCCAAATATGAACGCTCCTCATGCGGCTCAACAATGATGACATGACACGTGTCCTAAAGATAATCAAACTTTGGGTCAGATCCCAATGATTTGGGACACGTGGCAAGAGAATGAATTAAATTGATTCATTTAGATTTGTGGATATCAGCAAATCATCATAATGGAGATTTATTGCAATCAACATTAATTACTGACATGATTTGGCATAATCCTCATTAATGGTCCAGATCCTTCATGCTCAAGATTAATGGTCCAGATTGATCATTTACCAGGCCGCCGCCACTTTGAGAATGGGCGATCATTGCAAACCCTAATGATGCCCCCACTATTATAAATAGCAGGGTGCCATTCCCTTGCAAGAGAGATAGGCACACACAGAGAGAGGCTCCCCCAATAATTAGAGAGAAAAATACACAGAGATCAATCCAGAGAGAAAGAGAAGCCAGAAGAGCAATACGAGGAGAGCAAAAAGAGCATTTCTTCGTCAACGCCAAGCATCTCGTCACAGGAGCCAAGGCTACGTCCGATCGTCCAAGGAGTAAGGCAGAGCTGCCGTCGCTTTCCTGAGCCTCTACCGTCACCCCACAGAATCAAAAATAAACAATTGTACTTAGATTACTGTACCTAGATTTTTGTCCCTAGGCTTTCTTTGTACAAGCGAGTTTGTAACGTGAAGTAAAAGTCCAGTCCTCCCATAAAACTGTTCTGCTCTTTTATATTTCATGGCAAACACGATGGCGACTCTGCTGGGGACAAACTTCTCCATGGCTGAGGAGTTGGTGACGCAGTCGGATGCAGCCAAGCTTGGCTCCACGCAACAGAAGATGGTCGTCCGTCTCGACCAACAGGCGTTTGAAGAAATACTCTCCTACAAGAGCGCTGGCCCGGTCCAGAAGCGAGCCCGCACAAAGAAGGCCCGCAAGGAGTGGAGACCCCGATCATTCGCTCCTACTGAAGCTCTTGCAGTGATACCCTCTGTTGCTCAAGACGGCGGGGAAGACTCTCTTGCGGCCCCACTGCAGACCGTAGACAACTCTGTTGTCCCCAAGTCCGGCAGAAGAAAACACTATGATGCTGGACTTGCAGGGGCAAAGAGGAACTCTATGCGATCTGAGCCGCATAAGGGTGCTAGCCGCATGGAGAAAGCTCATGCGGCTATATCCGCCAGTCGCATGAAGAAAGTTCACACGACCACATCTGTCAGCCGCATAGCTTATGCGGCTACAGTTGCCAACCGCGTGGATGAACCTTATGCGGTTACTGAAGTCAATCGCTTGCAGAAAACCCATGCGGCCACAATTGCCAACCGCATGCGGCCAGCCTGCACGGTCGTGACTCCTAGTCGTACAAGAACAACTCATCCGACAGCCAAAGACAGCCGCATGCAGACAGCCTACACGGTTTCCAATCCTAGCCGCATAGCGTCTGTTCCACGCTTCTCTCGATCAGTCTTCGATCGTCTCTCATACGGTCCTGACCCTGATGGTTCTCTGGATGATAAGCCAGACTCTGTGGTATCCAACTTGGACTCTTCCTATTACGTACCCGTAAGTGCTAAAAGGAAGAAGTCTAGGGCAGCGCGGGCCCACCAAGCCCAGTCAGCTGCCCTAACCTCTAACTATCGGAGCGTTCCGCTGATTATCACGCGGGCCTCTAATAGAAAGTTGTATAAAGCTACTCGTACCCTACCCCCTGCGGCCAATGGGCGGGATAGTCATCAAGCATCTCCCAATAATGAACGAAGGCAAGTATACGAGCTACCTTCGAATCAGGGAGCAGGCGGGAGGCCTAGACACCCGCGTGCCCGAAATTCCCGAGCCAGCAAAGCAAGTGACTTGCGTGAGGCCATCCTCCACAAACGCAAGGAAAGAGAAGATGCATCGGGGTGCAAAGAGTTCTCCTACGGACGTCACTGCACCCAAGTCATTGTCAACTGCTGCTGCAATAGCACGATGATGCAAGAAGACCGGCAGTCTATCTTTCAAAGACTGCAACAGCCATCTTCAGAAGATGAGGCACTACCCGTCGTCTCCTGCAACTCTGCTCGGAAAGTCCCCGCTGATGGAAGGGGGAAGAAGACGAATGTTCCCAGCCCGAAGATCTCAACCACTGTGACTAAAAGACTGTCGTCTAAGCGGGTGCCCACCACCGGAGTTTTCCAAGGTACTCGCTCTAAGACAAAATCTGCTACAGTAGGGGATTCGTCGTCCATAATGCAGGGGGTTGCTGGGGCTGGGGGTAGCACCCCTCCGAGCCTCCACAAGAATCCGATGTTCCAAGAAGACGAGCCAGGGGAGACAACTCTCCCATCGGATACAGCAAACCTCGACGTTCCCGACGACATCCACAACTCCCAAGACGAGGCGAAATCGGAGGCTGGGGGTACTGTTCCTTCCGAGTCTGAATCAGAAGGGAACATACCCATATACCCCGATGACTTCTCACTACAGGGGTACGATTCGGAGGGCGCTTTCTCCACCGCTCTGTCTATCTCTCCTCATGTGAAGACGGTATTCATGACAGACAGCAACCAAGGTGGTTCCAGTGATCGCCAGCACATCGACAGTCTCGAAGCCATATTGCTTGCTTTGGTCAAGTCTGTAGACGAGATTAAAGCGGCCCTTCCAACTCTGCAAGGAGGGACGCCTGGCCAAACAAGCGTGGATCCCGCGATCAATACGGACTCGAATTCGGCGGCACCAAACCCGGGCAACAATCCTCCGGAAACAACAGCCCCCACCGCCATGGACGAAGCACGCGAAGCGAGAAGAGAGGTCCAGGAGCTCCGAGCCATGTTCTACACCCGAGAGAACTCTCAAGACCTCAGAACACGGCAACCATACCCTGCTGCATGGAGGGATGTTCCATTCCCACCAAGATATAAGCCGTTCAATATCAATCCTTATGATGGCAAGACCTCAGCAAGTCGGTACATCACTTACTTCGAGGTCACCACCGACCATCTGCCCCATGACGATGCCATTCTTACACGATTATTCATCGGGGCATTGGAAGGAGTCGCCTTCGACTGGTATCGCAACCTGCCAGACAACTGCATCTACTCCTTCGCTGGCTTCAAGCGCATGTTCTTGGAGAGATTCTACGAAGTAGGGCAGGACATCACCATGTCCACCCTCATGGACGTCGTCCAAGGGGAGAAAGAGCTAACAAGGAACTACATCGAGCGGTTCCGCCAAACCGCCATGAAGTTGCCCTCTGGAAATCCAGATTCCTCCTTGATTAAAATTTGCCAAAAGAGACTCCTCCCCACAATCAGTCTCTGGATGGGCGAAAGTCAATTCAAGGACTGGAAGACGTTCATCATCAGCGCCACAAGCGCCGAAGAACGATTGAAGAAGGCTCGCCAGCTGGGATTGTACATCTCGAACGGAGAGAACAAGGGCAAGCGTCCTAACACCAATAATGACAATGGGGGTAGCCCCTCTAACAATCGGGACAGCAGGGAAAAGTAGGCTATGGTGACCGACACGACACAGAAACCTGAGCCAAAGCCGACAGACAAACAATGGCCGCAAATCACGTACTCCTTCGAAGACGGTCACGTCAAGTCCATCTTGGACATGCTCATACAAGGGGACAGAATTCAGCTTCCTCCACCAAGACGGGAACCGTGGCCGGCAGAGATGGAGAACCAAAGTACTGCCATTATCATCGCTACGTCCACCATGCTACACACGACTGCTACCAGCTAAAACGGTACATCCAAAACCTCATCGATTCGAACGCTTTGGCTATCGATTTCGAAGAGGTAACCGTGGTAGCCAACATGGTGTCAGTACAATTCGACAGCTTCCCCCCGACAGAAACTCAAGACGGTGTGGTCCCCATCCCTCTGGCGACAATGGAGATTGCTAATCTTCCACCTCCCCGAGATCAGGCTGCTGGTCTAGTACCCCTCACCACATCGCGAGGGGAGGTCATGTGGATCTATCCAGACTTGGTATCAGAAGTGACTCGGCCCATACCCTCTTCCACCTATAGGAAGAAAATTGGAAAAGTTAGGACCTGCCACACAATCTCGGCAGACATCGCAGAAGCTACAGCCGTCGTCACGCGATCTGGGGCGCAATCCCAACATGTGGTTGACAATCCAGCTGAAAATCATCAACCCACTACAACTGATGCTCCGGGACCGGCTCAGCCTTCGACGACCGACAAGCCTAGGCCGAGGGAGACTCGCTTCGACAAATCCCTCCGAAAAGAGGCAGCCTAAGGGCTGGAGAGGCCCTACAACTTTGACATCTTAGCGCAATTGGCTAACACACCAGCCAAGTTGTCACTGTACGAACTCCTAGGGCTCTCCAAGGACGTTCGTATTGCATTGAGCGAAGCACTCCAAAATGTCGATACATATCTGGCTCAAGTTAACCTCACGGGAGAAAACCCGCCTGTCGATCTCCAAGACAGCGCCTGTACGGGAGCAATGCCCAACATCGTCTTCACTCCGCAGGACATGCTCATCAAAATTAATCTGTACGATCGCCCACTATACTACACCGGATACATCGGAGACGTAAAGGTGGATCGGATGCACATTGATCCTGGCTCTTCCATAAGCATTATCCCGAAGGGTCTGCTACATCATCTCCGCATCCCAATGCATCGCCTGACGCCTACAAGCACCGCCATCGGCGGTTTCAATTCGGGCAGGAGCTATCCTATTGGGAAGATTCGTCTGAAGTGTCAAATTGGCGACCTCCAATCCGAAGTCACCTGTATGTCATAGATGCAGACACTTCTTATAACATCCTCTTGGGGCGTCCGTGGATACACGATTATATGATCGTGCCTTCAATGCTGCACCAGTGCTTCAAATATGTCGACAAACACGACTTCGTGAGGACAAAATTTGCTAATATCGATCCCTTCAAAGGGGTCGAATCTTACTACTCAGACTCCTGCCTGTACGAAAAATCGAAGAAGCATCTTGCTGAAGGAGATGTACAAGCTAGTACCAAGACAGCCACAGGATTGGAAGAGCCTCTGACGATCCACCTCCAAGCTCGCAAACCGGGCAGGTCTGCACCCCTTACCGCCACTCTGCGTAAGGACGCAATCAGCCTCTCGGCACAAGAAGAGCAGATGATAATCCGGCTGCCAAGGTCTGGCCAAGTGCCAAGATCCACAACGGGGCCACTAACAATCAGACTGCCGAGAGTCGGTCCGTCCCAAACGGAGAAGCTCAATCCCTCCGACAAGCCACTGACGATACGCCTTCCTAAGAAGGGTCGTCACCCCGATGCGAGGTCTGACACTGCTAGCGAACCAGCCACTCCTCGCCCCACATCGAGTACCAAACTGGGGGTCGCTAGTCTGCCAACAACTCCACGCTCAGCTCCATCAACTGAACCGCTGACGATCAAACTCCCCAGGTCGTCCTCTCAGTCCTCATTCACACAGGGGGTAGCCGAAGAGGAACCGGAGCTAGCTAAGTATGTGGCTGCCCACACTGATGTTCCCTCCGCAGATGATGTAATCCCCCTAGAAAAGATACCTTACTTCATCAATAAAGGGCTATCTTTGAACTACCTCGAGCTTAATAAGCTTTGTACAATGTACGCTATGGAACACGGTATAGGAACTCACCTACACACACAGGTGACAAATGTCTACACCACAATCCAGCTTACTCCAACAGAAGATGTTTACCGAATAGTCGAGGGAGGGGACCATCCAATCATCTTCGGCCGGAAGGACGATCCGCATCCCTTCACCATAGAAGAAGTCGACCTTGGATCGGATGCCGGAAGACTACCTCTGTATCTTTATAGCCCCCAATCTAAATATCTCATGCAGAAACAGGGGTATGATCTGGAAACGACACCGGGTTTGAACTACGGTACTGGACGACGATTACCTTTGAAGCCCCCGGTCCCGACTGGTAAACCACGGGACTACTATAGCAAGACTCGATGTGGATTAGGGTATGTGACACCGACGACGACCCCTGAAAGTTCAGATCAAGAATGTGACTGGCATTCACATTCGACCGGATCACCAACTTCTGACTCTGATACCAGCATCGGAGATGTATTCAGACAAGTCTTGTCAGTCAACATGGCATTCACCGACGCTTATGAAGAAGACGAAGACATCCCCGAACTTCTTGAGCTAGAACCATGGACACAATAGCTAGATGAACAATGGAAGAAGCGTTTCGAGCAAAGAGAACCTCCCATTGAAGATGAGGTCATACAAGTTAATCTTGGTGATGAAGCCTCCCCAAAACCAATCTTCATCAACCAGAGCCTGACAGATGAAGAGCGAGAGTCGCTGCTCCAACTCGTCAAGGAGTATATCGATGTGTTCGCCTGGAGCTATGAAGATATGCCAGGATTGGACCCCGAGATAGCACTCCACAAACTCAATATTCGTCTGGATGCAAAACCTGTCAAGCAACAACAACGACGATTTCGTCCCGATGTAATGAATGCTATTGAAGCCGAGGTCAACAAACTGATAGCCAGCGGCTTCATTCGCAAAGAGCAGCATCCAGACTGGGTAGCCAACATCGTACCAGTTCTCAAGAAGAACGGTAAGATCCGAATATGTATTGACTTCCAGAATCTGAATGAGGCATGCCCTAAAGATGAATTCCCTCTCCCTATCACGGATATTATGATCGACAACACCTGCGGCTTCGAACGTATGTCCTTCATGGATGGCTTCTCAGGATACAACCAAATCAAGATGTTCCCTGACGACGAGAAGCACATATCATTCCGAACACCGATTGGTATATATTGCTACACCGTTATGCCTTTCGGTTTAAGGAATGCTGGAGCTACTTACCAGAGAGCTATGAGCGTCATCTTTAGAGACCACTTGTGCAAGACAGTGGAATGCTACGTCGACGACATTGCCGTCAAAAGTCGTTCGAAGGAAGATCATCTGCAAGATCTCAGGACAGTGTTCGACCTAATACGAGCACACAACTTAAAGATGAACCCTACGAAATCATTCTTGGGTGTCTCCAGCGGGAAATTCCTGGGTTTCATCATCACTTCTCAGGGCATTCACATCGACCCCGAGAAAACAAAGGCAATCATGGAGATGGGTCCCCCGAGAAATCTCCGCGAACTCCGAGGCCTCCAAGGCAGGCTAGCTTACATCAGGAGATTCATCTCTAATCTTTCCGGACGATGTCAACCATTCACCCATCTCATGAAGAAGGGAGTCTCTTTCGTATGGGATGAGGAATGCCAGCGCGCTTTCGACAGCATCAAAGAATATTTGTCGAACCCCCCAGTCCTGGTAGCTCCTGTTGCTGGGAAGCCATTCCTGCTCTATGTGCGAGCTATGAAACATTCTCTTGGTGCTCTATTAGCATAGAACAATGACGCAGGCCACGAACAAGCTATATACTACCTCAGTCGGAAGATAATTGGGCCAGAATACCGATACACGACCGTAGAGAAGGAATGCCTTGCTCTCGTATTCGCCATCCAGAAGACGCGACAGTACGTCACGGGACAAACCATCCACGTGATATCGCGGATCAACCCCCTTAGGGTCCTCATGACCAAACCTGGGGCACTCAGCTCTCGCCTTGCTACCTGGGCGATATTACTATCACCATATCACATGATCTTCGTCCCGCAAAAGGCTGTTAAAGGCCAGGCTCTGGCAGACTTTCTAGCAGCCCATCCAGGTTCGGAGACGACTAGGGTATATGAAGAGATACCAGACGAGGTCACCAATTCAAATGCAGTCTCCCATGATGCCATCTGGCAAATGTTCTTCGACGGTGCTTCGAGAACTGGACCCAAAGGCAATATCGTCGCTGGAGTTGGAGTGGTGCTGATTTCTCCCTCCGGTTTGGTGATCAATCGGGCCTACTCACTCACAGAGCCCTGTTCAAATAATGTGGCCGAGTACAATGCCTTGGTCATTGGCCTCCGACTTGCAAAGGAACTGGGGGTAGAGTATCTTGAAGCATACGGTGACTCGTAGTTAATCGTCAATCAGATTCGGGGGTCGTACGAGGTCCGCCACGAAGACATGATCCCGTATCATCAAATAGCAATCGACATCATCTCGTCTCTGGGAGGATTCTTCATAGAACATGTTCCCAAACTCCAGAACATTGAGGCTGATGCCCTAGCTGGTTTGGCCGCTTCCCTAGCTGTGCCAAATTACGCTCGTCATCAGGTCGACATAATAGGCCGTGAACTGGTCTGTCCTAAGGACAACGTTCGATGCATGGAAAGCTACTCCGCCCTTTCAGTCGACGAAGCACGAGACTGGAGACAGCCGTTCATCGACTTCGTAGTATACGACATCCTGCCAGAGAATCCGAAGGAAGCTATTTCTATCAGAAGACGTTCTCTCAGATTTTTCTATGATACGGAGACGAAAATGCTGTATCGACGATCCTATGATGGGTTACTGCTTCGGTGTCTATCAAATACAGAAGCCAAGGAAGCCGAACGCGAGGCCCATGATGGTGTCTGCGGAGCCCATCAACCTGGCCTGAAACTGCAAGACCGCCTTCGCCGAATGGGCTATTACTGGCCCACGATGGTTGCAGACGCAATAGATTATGCACGAAAGTGCAGAGCCTGCCAAATCCAGGGCCGACTTCATCCACCAGCCATCTGAATTCCTACATCCGACTGTGGCCTCCTGGCCATTCGAAGCATGGGGTATGGACATCGTCGGCCCAATCACCCCACCTTCGTCCAGAGGACACCGATTCATACTCGCAATCACCGATTACTTCTCCAAATGGGCGGAAGCCATCCCACTGGCAGAGGTGAAAACTTCAAACGTGATTAGCTTCCTTAAGCATCATGTCATCTACCGCTTTGGACTCCCCCGAAGGATCATTCACGACAATGGGCTACAGTTCGTAAGCCACGTATTTTATCGGTTCTGTGACAAGCACCGAATTCAGAACATTGCTTCGACACCCTACAACCCAGCAGCCAATGGGTTAGCAGAAGCATTCAACAAGACCATAATCAAGCTACTCAAGAAATTTGTGTCCTCTAACAAGCACGACTGGAACGAGAAGCTCGGCGAATGCTTATGGGCGTATCGCACCACAGTTCGAACAGCCACCGGGAATACACCATTTTCCCTGGTGTACGGGAGTGAGGCGGTCCTCCCATTAGAGACTCAGATCCCCTCACTCCGCGTTGCCCTCACACATCAGTTGACGACAGATGAAAACCACCATCGCCGACTACAGGAATTGGAGGCCCTAGACGAGAAACGCCTGTTAGCTCAACAGCGAATCGAACTATATCAGGCCAGAATCTCCGGAGCTTTCAACAAGAAGGTCAAGGTCAGAACATTCCAAGTAGGCGATCTCGTTCTGGCAGTTCGGAGGCCGATGGTTATGACCCATAAAACCGCCAGTAAATTCCAACCAAAATGGGAAGGCCCGTTCATCATCGAAGTCGTATTCTCCAACGGTGCCTACCGCCTCGCGAAGCAAAATGGAGACTTCCTCATGTTGCCCATCAACGGCAAGTTCATGAAGTAGTATTATGTCTGAAACAAAATCCTCGAGACATCTCAGAGTGTCGAGTTATGTACCTCCCCGTACCTCTGAACTTACATTCTGGTTCCATACATAGAGTTATGTACCTGCTGGTACCTCTGAACTCATTCCCACATCTTTCATACATAGAGTCATGTACCCGCTGGTACCGCTGAACTCACCCTCATCGTTCTCCAAATTTTTGAGTCACGTACCCTCTGGTACCGCTGAACTCATTTTTCAACATTCCAGCTTATCGAGTCATGTGCCCGCTGGTGCCACTGAACTCACGCTTTCACAATATTGAGTCATGCACCCGACGGTGCCTCTAAACTCACATCCCGGTCACTCTTTCAGATAAGAAAGTCATGTATGATCATACCTCTGAACTTTCTTCCTGGAGGAGATCCTCCCCCATGATCCAATACCCGCACTTCCAGTGCACAAAAAAGGGTAAGCGATCCACAAATTCCTAAAACGGCCATGTCCTCATTACCTCTGAGTCGTTTCACTTCCGCCAAAAACAAATCACCCCCTACATAAAACTTCCATGTCCTCATTACCTCTGAGTCATTTTATGTACCCCCTCTTCATTGAGCCCACTCCTGCCATGTCCTCATTACCTCTGCGTGGGAAGGCTCCGTAGAAGAAACCTTCATACTTGCCATGTCCTCATTACCTCTGAGTAAGTATGTCGGTTCCCTTTCAACCTGTTATCTGTACCCACAACCGGAGTACGACAAGGATAATAGGTCCACAAATGTCCTCTGTTGACCACAAATGTCCTCTGTTGACCACAAATGTCCTCTGATGACCACAAATGTCCTCAGTCGACCACAGATGCTGTACTGGGTCTCCAGTACATGCCCATCCCTTCCCTATCATGCCGGGGAGCCCAGTTGCTCCCTGGCATTCTCTCGAATACCAAAAACTTCTATAGCTGTCTTATCGCGAAGTTGTTCTAGGTATTCCTCTCCAAAACTTGTTACTCGTACCTAAAACCAAGGTACACCCAAGGTAACAGGTCCACAAATAATCCCCCAGCAGGTCCAATTCCACAAACACCACAAGTACAAGAAAGAGAAGATGAGTTGAAACATGCTCATTTATTCAAAATTCAAAGTACTATATCATCTGGGATCATATCCCTTGACAAAAAGAAAAAAAGAAGAGAAGAAAATAGTGAAAGAAAACAGAAAACTGATCACTGCTTCGGGGCACATAACGCCGTAAGACGGTCCATCAGCAAGGCAACCGACCGCTCAAACCTCTGTTTAGCTCGACGCTCCGCCTCTTGGGCCAGCACTGCCGCGTCCTCCAGATAAGCGTGAGCTTGCCAGTTGTCCTCAAATTTCTTGAAAGCCCGCTCCAGGTTAACAGAAGATCGGGAAACCTTTTCGGCCTCCCGAACGATTGACTCCTGTTCCGCATGAGCAGCCTTCAGCTCCGACTCTAGGAAGGCCAATTCTTTCTGAAGTACGAGAATTCGCTCCTTCATGTCAGCTATTCCACGAGAAGCAGCCTCTTCCCGAGCCCTACAAGCTTGACTTCGACGACCCAGCCTGTCATACGAAGCGGAAAGCTCGTCAAGGTCCCCCTTCACAACTGGCCCGGCAGTGTCTCGAGCGAGCTTTATCCTATCCCGAGCGGCAATAAGGAAGCCCCTCTCCCGTTCAACCGCAGCAGGCAAGTCAGCCTACCGTAACACCAGCAATCGGGTCACGAGCTGATCAGCCTCTGCCAACTTGGGCTCCAGGAGCGCAACCAACTCCACCCCGCCAGGAAGAGTCTTCAAAGTTTCAATTTGACCCCGAGCGCACCGCAGGGACAGAGAAAAAGGGATCCCCCGTTCTACGGCAGCATCTACGTCCCTCTTTAAATGGCGATAGAAGCTGTCGACCATATCCTGCGACACCTCGTCCAGAGCCTCCGAAGAAGCCGGCGTCAACGGGAGTGTAGCTGGCAACACTGAAGAAGACGTGACAGAATCTGCCGCTCCTGCCACGAGGGAAACAAACTCCGTGCGGAAGGACGCCTGAACAGCGGCCAACTCCTCTTCAGCAGCCCGCAGAACTTGAATGCTCGGCAGGGCCGAAAAGTCAATCTCCGAAGCCATATAAGCAGTAGAGGATGGGACGGAGACCATCGCTCCCGAAACAAGCTCCACTTCCATCTGCCCGGAGCTGGCGGGAGGCCCCTCGACATGAGTCGGTGAATGAGAAGAAACACTCCTTTCCCCCAGATCGTAGCAGGCCGAGCCTTCCCCAAGAACATCCGTTGTGGGAAGTAAAGGGTTAGGACCTGTAGGGCCAAGACAACCATGAATCGATTTGGCCTGGAGGATATGTTGATAGAGCAAATAAGCCCTCTCACTAGTCAATATTTGGCTTATCTTACCAGCGGAAGAGTGTGGAGGCTGAGGTTCGCCTACGGCCACCACAACCTCTCCACCAGCGGCCTCCGAGTCGAATATAATAGACTCCTCCGCCCCGGCACCCTCGGGAGGGGATGCGACGAGATCGGCGTCGCCTTGCTGAAATTCAGCAATCTCGGAGACAGGCCCGAGGAAACCTTCGTCACCCCGGACCGAGGCCTCAGCAACTTGGGAGTCCTCAGCCGCCGCTGAGAGAGCCCCCGCAGAAAGAACCACGGCGCACATGCCGCTAATCAAAACAGCAAGGGCCGGATCAACCTCAGGAGCGGCAGACGGTTCATGAGAGCCCGGTTCGTCAGACACCTATAAAGAAGAATTATTAGGTCATATCTCCAAGAAAAAGAAAACTACAACAAGGAGATAGCTCCAACATAGTCTTACCTCCGGAACATCGTTAGCATTTTCACCCCTCTCCGTAATAAGTAGCCTACGAGGTCTGACCGCAGCTCTCTTTACGGAAAAGGCTACTCCTCCGTCAGTAGACTCATGCCTGCCTCGCTTACGCAAGGGACCAGACACGGCAGGCGGTGGTTCTACCCTCACCACCTCTGGTACAGATAGCAACTGATCTACCACCTCATCTAATACGACCGACGGCTGATCCGTCATCATCTCATCCGCTATGATGGGTGGCTGATCCGTCGCGGCATCACCATCAGAAAAAAGAGAGCCCTCATCGTCCCGCTCGTTGTTTCCCTCCACTGTGTCAAAGGACTCGAAATCGGGCTCGGGAACCCTATTCGCCCCTTTCTTCTTTGCCTTCGATACCGTAGCCCTCTCCGCCAAACGAGTGCCCACGATGAAGCTAGTCCTCGGGTTAAAATCAACAGGAGGCTGGATTGCCGTAACATGGTATAAGGCCGCCATATACAAGATTTCCTCCAGCACGTTTGCTGCAGGAACTGAGAAACTAGTTCGAGTATGGCAAGTATCATAGTAGCTCCATGCCCTAATACCATCAAGTATGCTACCCTCAAATCCCAGGCAGGAACTGGGACGCCCAAGGAATAGTTGGCTGTACCCAAATTGACGGGCAAACCTACTGGGCAAGTAGGGCTTCAGGTACACAGTGTTGCGGTTGCGATAAACTAAATACGTCGGGCGAATGTTACGCAACCAGAAACGCATCTTCTCAGGTAAGAAATGAGGAGATCCAACGCCATCGACATGGACACTCCTTACTTCCTGGTCGATAAAACGGGGAACGGACACGAATAAATCATATCCGTCCACCCTCGCCAATATCCTCCGACACGCTGGCATGGTACTATATTCCCAAGGCTAATGGCGATACCTGAAAAGAAAAGCGTCGTCGTCCGTAACGCCGTCTTCCGTCCCAGGCCTCATCAAAGACCGATAATGCAACAACAGCCACCCCAGCAGGTAATGATAAGGCAGCTCTATGCGTTCAAAGTCCATCACCATGTCATGAGCGATGACCTTGGACGAAAAGGCGCGGAGACCATGATGAATGCTGCACACCATAGTGGAAAGAAGAGCCAGCCTGACCCCAAAGGCCAACTTCATGGCGGGAAGAATAAAGTGACGGCCGATCCTCTCGATGGAACCTGCCCCTCCTGAGACCACATAATTGCGCAGCCACACCATTAAAAAACCTGCCAAGAGTGCCTTCTCTGACAGCCGTCGAGTACCATAATAAAAATAGCTGAAAGAGTAAATCTGGCTCCCAAATTTGTCATCCTTAGACTTCGACCTCCCAGCAGTCAACACCAAGCCTTCTACTTTCCTAGGAGTTTGACGACCCCAGGAAGTGACTCGGCCAGCAGTACTGAATTTAAAAAGATAGGAGACCCAAGAATTGGTATGGGGAGTGTCCCCTTCTGAGTTATCATTTTTCTTGATAGCCGTTTGGTGACAGGTACTATGGTGACATAACAGTTCTTGGTACACAGCGACGAAGCCTGGGAATCGTCGATCTAGATCCTGGAACTCCTCGTTTGTTGGAGTGTACGCTTCGAAGGGCTCGTCTTCCCAGGGAAGCTTGGAGACAGCATACATCTCATGGAGAGCGAGCCCCAACTTCCCTACAGGTGTGAAGAAAGTCCCTGTCCGATGGTTATACATCTCCAGAAGGGCCATGAACAACGGCTTATTAATGGGCAATCCGTGGCTGGTACCCCGGATAGCATCATAAAGATTGACTTCTCACAAAAATGTCTCGTATTTCTGCAGAATCCACGAGGTCAGGTTAGCCCACGAGGGAATGGGGTGTAACCAGCCCAGCAGTGCCAATCGGCCAATAGGATAGGACCCTTTTCGAGCAAGCTGGCTCAGGAAGGTATCAGCCTGAGAAAATAAGAAGTTAGGACCGGGTGTGTTGATAAAGGTACCCGGAGCTAACCCTATCACTGATCGACTGGCCAGATCCTTGATCGTGCGTACTGACCCGGTAGTTTTATTGTAACGGATGTTACCCACAAACATCCCCGGTCTGGTTGGAGTGAGGGGGTCTGTCATCTGCCTGTCCAACAAGATCATGTTGAACCACACAAGAGAGAAATGACGCTTCATAATGGGGATATGAATCAGCATCCCGTCCAGATTAAAATCCCAACTCTCGGAAATATCTAGCACTCGGGAGTTTTCTATGATCAATGCATCCCCAAAGAGGAAGACCGGCCTCAGATACTTTCTATTTAGCTTCCCGAAGCTCATCATGTCACTAAGGAATTGGAAAGATTGAACCCTGATAACATTCAGTCACTCCAAAGGCTCATTAACAAGGAGCTGCTCTGACACTTGACGAACTAAATCGTCCCGTCGCACATCCGTGGCAAGTTGATTCGAGCCAACCAGAAGTTTTCCCGTAGGATTTACTGGCAGATTCACTGAAGAGAGAGACAAAATAAATAAGATTAGAAGATAGTCAAAATAAGAAGCATTTGAAAGATCATTTAAGTCTATGCGACTCGGGTCATCACAGCCTCATGCGGCTCAGAACCAGATGAGTCCATGCGGTTCGATTCATCATAGCCTTATGCGGCTCCGAGTCAAACGAGTCCAGACAAATCAAGTTCAGATGAGCTTATGAAGCTTCTGCGGTTTGGGTTCGGAAGGGCCTATGCGGTTCAAGGTTCACATGGACTCAACAGACAAACCTAGGTGCTGATGCGGCTCAGATTCAGGTGAGACTATGTGGTTCAAAGTCCACACGGACTCATGCACCCTGAACAGACAGACTCATACGGCTACAAGCAGATGAGCTTATGCGGTTCAAAAGTGAACTACGCTCATGCGGCCCAAACCAAAAATATATATGCGGTTCAGATCGAGTATGACAAGCCCATGCGGCCTCCTGGGCGAAGTGCTTATGCGGTCATATCGACGAACCTTGTACATGCGGCTTGTGCATAAATTATGCAGCAGAGCCATGGCAGTTAGGGTTCTAAGGCAACGCCCTTACCAGCAATGGGTGGATGAACGTCGGGATGAACAGAGTGAACAGCTGCCGACAGAGGAGTGGCCACGTCCGTCGCCACAGTCGCCGCAGAAGCGACCGCTTTGCCCTTCGCAGCCTTCGACGCAGCAACCTTCTTGGGAGCCATAGGTGCTTGGGAGAGAAAGGAGTTAGAACAGCGAAAGATCGAAGAGAGCAAAGGAGATTCCCTAGAACGAAAGTGTTCCTATTTATAGACAAGGAAGGAACGCCTCGATCCGTGTGCAATATGATGACCGACTCTTCGGTCATCGAGGCAAAATGGCTGAATAATAGCTTGACTCTTGGGATCCTGGCCCAAGAAAGCGGCTCTTAAAATCTGCAGCAAATCAAGAGCATTAAATGCAGAAGATTCACAGAAGATTTACACACGTGGCAGGAAGACATGGCAAGAAGCTCATGCGGCCAAAATAGTCCATGCGGCTCAGAGAGTTATACGGTTGAGGTAATCATGCGGCTGGTCAAATCCATACAGCTAGGACAGAATACATCCATGCGACTCTGGCATAATCATGCTTCTTATTCAAAGTATTTCAATTTTGCAAATTAAAAACTTTGAAGGAGGTCTTGTAGAAGCATAAAAAAGAAGAGAAAAATGATCCATGCGGCCAAGAAGCCGCATGCGGCTCAGGAGTCCCATGCGGCTCAAACACATAGGCAGCTCGAGTGGACTCCATATGGCCCGCAGAGGGAAGCCACGTGTCTTTTTAGAGCGGCTGTACCCAGCGTCATTCAAACACAATTAATGCTCTGACGGCTGACAGCTGACAGCTGACAGCTGACAGCCCTGACGTAAAGTAGTCATGATGACTGACACAAGAGCACTATCTTCCTAGGGAACTGGAGAAAATCTTCACAGCTTCGAGGCAAGTTTATGCGGCCAGACTAGACGAGTTCACACGGCCAGTGCAGAGAAACCTATACGGTTCAATCATGAAGGTCCCCCATGCGGCTCGGCCATGAAGACTCTCATACAGCTCGGCCATGAAGACCCCCATGCGGCTCGGTCATGAACATATTCGTGCGGCTCGGTCATGACAACCTTTATGCGGTTCGAGTATAGAGACTATTCATGTGGCTCGGTCATAAAATCTTTCATACGGCTCGGTCATGACGACCTTCATACAGCCCAAATATGAACGCTCCTCATGCGGCTCAACAATGATGACAGGACACGTGTCCTAAAGATAATCAAACTTTGGGTCAGATCCCAATAATTTGGGACACGTGGCAAGAGAATGAATTAAATTGATTCATTTAGATTTGCGGATATCAGCAAATCATCATAATGGGGATTTATTGCAATCAATATTAATTACTGACATGATTTGGCATAATCCTCATTAATGGCCCAGATCCTTCATGCTTAAGATTAATGGTCCAGATTGATCATTTACCAGGCCGCCGCCACTTTGAGAATGTACAATCATTACAAACCCTAATGATGCTCCCCCCACTATTATAAATAGCAGGGTGCCATTCCCTTGCAAGAGAGATAGGCACACACAGAGAGAGGCTCCCCCAATAATCAGAGAGAAAAATACACAGAGATCAATCCAGAGAGAGAGAAGCCAGAAGAGCAATACGAGGAGAGCAAGAAGAGCATTTCTTCGTCAACGCCAAGCATCTCGTCACAGGAGCCAAGGCTACGTCCGATCGTCCAAGGAGTAAGGCAGAGCTGCCGTCGCTTTCCCGAGCCTCTACCGTCACCCCCCAGAATCAAAAATAAACAATTGTACTTAGATTGATGTACCTAGGTTTTCGTCCGTAGGCTTTCTTTGTACAAGCGAGTTTGTAACGTGAAGTAAAAGTCCAGTCCTCCCGTAAAACTGTTCTGCTCTTTTATATTTCATGGCAAACAGATGCTAGCTGAGACGGATCTCGATGTTCTTTTCACCGTTAGTTGCCTCCCGGGAGTTCTGGGCCCTTGTAGTTGATTTTGTTTCGTTATTGTATTTGTCTCTGATACATTCTGGTCTTGTATATTCATTTGTAGACTTTAGTTGTTTCTGAGTTATTGATATCCTTTCCTATTTTCATATCTTTCTTAGTTGTTTGTGTTTTGATTGGAGTACATTGTGATTTTGGATTATTTAGATGTAGAGATTTATTAGGAACTTGACAGTGTTCTACCGTCGATACTATGACGTAGGCTGGGAGTGGCCCACATATTCGTGCTCGAATATCTGGGTGCAGGTCGTGACACATTCTTATGGTAGCCCATGCATGTCCGTCTTTGCTATTAATGCGAAGTCATGGTAGTAGTTGAGCTTATTTGTACTAATGAGAGCCTGCCCTAGGAATAAGATTTGAGCCATGGAATATTTTAGGATCTTGGTACTCAATCACATATTAGGAACTCTTGATAGATTTCAGGGATGACCCCTGAGAATCTTACTTCAAACTATTTTGAATTTATCTTCATTTTGCTTTTGCTCGTCCTGATTTCGAATATATGTTCATTCTCGAACCCTATTCTTGCTTTTGGTTGAGTTTATGGACCCCAAAAAGAACTAGAAAGTAGAAGTCGAACTTATATATCCTTAGGTTGAGAAGAGAACATGATTAGCCAATCTTATATAGAGGTTGAGATTTGTTTTAGATTATATTCCAGGAATTTTAAATTTTGACTTAGATTGTATCTTTGGGATAACCCCTGAGAACCTCTCTCTAAACTCTATCTCGGAATCTATTTCTGCTTGTTTCCATTTACTTTTCCTTGATTCGTTGTTGAATTTGATTCCTGTTGATTCGTTGTTGATTTTTATTTTGTATCTAGACAAATTTTATGGATTGAATTAAGATATATTCGGATAACATATTTGATGAGGATAGTAAGAAAGATAAATGTCTACTTTATTTATGGAGTTTAGAATTTATCGCAGTCATACTAGCTAGCATGACAAGAACATAGAGCCTGACTTTGGATATACTTATCCTAGTTATGGAATTTAGATCTTTTTGCAGCCATACCGGTTGGTGTGGCAAGAATTCTAGATAACATGATTATAAGATGTATACCTTAATTATGGACTCTATCGTTTATTGCTGATATACTTACTGGCGTGGCAAAAATTCTGGCAACATGATTCAAGAAGACGTGTATGGTTATCAGATTGTATCTTAACTTGGTTCACTTCGTTATGACCATATGAGCAAGAACAAATTTTACCATTATTTCTTCGTTTTACCATTATTTCTTGTCTTAACATTATTCCCTTGACTTAATTAACTCTGTCCACTTACATGAATCATCTATCTCGTATTTTCTTCTGTCGGCCACACTTTGAAATCTTTTTGAATCTCGTATCTTTTTACTTGGAAAAGGTCGAGGAAGTACCGCAAATCATCTAGCTCTAAAAGGTGTAAATTGTTATCATATGGTAATCTTGGTAGAAATATAAAATGTTGGACATTGATATAGAATTTTGGGATTGAGATATGATTGAGATTGAGAATGAAACCAAGAGACCAGTAGCATCAGTTTGGAAACCATTATACTAAAGAGATTATTTTGGGTATGGTTTATTTTGGGAAGGACGTAGGAGGATTTGAGTAAGAAGAACAGTAGAAAATACATCAATGGTAACCATAATATCTTGTAGTTATATTTCTAGAAATAGTAAGGATAGCCGAGGTTGAATTGTTTGAGAACCGGGATATTTTTAGGTTACTGATTCTTTAGATATTTCATATTTGAATTAAGACAAGATACCAAAGTTGAAATTCGAATATATGGAAGGAAGCTTATGACTATATGCGGTGACGATATGAAATTGAACAAAGATTGGTAAGGATGATTAGGAATCGAGAGAACACAAAAATTTTGAGTTAAAGAAAAATTAGAGATTTTGTGAAAGTTTTTAAGAAGGATAATATGTAAAGGAATAGGGTTGAAGGAAATGCGAAGGTTGATTTTTATTATATAGTAATGGTGGTATCGCACTGTGAGTAATATGAAGGGTGTAACTTGAATGGATGTTCAAGAATATTTTATGAAACTGATTCAGAGATTTCGGATCCAATTTAGGACAAGGTGGAAGGATTTGAATTTCAAGATGATTAAGTTGATACTGGAGTATAAAATCAAAAAAAAAGAGGAGTTCTAACAAGAGCATGATTCATGGATAGTGACTTTGGGATTAAGGTCAAGCCTATAGTATTATAATATGGTTCAATCTTCATGACTAAAAGTTATAATTTTTGGTAGTAGTCATATAAGGGTTTGATTTTCATATTTGGAAGATAAAAGGTATGGTTGGCAAATGATGATCAGATAAACTTGGTAGTAGCAGAGTGAGAAGATTATCTTAACTTCCCTATGAAATCTTGCCTTTTGATTTCCCCATCATAGTAAAAAATATTCAAATTATTCCCTAACCCTTGAACCACCCTTTAAGTTTTCAAAATCACTAAATTCTAATTTCCTTGATCGCGACCAATCGACTTTGGTCATCCCCTTTTATCGTACCAATATTTGTAACCCTTGATCGTACTCAATTAACTTAAATTCAGTCGTGCCTTAATCTCTATCAATATGTTGCTCATGCTCAAAAACTTTGATGTCATTCTTATCAAACCTAAATTCCATTTTAATCAAGAATTGATTAGCCCTATTCTTCGTCATGTCAATATTTTAATTTTGATCGTGATTAAACTTCGATACCAATATCACTCGTGCGTAAAAACTCCGATTTATTCTTAAAATGACTAAATTATGTTCCAATCACGATTAAGCTTCATACTATCCTTGATCATACAAAAATTTCATGTTTGGTCATGCCTAGGTTACTATCATACTCTTCATCATATCTAAATACTGTTTGACCATGGTTAGACTGACCTAATCTATAATCGTGTCAAAATTTGATTATAATCATGTTTGGATTTAGATACCATTATTACTCATGCCTAAACTTTCGATTTAAATTCTTAGGAATAACTAGTTCCGTGTTAACCATGATTTGATTTTAGCCATTAATCTTCATGTTGGTCGTGCCTAGATGACCTGGCACGACTAGACGACTTGAATCCCATGATCGTAATTTCGATGATGGTAACTATATGTATTAATTTTTGCCTCTGAATCGTGCCTGAAATTTTTGATCCTCGATCACGACTATGTCGGAATAAATATTCCCATCGTGCCTAAATGATTGATTCTCTAGTCACCGTGCTGCTATTTCCTTCCTATTTTATGACTAGGTTTTTAATTTCGTCACTCTATTCTAAATCGTGCATATATTTTTTCTTCACATCACGAATCTATCGTGCCAAAAATTACTAGTTATGTCTAAATAATTTTGAATTGATTATCTTGATCGTACCATAGTCGTTGTTCTTGATCGTGTCTAAATTATTGCCTAAACTTTCTATCATGTTTTTGATCCCTCCATCAATCTTAATTTCGAGGACGGAATTTTTTCAAGGAGGGTAGATTTGTAACCTCCGTTAATCAATTTTTTGGATTTTTCAAAAATTTTGTATTTTATTTTTATTCTCTGAAATTTTTTGGATTTTTGAAATCGTGAATACAATATGTTTTCGACCGTAATTTCTATCGGTCCTTGTTGGTCTTGGATTTTTAAAAACTATTTTTTATGATGTTACTTAATTGAATTATCTGTCCACTTCAGGAATCTATAAGTTATAAATACTTATATTTATCTAGGGAAAATATTTGTAAAACTAATTTTTGTAAATAATAAATATTTCTTTACTAATCATTCATATTGAAAGGTTTTTAAGAATGGTAGGTTTTTTCGTTTCGCCTTAGGATCGGGCTAAAGGCCGTATGGATCCTATGTTAGCCGACCAAGCCTATGCTTGGACTGCGGGCTACGATTTAAATGATGGTAGCCAAATTGTAATTAGTTACTAGACTTTTGTAATTCATTTTACTAACTAATTATTATTAATTATTAGATGATAACTAATAATTAATCTAACTAATAATCAGAAAACAAATGTTAGCAGTTAGTAGCTAGAGTTAGTGTTAGTGTTAGTTTTCTACTATTTTTCCTATTATCTATTACATTACATTTTTCCTTAGGGTTCCTTTCCTACCCTATATATATGCTCATATCCCCAAAATGTTACATCTCACAAATTCCCAAAACCTAATTTTCCTACTCACGCACAGCCGCCATTTCCCCTATTATTGTAACTATTCTCCCGACCACGCTATCCCGGTCATCCACCCCAGCAATCCGACCATTCACCACCATTGTCTCTGCCACCAGTAACTCCCCTCCACTGGCAACCACCACCTCAGCCAACTTGGCCGCACCGACCAATTACATCATCACCACCACTGCAGCCCATTGCTGCCAGCAACCGACACCACCCGCAGCCGCCATCCCGTAGTCGACCATCAACCTTGCCCCGACCACCAGTGGACCATCATCACCACCACTATAACAAGGCCACCACCGTCATCATTCATTTCCCCTATCCACCACCGAAACCTCATTTCCCGGACAACTCCGGTCGATCTCACCAGCACCCCCACCATAGTCACCACCACCATCCATCTCGTCGCTGTCTCCTTGGCACCGGCCGTCACTACACGAACAACCCCACACCCACTCGCCACTACCAACCTCTCACCGGCCTCCAAACCCAGTCCTTCCACGAACTATTTTCCTTCACCACCACTAGCTATACCCCGGCGACCCCGTGCCCTGCTTCGTCTGATCTGCCTCACTTGAGCGTCGACGAGAGCTCGCCACCGCACCGTCTGATCCACCGCTCGTGCCTTTCCGAGCCAATCCCAGCCTCCTCGTGCCCCTCTCTCCCTGTACTAACGCGTGCATCGTCCATCCGTGCAGTGTCACCTACCCTTACTTAGATCCGCAGAGCCACAACGTCACTACGCCGGAGTAGTAGCCCTTGGTGAGCCGCCTCTAAACTCCCCTCTCGATCTTTTTTACTACTTTCCCTCTCTTTCCCTAATCTCTTAATTCTTCTTCACTCTCTCCTCTCCTCTAATCTCTCCCTTTTTGAGAATATAAACAGAGCATTGGCAATGTGGGCTGGGCCTTTAGGCTATATTCTTTTGTATAATAATTTGTATTGGGCCCATAGAATTTAATTTAATTGCTTAAATGGGTATGAGCCTATTCTCTTTTTAGAAATTAATATGTGGGATATTATATACATGAATGTACATAAATAATATATATATTTGCATGTATATACATATAATATTTTGTACTATTAATGGTATTATTATCAATAATTAATATTATAATTATTATTAATATTATAATAGAATGGCATGGGCCCTACATTCTATTAGAACAAATTTGGGCATTTAGCCCTATATTATTGGAGTAGATTCAAATTGGGCCTCGGGCCCTCAATCATAAATATTGGTTCAAACTGGGCTTTAAAGCCCTACATTATTTATTAATTTTAAAAGTGGCCTATAGCCTTCACTATTGGATTAATAGTTTAATTAGGCTTCTAGCCCTACATTAGTTCAAATAAAGCTAAATCGGGCCTCAGGACCTAAATTGTAATTTGATGTGGACTTCGAGTCCTACATGGCATTTATATATTTTAATTCATGGATAAAATGGTCCTTGGTCCTATAATGATCAATTGGGTTTAAAATAAATATATTATTAATTTACTTTGATAAATTGGACTTTGGCCCTAGAAAATATTTGATCAATTATTGGTTGTGGGCTGGTATACAAGTTAATATTTAGCCTTAAGCCTCTAAAATAATAATGATACTTTCTATAAATGATTGGATAATATTATTTACTATAACTCTTAATCAATTTCATTTAACTTATTAAATCAATCGTGACTATTATAGTCGTTTCCCTTTCTTATCTCGATTATCGTGCCGAACTCTAACTTAGGGCTTCTATATATCAAAATAGGCTTTTTGGACTATTCTGGACTCAATAGAACTACATGTGCCATCGTTTGGGACCTTCTTGTGGAGCATAGCATTGTACCTATCCCGTGTCGACACATTCGTGTCGCGCACGTCGACTCCAACCAAATCGAGGCGAGTACATTCTCTGTTGTTTTCATTCATGATAGTATCTATATTGCTTGCTCTAGACTACTTTACTTGATGTTGACACATTGTTAACACGGACTGGTACTATATGGATCTTGTCATGAGATGTTATCCCCTTACCGGGTAGATCAGATATTCCATGTTCGCGTACTTTACCATGTGCATCGTGTACTCCTTGTATTTGTATTATTTATGTACTCTCATGTGCTCACATGTGCTTCATGTTCAACTAACAATCATGTACGTAACGTAACGTGATCGGATCCTTGTGTATTGATTGGGGTAGGGGAGAGTAGAAGTGGTTATGTGATTAAATTCCTCTAGTGTGCTCATGTATATGTCGATTATGCCTTCACGTATAATCGAGTTACCATAGAATAATCATGTACAACCTAAACCAATCATATAACCATCTTGTGCTCTGAAACACTTATTTTTAGCCCAATGATTACATCGTGTTTTTGAATATGACTAATCAATTAAGTTTAACATTATGATGTCACTAATATTCATATACTCACTATTATGTTGTTACTTAAACTTAGCATTGTCCTAATTGTCCTATATCATATTGCCATGCTTGTATCGTACTGCAACATATTTTGCTCGCCTAACATGTATTTGTAGACATGCAGTAAGCATGATCGAACATGATCAAACCAAGACATAGGCAATGAAGAACTAATGATGGACCAAAGACGACGTCATATACAAAGATTTCTCCGAACCGCCTGGCGACCTATCCGGGGCCTCATATCGGGGGTTTCGCTGCCCGGTCAGCGGACAGGGGTCGAGGGGACAGCGTCCCCTATCGGAAGTTTGGGGGCGAAACCCCTGAAAGGTATTCAGATTTCCAGATCTGTATATCTTTGGACGACTGCTGTCAAGAAAAAAGACGTCTTTAGGTCTGCTCAAATATCAGAAGAAAGGTGTCATCAAAAGGGCTCTTGGTTTTCCTATTTATTCTAAGTCTGTAATCTTCAATTTATTGAGTCTAGAAAAATGTGTACGTTGAGTCGTACTGTGTCATCTCAACCCCTCGACATATCTCTCCAAGCTCTACCATACAAACAGACCAATTACTGAACCAAGCCCAAGCTCCACCAAGCCAAACAAATCCCAAATGCCCAAAGGCTATTCTGCCACCTATGAGGTAGAGTTCGGGCCGAACTCTGCCCCCATACAGAGTTCGGGCCGAACTCTGTCTCCTAATTTTCAGCATCCTTATTTTTAGGGCCTGCTTGGTACAAGCTGTCCAACGTTCAAAAATTTGAATTCTTGGGGCAGAATTCGGACCGAACTCTGCCTCCCCAGAGTAGTATAAATAAGGCTTGATTTCTCTCATTTCAAGTCATCTTTCAATCTCTCATTCTCAATCATCTAAGCCTTGTACTACCTAAGCCTTACTCTTCCAATCTACTAGCCACAAAACTTCCTAAGCCCCAAGGTGCTCAAGTGCGATTCAGCTAGAAGTTTTTGTGCAATAGTTGAAAAGAAGTCACTTAGAAAATTCTAAGTTTTGCCACTGCGAAGTTAAAGTTACGAGCGCTTCAAAGGCTCGTGTTTGTAAGAAGTTGGCATGCTCTTCTGAGTAAAGGCACGTGGTTGTACACTATTTCACAAATAGTGGATTTTAATCATGAGCTAGAGTTCTCAGGCCTGGACTAGTCCTCCACGAGGGAAACCAGGTTAAAACTGCTGTGTCTGTGAATTCTCTTCTGATCTTTATTTGCTTCCGCATTTCTCTCTAATTTATTTACTATATTGATAGTTGTTTTGTGGAGGTGATATAGAGTTAATTTTTAATATGGTGATTATCGACACAAACTCTATTTACCCCCTCTAGAGTTGCCTACATGTTATTTCACTTATGTTTATTATAGTTCATAGATTCTCTATTTTATTTTTTGTACTCAGTTTACTTATCTAAATCGCATGTATCCCTGTACTTCTTTTATAGCATGTCATGTACTTTATTCTATTACTAGCTCTATATTTTCTACCATGCTATGGAACTGCTTTTAGAGTTATGTGCTTTACTCCAATCCTGACAGGATAACCAATATTTTTTTAGGAGTTGTTATGTCCACATTATTGGACCACAGGTTGATGCTAGATGAGACGGATCTCGATATTCTTTTCACCGTGAGTTGCCTCCCGGAAGTTCTGGGCCCTTGTAGTTGATTTTATTTCGTTATTGTATATGCCTCTGATACATTCTGGTCTTGTATATTCATTTATATACTTTAGTTGCTTCTGAGTTATTGATATCATTTCCTACTTTCATAACTTTCTTAGTTGTTTGTGTCACGACCCGCACCCGCTTTCCGGGATATGAGTGCGTGTCCAAGCCAGCCTACGCCGCAGAGTCGGCAGTAGAACGTTGACTAGCAACAATAAACAAATGCTCAAAATAAACTTTTATGGCTCATTCACATTTCTAAATTAGTTACAACATTTACAAGTTTTATAACTAAAGGAATGTACAAGGTTTGTCACTACCACATTTTAGCTTGAGGGTATTTTAGTCATTTTGTGAATTTTTAATTTATTTTGAATTATTGAAGTGATGGTTGTTATTTTGACTTTTGCTAGTTGAGGCTTTGGAGACTAACCTAGATGTTGACTCTAGCTATGGTGACTTGAATAGCATGGTGGGACCCTAGTCTAACTTAAGTCAACCCAAGTTAAGTCACTTAGAATCAAGTTTCAAATAGGAGGATAAAAGATTAGGTTCAAGGACTTTTGACTTATGAATTGATTTCCCTTACCATTTAAACTTGGCCCAAAGCCCACTAGTCTAACCCTAACCCTAATTCCTTCCTCTAGTGGCCGGCCACATTGGGATCCCCCTATAAAGTCTCTCTTTTATTGTTCTTGCCTCTTTTATAACATTGCAACTTTTGAAAGGAAAGGTATTTGTCCATCTTCTCAAATTCATAACTAATTCATTTTAATTCCTTTTTGACTCTAGTTTCTTGGATTAGAGTCTAATCCTACTCTATTTTCTGTTCATGGAGAGAAATCTCAGTTTTGGGACAATTTGGAGATTTTGGCTAGCAAGGAGAATCATTCTATTTGGGGCTTTTCTTTGTCATTGACACACTATAGGTAAACCCGCTAAATTATGTTTAATTTCTGATTTCTTTGCATATTAGCCTAGATCTAAGTGTCCCCTAGCTGTGGTGTATGATTTGTGTAAATTTGTATTGATTTCGTGTCCGTATCGGACACGTATCATAACCTAGATCTAAGTGTTTGTGAAAATGCCTCAATGGGTTTTAGTTTACTGTTTTTAAAAAGTAATTAAATAGAAATTTTGATTTATATATATATTGATTTCCTAATTGAATGAGTCTAATTTGAGCCGTGTCCGTGTCCAAACAGGACACGAACACTCCCACTGCACATACGCGGGCAGTGTCCTGCTGCCCGACTGTTTGTGCTCTTCGCACAGGGCACGTGGACACAGGAAATTTGGGGAGAATGTCGGGGCATTAACTGACATCCACTTCCCAAAGTTTGGGAACACTTGGTTCACCATACGATGAGGAATCGTGCCCGTACTGGACATGCGCTGTGTGCGCACAATCACAATACACGCACTGATACGGGTCTCGTATCCGTTGTGGACATATTGGAGACACGTTGCAGGCTGTCTAGGGTGTAGCCCTATCCTAGGCGAACCCCCAGGCACGAGCACGTGTCTTGGGTTGTGCTGTGTCGTGTCCACGAATTCAGGGAACACGTGCACGAGACTGTGCACTGTCCTGTTAAACACGAGTATGAAAAATGGGTTTGGACACGTTTGTGTCCAGTTCTTGGACACCATAACACACGTATAACACATTCGTATATGACACTATAATTACCAACCCATTAAACTGGTTTTTAGTTGTATTTGAATTCAAAATCGGGTTTTCCCCCAATTTTCCTGATACTGTCAGTATACTCGAATTTTCTGAGAATTAATTGTATGTTAAACTATTTTCGAATGATTAAATTGAATGTTGGTTCACCAGTACATATCTGAGATTCACCTACATGTTGGGTTTTTATGTTGGCATAGGATTTTGGGTTTCAATTTTGTATTAGGCTGTCAACCTGAGAATTGTGTATGTGTGCACTATTTTCTCATATAGCACACACACACACACATGTAAACTGAGAACCTATACTACCTACTGCTGCATTGATTCCTGTTATACACACACTCATACACATCTACACACACAAAGGAATCTGTTTACACACACTGGTAAACTTGGACTGAAACTAGCTCACTGATTTCCTATTCACACACACATGCAAACCTGAGAACCTATGTTGATATCTAAACACACACACACACATGTAAACTTGGGACACCCTATAGCCTATGTTGTGTTCACACATACACACACTACTGCTACACCTAAAAACTGAGAACACACATTATAAACCACATGCACACATCACCCTACCTACAGTACACTCACTCACATATGCTACACACACATAAGAACACTAACCTAAAATCCTATGTTGCACTATATACACATACACATTGAGACACACACACCCTCTTTACTACCACACACATTACTGCCACTCACACACTCATACACACACACACACACATATATACGCATTGTCACTCTATCACTCTATATGTATACATATATATAATATCTATAATCTGTGTGATAATAATATGTAATATGTATGTATGTTGCTTATATTAATTTAGTATATATATAAGTGTGGAAAATATGTGAGTACATGCCAATATAGATTGTATGTGGCATATAGCCTATATGGTTCCTATGTGTATTCATATGTGTATATAGTAATGTATACATGAGATTGTGTTGTTAGGCTTGTATAACATTGTGATGGTGTGTGATTGCTAGATAGGTATGGTTAGGCTTAGTGAGACTTGTCTGGGTTAGGTTTGACCTAGTTGACCTAGTTTGACTAGTGTAGTTGACTAGAGTTGACCAAAGGTTGACTTTAGCCTTTATTGACCCCAACATCATGTAGAATACATTGTAGCAGTCTATTTTACCATTCTGGACATATTGTAACTTGTGTTTTTCTAAATAGGAGTCAGGCACCACTCCTCAGACAGTATATTCATTCAGATATTCAGGATATCAGGCGAGTACATTCTCCGATCATTTCATGACTTGCTTAGGATTATATTCCTGCTCTAGATTACTTTACTTGATGCTGTTACATTGGTAACACAGATTGGTACTATATGGATCCCTTCATGAGATGTTATCCCTCTCAGGAGCATCGGATACTCATGTCTTGTGTGTTTTACTTACATCATGTATCTCTTACTTCTGCTATCATGAATCTATCATGAATCTGCTTGTGACTCATGTACTCTCATGAATCACGGAGCCTTCACGAATCTATTCATAAATCACTCATTATGAGTCAGTAGCGTAGTCATGAATCTTAACGTAACTTGAATGGATCCTTGTGTATTGATTAGGGAAATGAGGGAGTAGAACTAAATATGTGAATGATTCCAAAGTAGTGTAGTCATGAATCAACTCTTTAGGATAGCCATGAATCATCTCCAGCTGTTCACATGTTTATCTTGTACTCTGATTCACTAGTCACTGATAGTTCTCTATTATAGTAGCTATTTACTTACAGTTCTCTCTTTTATTCTTTTAGTTTCATGTATCTTACTCTCTAGCATGTTTATATTTCCTAACCTGTTATGATTTGCGTGAGATGTATTATGCTCACTCCAGTCCTTACTAGACCTGTTGAAAATATTACAGAGGATGAGGACGAGGCGCTCTGTACTATATATTATGGGACAGCCCTAGAGGATAGCTATGACTTGGATCTCCAGCATGATCCATTAGCAGTGGATGATACACCTTTAGTCTAGAGTTGTCTTTTCAGTTGTACTTATTTCTCTGGATTATTGTATTTGAGCTTTGGATGTTCTGGATTGCTATGATATCTTAGACACTTAGATTCTCTATCTATTTGTATCTTTTGTGGATTCATTTCATATCTATATACTTTATCGTATTTCTACCTTAGTTGTGATTGAGACTATATTTCTGTATTGTCCTCTATTCGGAGTGTATATACTGTACAGATACCTTATATTGTTAGATGTTATGACCTAGGACAGCGTTCTACCGCCGACACTGTGGCGTAGGCTGGGCGTATTCACTTTTCGTGCCCTTACTCTAGGGTACGGGTCGTGACACGTTTTTAGTGGTGGCCCATGCAGGTCTAGTTTTATGTAGTGGTATTCGAACTAGAGTATCACTACAGCCTGTTGTAGGATTAGGATATTTTGAAGGTACTCAATCACACTAGGAAACTCCTTATCAGATTCCGTTTATCTATATTTTGCTGCTTATTGTCTTCCTTTGAATATAAACTGTCCTCCTTTGATATTTCGACTCATTCTCAGAAATTGTTTCTTGTTTGATCTATGTCTCCATGATGGTTATCGAGACGAAATCGTATCGCCCCGGACCGGGGGACGTTGCAGAGGGGTCTGCCACCTCTTGTCCTGTGCAGCCAGCTCCCGGTACCGCAGCCCCAGTTATGCCAGCTGGGGTGGGTGTTTCAGCTGGATTCGGAGGAGCCCCTCCACCAGTTAGGAGGAAGAGCCCGGTGATTCCTGAGATCCTTTCGCCACAACAGCCTCCACCTGCGGGGATGGTAGATGCTGCTCATCTATTCTCCTTCATGGAGAGGATTCTGGAGTCTCATCAACAGCAGCAGTAGCATCAGACTGCCGACTTCTGTCAGGGGATCGACGAGGCCCATCAGCTGGTCCATACGACTGTGGAGATAGTGGCTACTCAGGGGCCGTAGCAGCAGCCTCACCGGAGGGAGAAGGACATTCAGGACTTCCAGAAGATGCACCCTAGAGACTTTCTGGGTACCGAGGGCATACACTACGCAGATGACTGGATTGAGCACATCGAAGAGATTTTTCGGCTGGCAGAGATACCAGCCAGACTTCATATTGAGGCAACAGGCAGTCAGATGCAGGACCTAGCCCGTACCTGGTACCAGACAGATCCCCGAGTGAAAACAGAGGGTCAGACATGGGAGCAGTTCAAGGAGTTGTTCAAGGAACAGTTCTTCTCGGATGTGGCACTAGGAGGCATCGAGGCACTTCGAGAGTCTGGTTCAGGGGAACCAGACAGTTGCAGAGTGCGCCGAAGAGTTCTGCCGGTTGGCCAGGTTTATAGATGATCTGACGGAGAAGACAAAAGCTAGAAAGTTTTGTCGAGGGTTAATCAAGGAGGTTCGGTCACTGACTAAGAGTAATCGGAATGCTACTTTCGCGGAGATCTTTGCAGGAGCCATGGCAGCGGGGGACGACCTGGGGCTAAAACTGAAAAGAGGCCGGGATTTCCAGGGAGCCAGCAAGAATGGAGGCCAGGCCAAGAGGCCTTATTTTCAGTACCAGCAGCCGCAGAGGCAGATACATCAGCAGCAGTTCCAGCCGTAGCAGTTCCAACAGCAGGGCCGTGCACCCTTCCAGCCGGTGCAACATCAGCAGCCGAGGGTACAGCATCAGGCACCGAGACAGCAGTCCACCAGTTGTGTTTACTGCAAAAAGCCGGGGCACGGGTGGAGCGAGTGCAGGAAGAGATTGGGCAGGTGCCTAATGTGTGGAGCAGCTGATCATCAGCTGGAGGAGTGCTCTCAGTTCACAGGCAGAGCAGTGTAGGGAGCGGGAGCCAAGGCTCCGGCGGGGCAGCAGAAGGGACCACTGCAGACTCAGCAGCAGAGGTTCGTCCAGCATCAGCAGCAGGCCCGAGGACGTCAGCAGGGGCAAGCTTTCGCCATGGCGGCCAAGGATACAGAGGCCATTAGGGAGTTGATAGCAGGTTCGGTTCTTCTCGACTCCATTCCAGCTTTCGCCCTATTTGATTCTGGGGCTTCCCACAGTTTTATGTCGGTATCATTTGTTATTAGGCACTGCCTTGTACCTGAATCATTGCCTAGGACCTGCAAGATCACGACCGGGGGTGGTGTTATCCTCGTGAGTGATGTTTGAAGATGGCGGAGAGTTATTTTGGGAGGCCGAGAGTTGGAGGTGAGTCTGCTCGTAATGCCACTACCGAACTACAATATCGTATTAGGTATGGATTGGTTGAGCAGGCACCACGCTAGCATAGATTGTCGTGGGGGTAGAGTTCTGTTTGGAGCAGCAGGAGAGCCAGAGTTCGAGTTCACCCGACGGTAGGAGGAGCAGAGCAGCAGACTTTTCTGCGGGGTTTCAGTCGAGGAGCAGGCAGCTCCACATCCCTTGATTGCAGAGTTTATGGACGTCTTTCCGGAGGAGTTGCCAGGACTTCCATCGGACAAAGATGTAGAGTTCTCGATAGACTTGGTTTCCGGTACGGAGTCGATTTCTTAGCATGTCTATCGAGTGAACAACAGTGAGTTGGTGGAATTGAAGAAGCAGGTGGATAAGCTGTAGGGCAAGGGCTTCATCTGTTCTAGTTCTTCACCTTGGGGTACACCGGTAATCTTTGTACCCAAGAAGGATGGGTCGGTACAGATGTGTATCGACTACAGGGCACTCAACAACCTGACGATCAAGAACAGTACCCACTGCCGCGGATCGATGATCTCTTTGATCAGTTGAGCGGAGCTCGAGTTTTTTCGAAGATTGATCTGAGGTAGAGGTTATCATCAGGTAAAGGTAAAGAGGGAGGATATTTCGAAGACCGTATTCAGGATGCGGTATAGACAGTTTGAGTTCTTGGTTATGCCGTTTGGGCTGACCAACGCCTCGACGGTATTTATGAACTTGATGAACAAGGTGTTCCACCAGTACTTGGACAAGTTCATGGTGGTGTTCATCGATGATATCCTGGTGTACTCGAAGACTGAGGAGGAGCATGAGGAGCATTTGAGAGTGGTTCTAGAGACACTCAGGAGGGAGAAGCTTTATGGCAAGCTCTCAAAGTGCGAGTTCTTTCTGGACAGAGTTGACTTCTTGGCTCATGTGGTGACTGGAGATGGGATCTCAGTGGACCCGAAGAAGATCACGGCAGTTGAGGCTTGGTCGGCACCGAGTTCAGTAGCAGAGATCAGGAGCTTCTTGGGACTGACAGGCTATTACAGGAGGTTCATGCAGGATTTCTCCCGGATTACAGAGCTGTTGACTAGGCAGACCCGGAAGGATGCAGAGTTTGTTTGGTCAAAGGAGTGTCAGGTCGCTTTTGATGAGTTGAAGAAGCGGCTGACGACAGCTCCGATTCTGACATTGCCATCAGGATCGGGAGGGTTCACTATCTATAGTGACACCTCGGGGATGGGTTTAGGTTGTGTCTTACAGCAGCATGGGAAGGTGATTGCCTATGCTTCCAGGCAGTTACGTTCCCATGAGAAGAAGTACCCTACCCACGACTTGGAGTTGGCAGCAGTGATATTTGCTTTGAAGTTGTGGAAACACTACTTATATGGAGAGAGGGTAGAGATCTTCACAGATCATAAGAGCTTGAAGTAAGTGTTTACACAGAAAGAGCTCAACATGAGGTAGCACAGGTGGTTGGAGTTGATGAAGGACTTCGACATTTCACTACAGTATCACCCAGGGAAGGCCAACGTGGTTGCCGATGCCTTGAGTAGGTATCCGGTAGCTATGTGTTTGACTATGGATCGTCACTTGCTAGTAGATTTGGAGAGCCTGAGGATTAAGGTGATTGTGCCAGAAGTTCAGATGCGGATGTGGGGCCTTCAGATTCAGTCAGACTTGATGAAGAGGATCAAGTCGACACAGTTCGAGGATGTTGCTCTGCGGTGTATTCGAGAGCAGGTTCGAGCAGGGCTGGTGGATGATGAGTTTACTCTTGCAGAGGATGGCGCTTTGAGGCACGGTTCCAGGCTGTATGTGCCCAGTGGAGAGCTTAGGGAGCAGGTCATGTAAGAGGCCCATCGATCTCAGTACTCTATACATCCTGGTGTCAACAAGATGTACAGGGATCTGAGAGAGCACGTCTGGTGGTATGGGATGAAGCGGGAGGTAGCTCGCTTCATAACTAGATGTTTGGCCTGTCAGCAGGTCAAGGCAAAGAGGCAGAGGCCAAGAGGTTTGTTGCAGCCATTGCCCATTCCAGAGTGGAAGTAGGAGCACATCACGATAGATTTTGTTTCTGGATTGTCGCGTACACCAGGAGAAAAAGACGCAATTTGGGTCATCGTAGACAGGTTGACCAAATCGGCCCACTTTTTACCATTTAAAGTGGGTACGCCTATTGAGAGGCTTGCAGAGATGTACATACGGCAGATTGTCAGGATTCATGGAGTTCTGGTCAGCATTGTCTCGGATCGAGATAGTCGCTTTACTTCCTATTTCTGGCGGAGTCTGCAGACTAGTTTGGGCACTCAGCTCAAGTTTAGTACTGCATACCACCCTCAGACGGACAAACAGTCAGAGAGGACTATTCAGACGCTCGAGGACATGCTGCGGACGTACGTCTTAGATTTTGGAGGATCCTGGAGGATCACCTGCACTTGGTGGAGTTTGCTTACAACAACAGTTTTCAGGCCAGCATTGAGATGTCACCCTTCGAGGCACTGTACGGGCGTAGATGTCGTACACCCTTATCTTGGGATGATGTCGAGGAGCGAGCTTTATTGGGACCTGAGATGGTTGTTGACGCAGCCGGAAAGGTGAAGCTCATCAGGGACAGACTTCGCGTGGCGCATGACAGACATCGGCATTGGGCCGATAGCCACCGGAGGCCTTTGGAGTTTGAGGTACAAATTAGAGATAGGATTAGAAGTAGGTTATTGTTTGTGTTTGTTTGATCATGTTTGATTATTTTATAACTTGAGACCTTGTTTGTGTTTAGGTCGGAGACATATTTTTTTGAGGATATCTCCGACTCGTGGTACCATACATTTTGGTGGAGGTGGAAAGCTTAGCTTGTGCTTCATCGGACCTTTCGTGATCAACGGGAGAGTCGGTGATATGGCATACAGGCTAGACTTGCCACCTGCACTAGTGGGTGTCCACAACGTATTCTATGTATCACAGTTGAGACGATATGTGGCTGATCCTAGCCATGTACTTGACCATTCGGAGATTGAGGTGGGACCTACTCTTAGTTATCCAGAATAGCCAGTGGAGATTCTGGATCGTCGATAGAAGGTACTGAAAAATCAGATGATACCCTTGGTTCGCGTCACATGGAGGCATTATTCTCCAGAAGAGTCTACCTGGTAGCGGGAGGATGAGATGCGCGAGCGGTACCCATATCTTTTTGGACCTTGAGGTATGATTGCCTATCCTTCTCATCAGTTTAGTTTCGTCTTTTAATTTCAAAGACAAAATTCTTTTAAGGAGGGTAGATTTGTCACTACCACATTTTAGCTTGAGGGTATTTTAGTCATTTTGTGAATTTTTAATTTATTTTGAATTATTGAAGTGATGGTTGTTATTTTGACTTTTGCTAGTTGAGACTTTGGAGACTAACCTAGATGTTGACTCTAGCTATGGTGACTTGAATAGCATGGTGGGACCCTAGTCTAACTTAAGTCAACCCAAGTTAAGTCACTTAGAATCAAGTTTCAAATATGAGGATAAAAGATTAGGTTCAAGGACTTTTGACTTATGAATTGATTTCCCTTGCCATTTAAACTTGGCCCAAAGCCCACTAGTCTAACCCTAACCGTAATTCCTTCCTCTAGTGGCCGACCACATTGGGATCCCCCCTATAAAGTCTCTCTTTCATTGTTCTTGCCTCTTTTGTAACATTGCAACTTTTTGAAAGGAAAGGTATTTGTCCATCTTCCCAAATTCATAACTAATTGATTTTAATTCCTTTTTTACTGTAGTTTCTTGGATTAGAGTCTAATCCTACTCTATTTTCTGTTCAAGGAGAGAAATCTCAGTTTCGGGACAATTTGGAAATTTTGGCTAGCAAGGGGAATCATTCTATTTGGGGCTTTTTTTTGTCATTGACACACTATAGGTAAACCCTCTAAATTGTGTTTAATTTCTGATTTCTTTGCATATTAGCCTAGATCTAAGTGTCCTCTAGCTATGGTATATGATTTGTGTAAATTTGCATTGATTTCGTGTCCGTATCGGACACATATCATAACCTAGATCTAAGTGTTTGTGAAAATGCCTCAATGGATTTTAGTTTGCTATTTTTAAAAAGTAATTAAATAGAAATGTTAATTTATATATATATATATATATATATATATATATATATATATATATATATATATATATATATATATATATATTGATTTCCTAATTGATTGAGTCTAATTTGAGCCGTGTCCGTGTCCAAACAGGACACGAACACTCCCACTGCACACACGCGGGCAGTGTCCTGCTGCCCGACTGTTAGTGCTCTTCGCACAGGACACGTGGAAACGGGAAATTTGGGGAGAATGTCGGGGCATTGACTGACATCCACTTCCCAAAGTTTTGAAACACTTGGTTCACCACACGATGAGGAATCGTGCCCGCACTGGACACGCACACAGTCACAATACAAGCACTGATACGGGTCTCGTATCCGTTGTGGACACGTTAGAGACACGTTGCAGGCTGTCTAGGGTGTAGCCTTATCCTAGGCGAACCCCCAGGCACGAGCACGGGTCTTGGGTTGAGCTGTGTCGTGTCCACGAATTCAGGGAACACGTGCACGAGACTGTGCACTGTCCGGTTGAACACGAGTGTGGATAATGGGTTTAGACACGTTTGTGTCCAATTTTTGGACACCATAACACACGTATAACACACTCGTATAGGACACTATAATTACCAACGCATTAAACTAGTTTTTAGTTGTATTTGAATTCAAAATTGAGTTTTCCCCCAATTTTTCTGATACTATCAGTATACTCGAATTTTCTGAGAATTAATTGTATGTTAAACTATTTTTGAATGATTAAATTGAATGTTGGTTCACCAGTACATATCTGAGATTCACCTACATGTTGGATTTTCATGTTGGCATGGGATTTTGGGTTTCGATTTTGCATTGGGCTGTCAACCTGAGAACTGTGTACGAGTGCACTGTTTTCTCATATAGCACACACACACACACACACATGTAAAGTGAGAACCTATACTACCTACTGCTGCATTGATTCCTGTTATACACACACTCATACACATCTACACACACACAGGAATCTGTTTACACACACTGGTAAAGCTGGACTGAAACTAGCTCACTGATTTTCTATTCACACACACATGCAAACCTGAGAACCTATGTTGATATATATACACACACACATGTAAACCTGGGACACCCTATAGCCTATGTTGTGTGCACACACACACTACTGCTACACCTAAAAACTGAGAACACACATTGTAAACCACATGCACACATCACCCTACCTACAGTACACTCACTCACACATGCTACACACACATAAGAACACTAACCTAAAACCCTATGTTGCACTATATACACATACACATTGAGACACACACACCAACTTTACTACCATACACATTACTTCCACTCACACACTCATACACACACACACACACATATATATGCATTGTCACTCTATCTCTCTATATGTATACATATATATAATATCTATAATCTGTGTGATAATAATAATATAATATGTATGTATGTTGCTTATATTAATTTAGTATATATATATAAGTGTGGAAAATATGTGAGTACATGCCAATATAGATTGTATGTGGCATATAGCCTATGTGATATAGCCTATATGGTTCCTATGTGTATTCATATGTGTATATGGTAATGTATACACATGAGATTGTGTTGTTAGGCTTGTATAACATTGTGATGGTATGTGAATGCTAGATAGGTATGGTTAGACTTACTGAGACTTGTATGGGTTAGGTTTGACCTAGTTGACCTAGTTTGACTAGTGTAGTTGACTAGAGTTGACCAAAGGTTGACTTTAGCCTATATTGACCCTAACATCATATAGAATGCATTGTAGCAGTCTATTTTACCATTCTGGACATATTGTGACTTGTGTTGTTCGAAATAGGAGTCAGACACCACTCATCAGACAGTATATTTATTCAGATACTCAGGATATCAGGCAAGTACATTCTCTGATCATTTTATGACTTGCTTAGGATTATATTCCTGCTCTAGATTACTTTACTTGATGCTGTCACGTTGGTAACACGAATTGGTACTATATGGATCCCTTCATGAGATATTATCCCTCTCGGGAGCATCGGATACTCATGTCTTGTGTGTTTCACTTACATCATATATCTCATGCTTCTGCTATCATGAATCTATCATGAATCTGCTTTTGACTCATGTACTCTCATGAATCACAGAGCCTTCACGAATCTATTCATGAATCACTCATTATGAGTCAGTAGCGTAGTCATGAATCTTAACATAACTTGAATAGATCCTTGTGTATTGATTGGGAAAATGGGGGAGTAGAACTAAACATGTGAATGATTCTAAAGTAGTGTAGTCATGAATCAACTCTTTAGTATAGCCATGAATCACCTCCAGCTGTTCACATGTTTATCTTGTACTCTAATTCACTAGTCACTGATAGTTCTCTATTATAGTAGCTATTTACTTACAGTTCTCTCTTTTATACCATGTTGTTCTTTCAGTTTCATGTATCTTACTCTCTAGCATGTTTATATTTCCTAACCTGTTATGATTTACGTGCGATGTATTATGCTCGCTCCTGTCCTGACTGGACCTGTTGAAAATATTACAGAGGATGAGGACGAGACGCTCTATACTACATATTATGGGACAGCCCTAGAGGATAGCTATGACTTGGATCTCCAGCAGGATCCATTAGCAGTGGATGACACACCTTTAGTCTAGAGTTGTCTTATCAGTTGTACTTATTTCTCTGGATTATTGTATTTGAGCTTTGGATGTTCTGGATTGCTGTGATATCTTAGACACTTAGATTCTCTATCTATTTGTATCTTTTATGGATTCGTTTCATATCTATCTACTTCATCGTATTTCTACCGTAGTTGTGATTGAGACTGTATTTCTGTATTGTCCTCCATTCGGAGTGTATATACTGTACAGGTACCTTATATTGTTAGATGTTGTGACCTAGGACAACGTTCTATCATCGATACTGCGGCGTAGGCTGGGCGTATTCACTTTTCGTGCCCTTACCCTAGGGTACGGATCATGACAAGTTTCTTACAAATATTGAAAATGACTACAAGATCAATCTAATCTCTAGGTTTTGGCCTGCAAGTACACCCGCATGTGCCAATGCTAAGAGAAGCCACAGTTAACCTAAAAAATGTTGGTTTCCAGTTAGGAATGGAACAAGCACACAAACCGACAAGCTATTTGCAACATAATATAATTTGTAATACATGAAAATATCATATATGGAAGAAAACTATAAAGTAAACTGATGTCATGGCATAAAGAGTATGAAAGCAGGAACATGATATATATCTACTAGAACGGAATATGTAAACATGGTGACATGGCAAGTGGTAAGAAAATAAAGAAATAATATATGAGACAACTATCTAAGTGTGTTGAAATATCAGTTTCGACGTGTGAACGACTACGGGGTAAATCAGGCACCCCGTACGTGAAATGCGCGACTACTATTCTCCACGAAAGAAATGGGAGATAGAAAGGGTAGTTCACACGTCTACTAAGATATTTCCCCTTCCAACTTGTACTCATGACCCGAACAAGTCACGAACACGGTAAACATGATAAAACGAGGATATAATGAGTAGAGGTCCATGATACTAACTCGTGTGTCCAGCGTGTCAACAAGCAAAAGATCATATGTATGATATGTACTGGAAAAACTATCAGAATTGAAAGCAATCAGAAAGTGCACTTGACTGGTTAGTTGTAGTTGTTGCGTGACTGGATCATGTTGGCACAGAATAATCGCAGATGTTATAACTATGCAAAATAACCTCTAATGATGGAACAGACCATGCCATTGGGTCCGGGGCAGTCCGATTAGCCTAGGGTCGATATAAGGTAGTCAGAGCCACAAGAAGTATGAAAATATGACTAGTCACGGTCAAGATTTAGATATTCGAAGAAATTTTTTGTATAATAAATAAACAGATATAATCTCAAAAATAATGCTTGTAAACTATAATTTTCTAGTTAAAATAGTTGTAGATAACTACCTTTGAAAATATACAAAATCACTTTAAGGCTAAATGCTTAATAAGAAAATATGTTTACATAGAAGAACGTTTATAGATCATTTAGGAATTATTCATAACTTTATATATTTATAAAAGTCCTAAAAGCAATCTTATATATTTACAACCAAATAAATAAAATTGGTTATATAAAATAAACTTAATTCACCTATATATATCTGCCCATCCCTATGTCACGCCCCGATTCCGAAGAATCATTAGTCGTCCCCCGGACATGATGCCATGTGAACCTAAGTTACGATCGCACAAGGCATGGTCATAAGATTATCTGAAACACAACATCAAATAGAGTACACAGAGAAATTGAACACCTTGAAATGAGAGAAACCTTTGTTTTCATTGATAGTAAAACTTTATTTACAAGACTCCATTACAATCATTATCGCGCGAGCTACAACATGACTCAATTATAAAATGAATACTGATGATATAGTCGTTCCATACATTACATCCCTCTTTACAAACAAAACATTCCCAAAGACCTGGAATAGTGGGGAGTCGAGACGCCATTTCTTCTGGACTGAATGCGGAGTCTTCAAAAGGATTCAAAAACAAGCCTTCAACACACGGACGAGGCTTCAATGTACTTGCGTTGCCTTAAGCTTAAGTGGCATGCCCTTTTTGGTTCGGGGTACCTGTGTTGAGAGAGCGAGGATCAGTACATTACACTTTGTACTGGTGCGTGGCAAATTAAGTTCCATGCTCTCATTTGGTTGAAGAGTTTATATGACTTAGTTTGTGAATCTTTCTAACCATCCTAATGAATTTCAGACAATTATATGACAAGCATAATATAAATTACGTTAGAACTTACCCACGGCAGTGCGTGCCGTGCAATGTAAAACTTGCCATGTTCTTCCCTGTCAATTTGTTATCGCTAGTATAGCGAGTGCAAAATTACGTGTGATTGGTCACTGGCACCATAAGCCATCCTGGAGTCTATAGCTTTTGTTAGTCGGGGTCCTTTCAACGCAAGTAGCGAGCCCCATTGCAACTCATCACCTAACCCGTGCTATCATCCAGCACAGCTTTTCCATGTTTCCTTTCTCGGCCGAAACGGTCCTGTGGCCCCGGGTTGCCGTTCGGGAAAACTTTTACCTTGTCGACAAGTTGTCTATGACCGTGCTTAGAACAATTTAGTTATTAAGGCATAGTCTACATTTCTTTTGAGAACTTGACCATTACATCGTGTCCCGCCTTGTCATGGCATCACCTTATTTGAGTCAATCTTTTGTTAACACAGTTCTACAAATTTACAGTGTGTTTGTGGCTTTGCATCCATTATTTCATTCATAAAAAGGTTATCGATTGAACTGAGAAAGGGGCGGTCAAGAAGACAAAGGTCAGCCACTCACCTTGAGTTTGCTTGAGACGAGAGACTTGCTTGGTCGCGCTAGACATCGCCTATACAATTACCTGAAATCGCACAAGCAACCGATTAGAACACTGTATTATTCAAGGAGTTCGATATGAAATGCGAGTTTGAAATGTAAGCCATGAAAACCATCGAATACATTCACGAAAATGCATTAAAAAAAACCAAAGCCAAAACCAACACAAGTACGGCATGAAAAACAGAGCAACGGAATGTCTCTCCCGACTCAGCCGCAGAGTCTATCCTTGAGGCGCAACCCGCTAAATATGGGACTTGGTTCCGAAAAAGTCATTCCATAACGGAAAATGGATCTTAATTCAACCATTCCCGTTCGACCGATTCGATCGATCCAGACCTATCGATTCCGACTGAATCGATGGCGACATTGTTTTTTTTTTGCGTACCCCGTGGACGGAGAATGGGGCACGATGTAGGGATGGGGCACTATACCATAACCAACTAAGAAAAAGTTTTGTCATCGAAACTTAAGAAAAGAACCTACCGCTAGAAAAAATAGGGAAGGGAACTTTTCCCTCATCTCCGACTCTAGTTCCCAGGTCGACTCCTCGACCGCATAGTTCTTCCAGAGCACTCGAACAAGAGGGATGGAACAATTTTGAAGTAGTTTATCCTTGCACTCCACGATTTGCACAGGCTCTTCAACATACGATAAGTCTGCCTGCAGATTTAGTTGACCAAAGTCTACCACATGGCTCAGATCGTGTACGTACTTCTGCAACTGAGAGACGTGAAAGACATTGTGCACGTCCGACAGTACTGGCGATAATGCAATCTGGTAAGCTACTAGGGCGACTCGTTTCACGAGATCGCCCTCCAGGAATTCAAGCGGTCGTCGGTGGATGTCAGCATATCTCTTCTTTCGACTCTGTGCTATCTTCAATCTCTCCCGTATCAGTTTAACTTTTTGTACGGTCTGCTCCACTAGTTCTGGGCTAAGTATCTGGCGTTCCTCGACTTCATCACAGTAAATAGGCGATCTGCACTTCCGTCCGTACAAAGCTTCATACGACGCCATTTGGATGCTGGACTGATAGTTGTTGTTATATAAAAAATTTGGCCAACGGTAGATGAACGTCCCAGCTTGACTTAAAGTCGATCGCATAGAGTCGTAACATGTCCTCGAGAATCTGGTTCACCCGTTTTGTTTGGTCGTCGGTCTGAGGATGATAAGCTGAGCTAAACTTCAACTTGGTCCCCAACCCTGAGTGAAGGCTACACCAGAAGCATGACACGAACCATCCATCCCGATCTGAGACGATAGATACTGGGACCCTGTGCGTTCGAACTATTTCATCAAGATATATCTGAGCAAGACAGTCGATGCTCCAAGTGACTTTAATGGCAATGAAGTGCGCTGACTTGGTTAATCGATCAATGATGACCCAGATAGTATTGTTCCCCCGTGGTGTCTTCGGCAGGCCAAAAATAAAGTTCATATTGATATGATCCCACTTTCACTCTGGAATGGCAAGGTTCTACATCTTCTCGCCTGGTCGCTGGTGCTCAGTTTAAACTTGTTGACAGGCCATACACTGTGACACAAAGAGTGCCACATCCCTCTTCATGTCGTGCCACCAAAATACAACACGAGGGTCCTTATATATCTTGGTGCTACCAGGATGTAAAGAATATTTTGCATAATACACCTCCGACGTTATCTCCTTTCTAAGTTCTGCGTCATCCGGAACACATAACCGACCTTTCACTCACAACACTCCCGACTCGTCCTCTGCAAAATCAGACGCCTTCCCCGTGGATATCAGCTTCCGCATCTTCTCCAGGTATGGATCATCCTTCTGAACAGACTTGATTTTCTCCAATAGGCTCGGTTCTAGCCGCAGTTGCGCCAGTTCTACGTCTCTAAATCGAACTCGGAGTTCAATACCCATTTCTTCCAAATCATGCAACAGTCGACTGTTGATGGATAGTGAAGCTAGGTATTTCTGACTCAGCGCATCTGCCACAACATTTCCCTTATTCGACGTATAGTCGATCAACAAGTCGTAGTCTTTAATCAGTTCCAGCCATCGCTTCTACCGTAAATTCAGTTCTTTCTGGGTGAAGAGATACTTGAGGCTCTTGTGGTCCATACAAATCTTGCACGCCAAGCCATAAAGATAGTGACGCTACAGCTTCAACGCAAACACAATCGCCGCTAGTTCTAGGTCGTACGTAGGGTTGTTCTTCTCGTGCGGCTTCAGCTGTCGGGAAGCAAAAGATATCATCTTATCCTGCTGCATGAGCACACACTCCAAGTCCTGTCCAGAAGTACCGCTGAAGATTTAAAATCCCTCGGTCCCTTCAGAAAGAGCGAGTATTGGGGCCGAAACGAGCCGCTGTTTAAGCTCCTGGAACGAAGCTTCACAGTCGTCTGACCACACGAACGCGACTCCCTTTTGGGTGAGGTGAGTCAAGGGCAACGCGATCTTCGTGAAGTCTTTCACAAAGTGTCTATAGTATCCCGCCAAACCGAGGAAGCTTCAAATTTTACTGACAGACGCATGCCGTTTCCAATCAACAATGGCCTCAACTTTCTTCGGATCGACTGAAATACCTTCAGTATAGATAATGTGCCCAAGAAAAGATACGTTGTTCAGCCAGAACTCATACTTGCTCCTCTTTGCAAATAACTGATTCTCTCGGAGGGTCTGGAGCACGGTTCGTAGATGTTCTGCGTATTGCGCTCGATCCTTTGAGTAGACAAGGATATCGTCTATAAAGACTACTACAAATTTATCGAGGAACGGATAGAATACCCGATTCATTAGATCCTTGAAGACGGCATGAGCATTCGTCAGGCCAAATGGCATCACTAAGAACTCATAGTAGCCGTAATGAGTGCGGAAGGTAGACTTCGGCACGTCCTCTGGCTTGACCTTGAGCTGGTGATAACCCGATCGAAGATCAATCTTCGAAAACACCGTGTCACCTTGGAGCTGATCAAACAAATCGTCGATACGGGACAGGGGATATTTGTTCCGGACGGTGGCCTTATCCAATTCACGATAGTCGATGCAGAGCCGCATCGATCCATCATTCTTTTTGACAAATAGTACAGGCGCACCCCATGGCGAGACACTTGGACTGATGAATCCTCTGTCAAGTAATTCCTATAGTTGTAATTTGAGTTATTTTAATTCTGTTGGGGCTATTCTGTATAGAGTTTTTGAGATCGGCCGGGTGTCGGGATTTGTATCGATGGTGAATTTGATTTCTCGATCGGGTGGCATTCCAGGTAGCTCGTCCGGGAACACGTCAGAGAATTCTGCCACAACATCGGCCTGACCCACGTTTGCACTATCCAGTCGTTTGTCTCGAACGGACGCCAAGTAGCCTTCGCATCCTGAATGCAGCATCCTCCGAGCAGAAATTGTTGTAATCACCATACACGTCGACGATGCTTCACCATACGAGTAGCAAAATTCGGGCACTCCAGGTATGCGGAAGGTGACCTTCTTTCATGTACAGTCAATGGTGGCGTTGCAAGGGTCGAGCCAATCCATTCCCAAAATGATGTCATAGTCCTTCATATCCAGAACTATCATGTTAAGACCGACCTTTTGACCCCATATACAGATGATTCCACCACCGCAGGCTAAGTTCGTGAGTAGTGGCGCGCCCGAAGGCACACTTACGCTAAGGTCGAGGTCTAACGATATCATAGAAAATTTGTGCTCGACGACGAAGTCCACCGATATGAAACTATGCGAAGCGCCTGAATCAAATAGTACACAAGTAGGCACATTATTGAAATTTAATATACCTGTCACTACTGTGTCCGAGGCGAACGCTTCGTCCCGCGTTATGGCATAAACGCACCCTTGAGCATTAGGACGTCGGTCTTGGTTGTTGGGTTAAGTGGGTTGAGGAGGTCGGAGCGCCTGTCCTCGATTTTCTTGATGGTTTTATTGTGCCGGGGCACTCTGATTTGGTCTAGGGTTCATACAGTCTTGAGATAGGTACCTTTTCTGTCCGCAAGCGAAGCATCTCTAGTTGAAGACAAAGCAGCTGCTGGCATTATGTCCGAGTTGGTTGCACTTGGTACAACGAGGTAACGAGTTCTGACCTTTATAGTCGCCATTGTTTGGACGCTTTGACGCGTGGTTGTTGCCTCCTGTATAGCAAGGACGTTTATGATTGGAATTGTGCACAAAGTCTGCAGCAACATGAGGGTACTGGTTCTCAAGACGGAGAGCATGATTTAGAGCATCGTCCGTGGTCTTGTACTCCGGAACTGCTACATAAGCACCGATAGAGCGTCGCAGACCCACTTCGAACCGTCGCACATGACACTCCTCTGTAGGAAATGTACCAGCAAATTTGGACAATTTATTGAATTCTGCGACATACTATTCTACTGTTCGGTTCCCTTGCCTCAACTGCATGAATTCATTTTTCTTCTCTTGACGAACGATGGAGGGAAGGTACTCGACTTTAAAGGCTTTACGGAACGTGGCTCAAGAGATCCGCACTGAGTTATTGTCGTATCGGATCACTCGTTTCTGTACGCCCTACCAGTCATGTGCGTTCAAACGTAGTTGAAGTTGTGCGTAGGCGACTTGCTTGGATTCTTCAATACCGAGGAGCTCGAAGTGATCTTCCAGCTCTTCCAACCAGTCGATTGCTATAAAAGGGCCTTCGGTACCGCTGAAGGAAGTGCAGCACGCTTTCTTGAATTCTGACACTTCAAAGTTATATCTTTTTGGTGTCGCCGGTTGACACTTGGGCTCCATTCGATCGACTTCGGTGGGTTGACCTGTTGGCTCGGTGACAGTAGGCACAATTGCGGAGTTTTCATTGGCCACAATCGTCTGGATGATCTATTCTAGAGTATCAAGCTGCTTTTGTTGTATCTTTGTTTGAGCATCGAAGCGAGCTTCAAATTGGGCCTGTCGTGCCTCCGTCTGCTGATGTCAGTTCTCAGACTGTTTTTGCTGCGCTTCCATCATGCGCAACATCCTCTCGATGGCATTGTTAGAAGGTCCGGCCTGCGAGCTTCTCGAACCGCTCGAAGCACTTTGTTCGTGCTCGGTCGCGGTTTCTGCCACGGGTTACGTCACCTCTACAATACGTAGACACAGACATTAGTCTCAAGATGTTTCGGAGTCATTGTATGGAACAACTTATCTCATCGATGTGAAAGAAACTTTTGTTTTCATTGATAGTAAAACTTCATTTACAAGACTCTATTATAATCATTGCTGTGCAGGCTACATCATGACTCGATTACAAAATGAATACTGATGAGATAGTCGTTCCATACATTATATCCCCCTTTACAAACAAAACATTCCCAAAGACCTGGAATAGTGGAGAGTCGAGACACCATTTCTTTTGGACTGAATGCGGAGTCTTCAAAAGGATTCAAAAACAAGCCTTCAACACACGGATGAGGCTTCAATGTACTTGCATCGCCTTGAGCTTAAGTGGCACTCCCTTCTTGGTTCGGGGTACCTGTGTGGAGAGAGCGAGGATCAGTACATTACACTTTGTACTGGTGCGTGGCAAATTAAGTTCCATGCTCTCATTTGGTTGAAGAGTTTATACGACTTAGTTTGTGAATCTTTCTAACAATCCTAATGAATTTTAGACAAGCATATGACAAGCATAATATAAATTATGTTAAAATTTACCTATGGCAGAGCGTGCCGTGCAATATAAAACTTACCATATTTTTTCCTGCCAATTTGTTATCGCTAGTATAACGAGTACAAAATTACGTGTGATTGGTCACTGGCATCACAAGCCATCCTGGACTCTATAGCTTTTGTTAGTCGGATTCCTTTCAACGCAAGTAGCGAGCCCCATTGCAAGTCACCGCCTAACCCATTCTATCATCCAGCACAGCTATTTCCGTGTTTCATTTCTCGGCCGAAACGGTCCCGTGGCCCCGGGTTGTCGTTCGGGAAAACTTTTACCTTGTCGACAAGTTATCAATGACCGTGCTTAGAACAATTTAGTTATTAAGGCATAGTCTACATTTTTTTTGAGAACTTGACCATTACATCGTGTCCCGCCTTGTCATGGCATCACCTTATTTGAGTCAATATTTTTTTAACACAGTTCTACAAATTTATAGTGTGTCCGTGGTTTTGCATCTATTATTTCATTCGCGATAAGGTTATCGATTGAATTAAGAAAAGGGAGGTCAAGAAGAGAAAGGTCAGCCAATCACATTGAGTTTGCTTGAGGCGAGAGACTTGCTTGGTCGCGCTAGACGTCACCTACGCGATTACCTGAAATTACAAGCAACCGATTAGAACACTGTATTATTCAAGGAGTTCGATATGAAATGTGAGTTCGAAATGCAAGCCATGAAAATCATCAAAAATATTCATGAAAATGCATTCAGAAAACCAAAGCCAAAACCAATATAAGTACGACATGAAAAACAGAGCAACGGAAGGTCTCTCCCGACTCAGCCGCAGAGTCTATCGTTGAGGTGCAACTTACTGAATATAGGACTTGGTTCCGAAGAAGCCATTCCATAACGGGGAATGGATCTTAATTCAACCGTTCCTTTCTCGCGCACCCCGTGGACGGTGAAAGGGGCACGATGTAGTGACGGGGCACTACACCCTATACTAAATATAGCCCAATGAGCTTCAAGTCCGAACTTTAGTTATTTAGTTAGAGCCCAACTATCAGGCCCAAAACCAACCCATAGGCTTAATAGCCCATCAATAATTTATTTAACATAAAAAATATGAAAAAACATTATTCGTATGATACGTATATTTATTTAGAAAATATTTATAAGCTATTTTGGAACTATTTATAGTATTAAAAAATAGAGTTTTCTAGCGAAAATACTTTTAGATAAATACTTGAATCGGAAGAAAACTCATTTTAGGGTAAAACCTAATATGTGCAAATATAATAATTATTGGTAAAAAATCAACTATGGGTGAAGATGTCATAAAATATAATAATATTAAGCTCAATAATATTTATTTGTCATAATATAATTTAGCAAACTAGTTGGTATATATTTATTTAAAAATAATATTGCTAATAATGATATTACTAATAAAACAATAGTAAAACAATACTATACATAAGTATACGCAATGTTATAAGACTTCAAAATAATATTAATAAACTACTCACCCAACCTTACTGGCTTCCTCTCATCTATACTGTATACAATATGTGTATAACATAATAAATATAGTACAAAACACTGCTTCCCCCATCCCTTCGTTTCCCAGTGGACCAAAACAATAAAGAATATATAAAAGAACAAAACCCAAATCAACATGAAAGAGAAATGGAAAGAGAGTGAGAGCTGTAGGGAGAATAGAGATGCTCACCTAGCAGTTGGCCGTTCGGCGCGGTGGCAGGTGCCAAGGACGGGGCGTGGCACTACGGAGGACGGAGGCTGCGCCGGGCTTAACAGGGCGTACGACAGGGGCTCGAGCCAGGTGGCGGTGGCCGGGATGGATCTGGCGGCGCGCCGTGTGGCTATCAGAGGAGGAAGATCGGGCGGCCGCACGTCGGAAGTAAGCTGTGGCGGACGCAACGGGTGCTTGGCACCGCGCTCGAGGGGGAGGCGGTGTTTGTGCTTGGTCCGCGGAGAGAGACGCGACTGCGCAGTCGCCGACCGCACGGATCTGGGTCGGAGGCGAAGGACTAGACGAGAGGTTCGGTCAACGGCGGCGGGGGCGCTCCACCGGCTCGATGGATATTGGTCTCCCGTGGGCGGCACGACTGCGCGGGCGGCACAGCTGGAGCGGTCGGCGGCTCACTAGATCTGGGGGCGAGACTCGCGCGACGTAGAAAAGAGTTTGGTGGTCAGCACCGAGATGGCTGGCATGAGCGACGGGAGGGAATCGTGCGGATCACCAACACCAGTCGAAGAATTTCTCGGCGAGGCACCGAGGAGATCGGGCTGCTGGACCGACACGGACGGTTTGGCCAGGAAAACGGCGTACAGACCGCCCGCTAGCCGTGCACGGGGTTGCTGCTGAACCCAAAATAAGGGCTTCGCAGGCACCGTCGGCCGGGTTGGCCGTAGAAACACGATGCCAGAGGAGTGAGGTCAGGATTAGGTTATGGTCAGGGTTGTATTTTGGTTGTGTGTATTTAATGGTGTGGTGTGTCCTGATGTTTTGGATACAGAGGGGATGGTATGGTTGTAGTGGACACAGACACGTCAACACAATGGTGATGGTAGTGGTGTTTTGTTTGTGGTGGTGGTATCAGCAGTCGGTGGTCGAGATTCGGGGTTGAGAGAGGCGCTGGGGTGGCAGTGGATCGAGAAAGGCGGGGATGCTGGTTTTGGTGATGTTGATCAGCAGGGAAGAATGAGATGATGCAGATGTTTATCTCTATGGAATATTATACTCTGACGAGGAGAAGATAAATGGGATGTTGTACCTATAATAGGAAGATAGGAAGGGCTGATGCTGGCCATATATAAATTATAACACCTATCCTATAATATTGCTTTTGAGGATTGAGTATAAATTGTTAACCAACTAAAATCTAAAACCGATTTAACCAAATCTTAATGAGATAAACTCTAAACTAATCAAAACCAATTTATAATAAAAATCAATACTATATATTATTAATAATATATAAAATATATTTAGCCAAATTCAATTTAATACTTGATAACAATAAGACCTTAAGATAATACTTTAAAATAATATTTTGAAATAATACTCAATACTATCAAATTATATAAATCCTAATAGATAATTATTCACAAATTTAAATCACATAGGATTTAAATACAACTTAATCTAATCATAATTCATTAATGGATATTAATAATAATTTAAATCATTATTTAACATAATCGATCATATAAATTTAAATCAAATAATTACTTTTAAACCGAAATTAATCTAGTCACGATCTATCTATGATTGCAATAATAGCGTTAGATATTATCAATAAGTTAACCACATAAAGTTAAATATTAACCATCGAAAATGATATTACTTTCTATCCAAATAATTAGATACATCTTAATTCAAATAATTAGTCATTAAATATGTTGATACCATCAAAATAGTTTAAATCACCTATAAATTCAAATCCAAAATTAATTATTTGATTAACCCAATATTCTAGAATAATATTTGAAGTTATCAAATAGCGTACGTATATATTTTATAAATCCAAAATAGAAATCAACCATCTTTTATAATTTCACTCACTAAAATCAATTAATACTTGTAAACCATAAATTTGAGACGGTTTTTCGAAAGCCGACAATCAACAAAATATCTTTTAAAAGGTCTTGACAGAAATCACTTTTAAACACAATATTCTGTAAGAAAAAAAAATAAAAATATAACTTGAAAATTCGGGAAGCACATGACTAGCCTATATGATATATCTTTTAAAAGGTCTTTATGAAAATTCGGGAAGCACATGACTAGCCTATTTGACTAGCCTATATGATATATCTTTTGAAAATATATCTTTTAAAAGGTCTCGACGTAAATCACTTTTAAGCACATGACTAGCCTATATGATATCCTAATGTTTGGTTCAACTAGTGGCTTTACATGTTATATATGTATAGGGATTTATAGGTTTTGGCTTAGGGTATAGTTTTAGCCTTAGGTTTTATATATATATATATATATATATATATATATATATATATATATATATATATATATATATATATATATATATATATATATATATATATGAAATATATTTTGAGTATATATATAATGTTATAGGTTAATATCTTAGATAGGTTTTGGTATGACTTGAGTTAGTTATTAAAGTTTGACTTGACTCTTAGTTGACCAGGGTTGACCAGAGTGGAATTAGAGTTGACTTTGACCTAGAATGACCTAAAATCATGTAGTTTGTATTGTAGACTTTAATTATTACTTACTGAACATATTATAACCTGTTTTGCTCTAAATAGGACTCTGTGACATCAGTTCGGATATTTATTCATATCGGTCTTTCAGGGTATCAGGCGAGTACATTCTATGACCGTTTTATACTTGCTAGGACTTATATTCTGCTCTAGATTACTTTACATGATGTTGTCACATTATTATCATGGATTGGTACCCTATGGATCTTGTCATGCGATGTTATCCCCCTCGGGGTGCATCAAATACAGTTGTCATGTACTTTTCACGAATATCTTGTATTTCATGTACACCTCTATCCATGTATACTCTTATGCAATCTTGTACTCTCATGATCACGTGAGCAAACATGATAAAAACATTTTATGCAAGGTAAAGTAACTTGACTGGATCCTTGTGTATTGATTGGGGAGGGTGAGTAGTAAATGGTTATGTGATCAAAATCCCATCTTGTGAAATCTTGTAAAACTCTTGTATATGTCCATTGTGCCCTCACGTATAATGGAGTCCCATCTTTTAAACCTAAACTATTTATATAACCATCTCATTCTCTAAATCACAGGTTACTTACACTTCTTACTTATCATGTATATAGATATTTCCAGTTATCAAATCTCTCTCGTTTTTATATATATTTCCTTAAAGTCCATGTATCTTACTCTTTTGTATGCTTTATATTTCCTAACATGATATGAACTGCGTGAGATGTATTGTGCTCGCTCCTGTCCTGACTGGACCTGTTGAAAATATTACAGAGGATGACGAGGACCTTTGCCCTACCTACTACGGAGCTTGCCTAGATGACACTCGCGACCTGGACCTTCGGAAGGTTCGGGCAGCTGCTGAGGATGATACCCTTGTCTAGTTTAGATAGCTAGCTCTTATTTTACTTTTCATGTCATTTGTTGTTTTGTTTCAGAGTTGTATTATATTGAGATATTGAGACTTGTGGTAGTTAACTTGGTTTGTTTCGCTTATGTTTGTACCTCAGCTTTGAGGATTTCCTTATCTATTGCATCGTGCTATTTCCACCTCTACTTTTGTGATTGAGTTGTACCTTCTGTAATTTTGGCCTCCATTTGGAGAGTATATCATATTGTGGCTAGTTGTGAACTTGACCTAGAACAACGTTCTACCGTCGACACTGCGGCGGAGGCTGGACGTACCCACTTCTTGTGCCCCTACACTGGGTGCAGGTCCTGACACGTTTTTTGTGGTGGCCCATGCAGGTCGAGTTTATGTAGTGGTATTCGAACTAGAGTATCACTACAGCCTGCAGTAGGATTAGGATATATTTGAGTTACTCAATCACATATTAGGAAAATTTTCGATCTTTCGTTTATCATGACAACTCTTCTTGCATTTCAAATTTGATTATCCTTCTTTGATAATATCTTATCTTGTGCCATATTGATCTCTTGCTTCAATCTATCCTCAGGATGACGATGACTCGAGCTCAGGCAGCTGGATCTAGTACTGCCCCGGAGAGGTTCGGTCCATTGAGGCCTACTGCTCCGGAGGAGAAAGAGGTCCAGATGGCTGTCTCTGCTGCCCCTACTGCTCCTGTCATCTAGGTGGGAGTAGCAGCAACAGTATCAGGAGGTCTTTCACCTCCAGTTGAGAGGCCTTCTATCATTATTCCAGAGACTCTTCCGCCGCCACCTCCAATACCGACAGATGCATTGCAGATGTTTGCGCTCCTCCAACAGATGATGGAGACTCAGCAAGCGCAGGCAGAGGCATCTCAGCGGCAGTCTGAGGCTATGAGGCAGAGCATGGAGAATGCTCATCAGCTTGCACTAGCAGCGGTCGAGAAGGTTGCTACCGCTCCGATTCGGGAAGCTCAGGACCAAGAGCCACATCAGCAGCAGCCGAGGCCTGGATCTGTGCTGGATTTCAAGAAGATGGTACCCCGAGAGTTCAAGGGGACTGATGGCATTCTTTATGCCGATGACTGGCTAGAGGATGTTGAATGGAGTTTGGATCTAACAGACCTTTCGAAGAGGTTGTGGGTGTCAGTCTCGGCTGGTCAGTTCTTTGATATCGCTTTGACATGGTACCGTACTGATCCTTGTGCGTCAGTTAGAGGATTGACATGGAAGAACTTCCAGAGGCTATTCAAGGAGAAGTTCTATCCTAATGTAGCTCTTAGCGTATTGGAGAACCAGTTTACAGGACTGGTGCAGGGGAACTTGTCTGTGGACGAGTATTCGGCAGAGTTCTTTCGCCTGAGTCGATTCATGCCAGGGATGATTCAGGATGAGGGAGAGAAGGCCCGCAAGTTCAGGAGGGGCCTGATTCGTGCAGTGCGCTCTCGCACTTCTGGGTGTCGCGATGCAACATTTGAGCAGATTCTGATGGATGCTTAGATTGTAGAGGAGGACTACGGTCCGAGGTCGAAGAGGGGCAGTGATGCCTTGGGGGCTAGTTCTAGTGTAGGGCCTGCCAAGCACCCTCACATTTAGCAGAGGCCAATTCTGTAGCTGTTTCAGGGTCCGGGACAAGCACTTTACCAGCAGGCACCCGGACAGCAGCAGGATGCTATGTGTAACTTCTGCTAGAAGGCAGGCCATTGGTGGAATAATTACAGGAAGAGGCAAGGCCTGTGTTTACTTTATGGTTCAGCAGAGCATCAGTTGGAGGAGTGCCCCAAGAACTTGGTACGATTGGCTCAGGCAGCAGCAGGAGCTAGGGCTCCGACAGAACAGCAGAAAGGACCACCGTTGTAGACTCAGCAGCAGATGTTTGTCCAGCATCAGCAGTAGGCCAGGGGAGGCCAGTAGGGGCAAGCTTTCGCCATGGCAGTCGAGGATGCACATGCAGTAGGAGAGCTGATTGCAGGTTCTAATCTTTTCGATTCTATTTCTATATTTGCCTCCTTATAACTGCCTTGAAATTCGATTCCACTTGTTCCTTGTTGGTTGATAAATTTTGTTCTGGTGTTACATTGTGATTTGATTTTTCTTCTGAGATAAGTCGTATGGGCTAGGTCGCCTCAGTTATGGGATCTAGAGTCTTCTATAGTCATGTTAGCTGACATAGTGAGGACATATAGTCGAATTTTGGACGTATTTCTCGGGTGTGGGAATTTAAAGTTTTCGCGGCCAAGCATGCGGCAATACAAAAATTTTAAATACCATGATTCTAGAGGTATGTATCTTAGTCGAGTACTCTGTGAATATCGTAGCCTTGCTTACTAGCATGACGAAGATTCTGAGTATCATAATTTTGGACAGACGCATATGATTATCAAACTGTGTGATTTTGAGACTATGATTGTTGGGGGTTTGACCTAGAAGGAGTACGACCATTTTAATTTTGAGGACGAAATTCTTCTAAGGAGGGTAGACTTGTAGCACCCAGTTTCTAAAATAAGGGTAATTTTGAAATTTTATAATTTTAATCTTTTCATAATGATATTTAAATCATGATATGATTTTTGGTAATTTTTAATCATTTTAAAACTAATTAAAACTATGACCTGTGATTTTGATGTGCTGCTAGTGAAACCCTAGAGACTACTTGACCTAGAGCCTAACCATGTGATTAGGATATTTTATTTATCATTTTTGGCCTAGGGATATTTTGGTCATTTTGGACTTTTTAATGAAAATGAATTTTGACTAATTATTGTAGTGCTAATCTTTTATTTAGAGACTAACCTAGTTTTGACCTAACCTAGATGTTAATGATGATCATGGAGGGTTAGTTAGAAGGTTAGAGACTTAATGGCTAAGTTAGATTAATATCTAGATATTATGTTAGTAAGATATTTTGGCTAGATGTTAAGAAAACCTACTTTTGAAGTGAGCCCTTGATTAGCTTAAATTTAGGTGGAGAAGCCTTAGCCACTCATCTACCAATTGCTAAACCCTAACCCTAGCCTATTCCAACAGCCACCAAGAGCCCCCTCCCTCTATTTAAACATCTTTTCATAATTTTTTGCCTTTTTTTAATTCCCACAAGAAACCCTAATGGTGTTCTTCCCCAAATCACCCTAAATTGCTCATTTTCCCACCAAATTGGACCCAACCAATTGCGTTGGACTCCCCTACAGTAGAGGATACCAATAGTGGGCAACTAGCATGGATTTGGATGATTGGGATCACTGCAAGTTGGAGAGGGACTTTCATTCAAAAGGCTATTTCTTGAGGTTTTACCCTAATAGGTAAAACCTATCAAACCCATTTAAATTCTTAATTTTTTTCCATAGTCGCATTCATTTAGGTATACCCTAGCTGTCCCTCAAGTTTGGTTGGAATCCGTGTCAATTTAGTGTCCGTATCGAATACGTATCAGTGTCCTTAGCAATGTGTTTGATGAAATACCTAAACCACTGTTTAAAAACTATTTTCAAAACTAATTTCACTTTTATGTAGCCCTATAGGTGTGTTTTGAATCCCCTAAGGACTGAGCACGAATTCGTGTCGATTTTGTGTCGAAAATGGGCACGGACATGCTGCACGGTCCTGCTACCCGACGCTTATTGCGGACATGACACAGCTCGAGACACCACAAAACTTGGTGGACACGAGGGGGCAGTATCTGCGAACGTGCCCCCCAAGTTTCGTGGACTCATGTGTCGTGTCGGACACGAAAACCTACCCGTACTAGATTTGTACTGTACGCGCACAGACTGGATTCGGGTTCTGATACGGCACTAGTATTACAACACGATACGACAGTCATGGTCCTGTGTCAGGCCCCTAGACCCGAAGCCCTATACCTGGCAAACACGTGGACACGTGCATGAGGTGTCTCGTGTCGTGTGTCGTGTCTACGAGTTCGTGTACTGCATGCACGAGACTACTCTATGCAGTAATATTTGTGTCTGTAGGTATTTTCGTTGTTTGGACACCTCGTGTCCTATTGTATGGACACGAGACAACTCGTAGGACACAATTACATGTGTACGACTCTATACCAAACACTATTTTGCTATTTTATTTGGATTCGAATGATAAATTAGGGTTTTACACATGAACTCTGATACGTGTTCTATTTTCTGGGTTTTTGAGTATTTAAATATGTTTAAATTGATAATTCATGATTATTTGTTAACATTTAACATATATACAAAGTCTAAGTTATGGGGTTGCATAGCTGGGTTCATATGATGTTCAGTTTGGATATGTAATATAGGTAATCCATGTATATATGAATATATATATCAATATGTATGTATGTATAGATATTTTTGTGTGTGTGTATGTATATGTGAGAGGAGTTGGGGGTTATTTGAGAGTAGTAGAGATGAGATGTGTGTTTAATGTCCAGAAATGGATAGACTTACAGAGCATGGTTAGGCAAGCAGCAACTTTGCCTTGGCATGGCTTGCTTTGGCTATTGCAAAATAGTAGCAACTGCATAGGCATTGGCGGTAGCCTTGGCACTACTTGGCAGCTGCTATTTAGCAATAGCAGCCAGGAGCAGCAGTAGGGGCTGCACTAAGCAGCCCCTAGTGTTTAAGTTATGAGTTTTGGTGATAAGTGATTTGATAAAAGATATGGATAGGATATGGGTATATTGTATATATATGTAGTGTGAGTTTTAGAAGAGGAAGTATTAGGAGATGAGTGAGGTTGATGGTTTCAGTTAGTATCAGATTGGGTATCTTGCATATCATTGTGCCAGGATTTATTCTTTCACTTCATTATGATGAGTGCTCTGAACCTAGGTTTGGTTCAGTCAGGATAACTCAATGCCATTAGTTTTCTATGGTTTTAGTATTGAATATTTCAGTTTCATTGATCTGTTCACACCTTACTTGGTATTTCAGTCCTTGATAAGCATGTTCCAACCCATTTTAGATATCCAGTTCTTCGTTTTAGTGTGCAGACCAATCAACCAGTTCCTTAGAGCATCATCCCCATTTTTTTTTAATTTCAGATGTTGCACTAGGACTTTAGTGACTGGCCTATATGATATCCTAATGTTTGGTTCAACTAGTGGCTTTACATGTTATATATGTATAGGGATTTATAGGTTCTGGCTTAGGGTATAGTTTTGGCCTTGGGTTAATATATATATATATATATATATATATATATATATATATATATATATATATATATATATGAAATATATTTTGAGTATATATATAATGTTATAGGTTAATATCTTAGAATAGGTTTTGGTATGACTTGAGTTAGTTATTAAAGTTTGACTTGACTCTTAGTTGACAAGAGTTGACCAGAGTGGACTTAGAGTTGACTTTGACTTAGAATGACCTAAAATTACGTAGTTTGTATTATAGACTTTAATTATTGCTTACTGAACATATTATAACCTGTTTTGCTCTAAATAGGACTCTGTGACATCAGTTCGGACATCTATTCATATCAGTTTTTCAGGGTATCAGGCGAGTACATTCTCTGACCGTTTCATACTTGCTAGGACTTATATTCTGCTCTAGATTACTTTACATGATGCTGTCACGTTATTATCACGGATTGGTACCCTTGGATCTTGTCATGCGATGTTATCCCCCTCGGGGTGCATCAAATACAGTTGTCATGTGCTTTTTACGAACATCTTGTATTTCATGTACACCTCTATTCATGTATACTCTTGTGCAATCTTGTACTCTCATGATCACGTGAGCAAATATGATAAAAATCTCTTGTGCAAGGTAACGTAACTTGACTAGATCCTTGTGTATTGATTGGGGAGGGTGAGTAGGAAATGGTTATGTGATCAAAATCTGTAATATTTCTATTTTGGAGTACGTATTTGACCGTATTATTTTATTTGGAGGATTTTAATTTTTGGGGTATTTTTGAAATTTTTATTATTTTCTTGGAGGTAATTTTATCCTCATTATTATTATTATTATTAATTTTCTTGTTCCTAAACTACCCTCCCAAAATATCTACTCCCCCTCACATCACCCCTCACATCACTCACCCACTCCCTCTCTCCTCCCTCACCTTTCCCTCTCTCTCTCTCCCGAAATCTCCTCTCTCTCTTCCCTGGAGAACCCCCCCCCCAAATCCCCTCTCTCTCTCTCAGCTCTCTCTCTTCCTCACTCTTCTTCCCTCTTCCCAGTCCCCTTCCCGAGCTTTCTCTCTCTTCCGCTCTTCTCTGGCCCAGCCCCTCCGGCCACCTTTCCCGCGAGCACCACCATTATCGTCATCTCCTCCACCATCATCGCCGCCGTCGCTATCATCCCCACGGCCGGCCTCCTCCGCCGCCTTTACCCATGAGTGCCTCCTCCATCATCCACCAGCACCGCCACCGCCTTCGCCGCCTCCTCCCTGAGCTCTCTCTTTCCGGAGCCGCCACCGTCAGCCACCGTCTCCACCACCACTTCCACGACCATCATCATCATCGTCGCCCCCTCCGGCCTCCGTCGCGGCCGCCACCGCCAGCACCGCCCTCACCACCATCTCCTCCGCGGCCTCCGGCCCCCTCCGCCATCGCCGTCATTTCCATCTCCTCCGGCCACCCAGGGCGTCGCGCCCCCGCAGGTCGCCTCCAGCGCCGCCGTGACTTGGGCACCGCCGCCGTCACCTCCCTGGTAACCGCTCCCCTCTCTTCCCAGCTCCTCCGCCCCTTCCTCTTCTCTTCTCTCCGGCGAGCAGCCGCCGTGCACGGGGACAGCGTTGCCTCGAGCGGCGGGACGCCCTTGGGCCCCGCGCCGCTCGAACAGCGAGCCCTCTCGGCCTGCGTGCTTCTCGGGCAGTGAACCCTCGTGCTCCGTGCCTCTCCTTGGGTTGCGTGCTTTGAGCTCCGTGCACGCCTCGAGCAGCGGGACGCTATGGGCCCCGTGCTGCTTGGGTTGCGTGCTATCTCGATTCGCGTGATCCCTCATTTCCCGTGCTTCTCGGGATGTGTGCCTCGATTTGTGTGCTGTCCCAGTTTTCGTGCACCCCGATCCACGCGCTGCCTTGGGCAGCGGAACGCCTCGAGCCCCGTGCTGCCTCGGGCAACGTGCTACCTCGGTTGGTGCGTTGTCTCGATTCTCGTATCTCGGCCTTTGTGCCTACCTCGTGACCCGTACCACCTCGATTTGCGTGCACGCACCAATTTGCGTGTCGTATCGATTTGTGTGTCATATTATATCTTTGTGTTGCCTCAGTTTGTGTACACGCACCGATTTGTGTGCCGCCTCGATTGTGTACAGTATTGGACTCTGTACCTTTTCGATTTGCGTGCACACATCGATTTGTGTGCCGCATCGATTTACGTACTCCTTGGACCTTGGGTCGTATCGATTTACGTGCACGTCTCGATTTACGTGCACGTTTATGTTTCTCGTTCGTCTCGATATTCGTGTTCTCTCGATTCTTGTACGCGTCTCGATATACGTACGCGTCTCGATTTGCGTGCCCGTATCGGTCCGCGTACCTCGGTTTCCGTGCCAGATTCCTGTGCTGCTTGCGGGACCCGTAAGGTATAGCCTTCTGCCATCTCTTGTAATTATTCTATTATTTTATTATTTGGTGCTGATGATTATTTATTGTGTGTTCTGAGGATCTCGATTGGCGTGCTAGCTTGGATCGCGACTGCCGAAGACTTGCTTACCTAGCCGAGCCCTCTAGGCAAGTATCCCTTGCTTATCGACGGCTCTTGCCCTCTCCCCTGGATTTTATTTCATTTAATTAATTTGTACTTGTAAATTTTATAACCATGATTAGTGTAGCCTAGTAGTAGATCTGCCATGATGATAACATAGGATAGCTTGGTCCGATACCGGGATAGACCGTATCGGACAACTCGGATGGGTCATCCACACCTCCGAGGACACGAGTACGACTCACATGTATGGATTGTCCCTGTATGCCCCGTGTTCGACTCGCGGTCGGGTAACGGCTTGGCGAACTATTCTTGTGGCTATGATTGCGCTTGGGTTAGAATTACGAGCATGTGCTGTGATGCGCCCTGCGAGGCAGTTATTTTATTATTATGCATGTTGGCTTGGCGCCCAGTACGTATTGTAGCGCTGCTGGAGGCCGGGACTTAGTGGTCTCGGGTTTGATTGATTTTCCAGTACGCATCGTAGTGCTACTGGAGGCCGAGACTTAGTGTTCTCGACTATCGACTTGTTCCCTGTACGCATCATAGTGCTGCTGGTAGCTGAGACTTAGTGTTCTCAGCCTGCGCTTCTGCGATTCTGCGGCGGGTTGCGCCGAGTGGTTTTAGCCCCAATTCGCTGGGAGCTCCTATCCAGAATACAGAGGAGACTCTGCCGGATTCTTCCAAAATTTCCGATCGGGAATTTGGTTCGAAGGACTGGGCAGAACCATTCCTTTGGTTTGCTGGACTGGGCTCGTGCCTGTTCACCTTGGTATAGTATACCTGATCCCATTGCTTGCTAGGTAGACTCTAGACTAGATCAGTCGCCTAGCTCCTAATCTGTCTTGTCCGTCGGATAGCGTAAGGAGAGCGGTTCCACTCGGGAGATGGTCTGCAACCCTGGTCCTTGTTTGGTTTAAGGGTTGTGGATTTGCTCCAGAGCGGTCCGTGTAATCCTTGCCACTTCCGGCGATATTTATTACCAGACTCTTGTCCCCTGACCCTTCATCCTAGGGGTTGTCCTAGTCTAGTCAGATAGAGCTGACAGTTGTCCTATGTATTGGGAGTTGTGACTTGTGGATATGACTGAGGATTGAGTATTATGGAGAGTACGATCTCGGGATATTGACTCGGTGGATCTATGTGGATTCTTGGATTTTGGTGATTTCGGATATTTCGTGGAACGAGGAGAATATTGAGGGTATTATTATATAATTTTTTTACTCGACTTCCCAAATGCCCAAAACCTGGTACCTTTGTGTATTTTGGTAGTTGGGGAAACCTGGTTTGATTGCTATGTCTTGGTAGTTAGAGGAGCTCGTTTTCTAGTGGCTTGTGATCATTGTCTTAGAGGATTCTTGTGAACCAGAGGGCCTAACATTGCTTATAGTGATTAGCTTAGATATTTGGTTATTGACCTTCCTGTCATGATATTGAATCCATCGTAGAAGGGTGACTCTTGATAGATTGATCTGGTGGATAGACAGACGGGATGATTGGAGTTCTAGGCTCCCATATATTCTTGAGATGTGATTATGGTAGAGGTTCTGATTTTGTACCTGTCTTGATGTCTATGTCACGATTTGGGCATGTGACTTCTTGTGACTGATAGGTTTGACCTTGTTCCTGGTATTACACGATGACCTGGACCTGTCTTGATTCTTGATAGTGGCCCGTAGAGGTGCACTCCTGACTAGCACTCTGGACTTGACAGTAAACCTGGCAGGTATACTCTTGATTCTTGATAGTGGCCCGTGGTGGCGCACTCCTGACTAGTACTCTTGACATGACATGTTTACTCTTGACCGCTGTTGCGACAGCCAGTCCTGACTTGCTAGGCATGACCCCGTCTTGACACCGTGGTTTATTTCTCTTGATTGTGCTTGTATAAGCCACCAGTCCAGTCTTGTCTTGCATCATGTCTAGGACATGGATCCCTGAGTACCACGGTCAGGGATCCACAATGAAACCGACTAGGCTAATAACTAGATTAATCATGTAGTTCATGGGGACTTCCCAGTGACCTGTTGCTTGTCTGGCCCCGGTCCTATGTATCTATATATATACTAGGGATTGTTGCTATCCGTCGAGATGAGCGCATTCCTAGCCCTCCGTCGACTGTGGCACTTCTTTAGGGCACATGTATCTTACTGCAGTGTGCCTGCTATATCTATCTTTTTCTTTTGCTGGGGCCATTCGGGTAGTAGCAAGCAGGAGCTGGACTTTGAAGTCTCATTGCATCTTGTTAGTAATTAGGCCTGTGATAACCCTAGTTAGCTAATAATAGCAAGCCGTAGGCATTGTGTGGCCGCTTGTCCTTCTGTGTTGTTTGGCTTGTTGCCTGCTAGCCAACTGATATTGATTTCCAGCTGGGAATGCAGGTGTTAGTGGATGTTAGGAAGGTTGTGATTGTGTTAGCTTCACTATACTTGTGGATTGTTATCGTGCGTTGGTACCGCACGATCCCTTACCTTTATTTACTGTTTTTAGATATTATTCTTGTCATATTTTATCCTGCTGTTTTTCTTCGCCCGACCTTGAGCCTTCCTTTCTGGTACTTGCTGCGGTTGGCCTGACCAACCCTGGATTGTTCCCAGATTGTCTGAGACCGACCCGGTGGATCTTCCAGACTTGACTTGGAGGGTGTGCTTCAGTTCCAGACCATGCTAGGAACTGTGGAAAGGTATACTTATCTACATTATTATTCTGTATTGTAGATTCCTGATTTTTATGAGTATTCCCTGCTTTCCATATGATTATCTCTCTTGATGTTGATTCATTGTGATTTGCCTGTGGATATGAGATCGAATTTAGGCCATAGATTGATTGCAGGCTAGGATACCCAACCAGACTGGACAGCCGTCATCACCGTATAGCGTATTCGTACCTTATACGGTGTAGCTGGCCGTGTACGTCCCCGTATTCCGGAACTAGGGTGTGATATGGTTTTAGTGGTGGCCCATGCAGGTCTCGTTTTGAGATTTTGTTGGGTATCACATGATTATTGATCTCAGTCCACTATTCCTTGGGATTCTAACTTGCTATACACTTGCCCTTCGCTCCTTTGAACTTGTGAACTGGTCTCCATCTCTACCTGGACCTATCTTGCCTTGTCCTGTCTTATTCGTTGTTATCTACCGTTATTTCTTGTTTTGAGAGACATGGTCCTGTAGTTGGTCATGTCGATCACCTTATCTGGTAAGACGATGTCTGGTCTTATCTTGGGTTACTATATTATTTATCTTGGGTTCTGGACTCTCTACCGGTGTATCGCCTTGGTTGATTTCTTGTTATCCCTTTCGTGCGTTGACTTCGTGTTGACTTAGTATCATTATCGCCCTCTTTGTGCGTTGGCTGGATTGCTGCAGAATGAAGATTTCATCAGGACTCTGAGATTGGATATTTTAACATTTGTTGAGTATCCGAGGGATATTCTTGTATCGATTCGGCTTCCTTGATTCCGGACAGTTCCGCACTCATGATTATCTATTTCAGATATTATTTTGATTATAGATATACTTTCTATACATTATATTTTGATGTGGATTCTTGGTTTGGAGTATTTTCCTAGAAAATCTATCTTGTGGTTATTGTTGAAGATATTTTTCGATGTGTGTTATGATTCACCTGGATTTTGGATTTTGATTGTTTTCTAGGACTCTCATTATATTGTTAGAGATTTTGTGATCTTAGTGATTTGAATATTTGGGTTATGGATTTGATTTGTTTTGGATATTTGTCGAGAGTACCGGGTGACCCTAGTATACCTTGACGGCATGGTAACGAAAGTTGCAGCCGCTCAATTACAGTGTTTTGGTGAATCTTTTGCAGCCATTCCGGATGGCGCGGCAAAGAATGACCATGGCACACATTTTTCGGATATTAGGAACTACGGTCATCGGTTCGAGACAGATGTCCTGTATTTTATGATTTATGAGGATTTTTATGTAACTGGGATTTTATGTTTTTGGACATTGTTTTCGATATTTTGTACTTGTTTTGATTTATGGGGTTATTTCGTGCATGCGAGATTTTACTTTTTCGAGATTGCTTCATTGTTTAGATTTACCTTACGAGTTGATTTATGTAGCCATGCACCGTTCTCCTTGATGTTTTCATATTGAGATTTTGTTTATTTCTTATCATATTACTTGATTTCTGTAAGGTGGGTAGAGTTTTTCATGGCAGATATATATGTACTAGTTTTGAAAACCCTATTTTGATAATTCTGAAATTTCGAGGACAAAATTTTTGTAAGGTGGGTAGGATGTAATATTCCTATTTTGGAGTACGTATTTGACCGTATTATTTTATTTGGAGGATTTTAATTTTTGGGGTATTTTTGAAAATTTTATTATTTTCTTGGAGGTAATTTTATCCTCATTATTATTATTATTATTATTAATTTTCTTGTTCCTAAACTACCCTCCCAAAATATCTACTCCCCCTCACATCACCCCTCACATCACTCACCCACTCCCTCTCTCCTCCCTCACCTTTCCCTCTCTCTCTTCCGAAATCTCCCCTCTCTCTTCCGTGGAGAACCCCCCCCCCCAAATCCCCTCTCTCTCTCTCAGCTCTCTCTCTTCCTCACTCTTCTTCCCTCTTCCCAGTCCCCTTCCCGAGCTTCCCCTCTCTCCCGCTCTTCCCTGGCCCAGCCCCTCCGGCCACCTTCCCCGCCAGCACCACCATTATCGTCATCTCCTCCACCATCATCGCCGCCGTCGCTGTCATCCCCACGGCCGGCCTCCTCCGCCGCCTTCACCCACGAGTGCCTCCTCCATCATCCACCAGCACCGCCACCGCCTTCGCCGCCTCCTCCCTGAGCTCCCTCTTCCCGGAGCCGCCACCGTCAGCCACCGTCTCCACCACCACTTCCACGACCATCATCATCATCGTCGCCCCCTCGGGCCTCCGCCGCGGCCGCCACCGCCAGCACCGCCCTCACCACCATCTCCTCCGCAGCCTCCGGCCCCCTCCGCCATCGCCGTCGTTTCCATCTCCTCCGGCCACCCAGGGCGTCGCGCCCCCGCGGGTCGCCTCCAACGCCGCCGTGACTTGGGCGCCGCCGCCGTCACCTCCCTGGTAACCGCTCCCCTCACTTTCCAGCTCCTCCGCCCCTTCCTCTTCTCTTCTCTCCGGCGAGCAGCCGCCGCGCACGGGGACAGCGTTGTCTCGAGCGACGGGACGCCCTTAGGCCCCGCGCCGCTCGAGCAGCGAGCCCTCTCGGCCTGCGTGCTTCTCGAGCAGTGAGCCCTCGTGCTCTGTGCCTCTCCTTGGGTTACGTGCTTTGAGCTCCGTGCATGCCTCGAGCAGCGGGACGCTATGGGCCCTGCGCTGCTTGGGTTGCGTGCTATCTCGATTCGCGTGATCCCTCGTTTCCCGTGCTTCTCGGGATGTGTGCCTCGATTTGTGTGCTGTCCCAGTTTTTGTGCACCCCGATCCACGCGCTGCCTTGGGCAGCGGGACGCCTCGAGCCCCGTGCTGCCTCGGGCAACATGCCACCTCGGTTGGTGCATTATCTCAATCCTCGTGTCTCGGCCTTTGTGTCTACCTCGTGACCCGTACCACCTCGATTTGCGTGCACGTACCGATTTGCGTGTCGTATCGATTTGCATGTCACATTATATCTTTGTGTTGCCTCAGTTTACGTGCATGCACCGATTTGCGTGCCGCCTCGGTTGTGTGTCGCATTGGACTCTGTACCTTTTCGATTTGCGTGCACACATCGATTTGTGTGCCGCATCGATTTACGTACTCCTTGGACCTTGGGTCGTATCGATTTACGTGCACGTCTCGGTTTACGTGCATATTTATGTTTCTCGTTCGTCTCGATATTCGTGTTCTCTCGATTCTCGTACGCGTCTCGATATACGTACGCGTCTCGATTTGCGTGCCCGTATCGGTCCGCGTACCTCGGTTTCCGTGCCAGATTCCTGCGCTGCTTGCAGGACCCGTACGGTATAGCCTTCTGCCATCTCTTATGATTATTCTATTATTTTATTATTTGGTGCTGATGATTATTTATTGTGTGTTCTGAGGATCTCGATTGGCGTGCTAGCTTGGATCGCGACTGCCGAAGACTTGCTTACCTAGCCGAGCCCTCTAGGCAAGTATCCCTTGCTCATCGACGGCTCTTGCCCTCTCCCCTGGATTTTATTTCATTTAATTAATTTATACTTGTAAATTTTATAACCATGATTAGTGTAGCCTAGTAGTAGATCTGCCATGATGATAACATAGGATAGCTTGGTCCGATACCGGGATAGACCGTATCGGACAACTCAGATGGGTCATCCACACCTCCGAGGACACGAGCACGACTCACATGTATGGATTGTCCCTGTATGCCCCGTGTCCGACTCGCGGTCGGGTAACGGCTTGGCGAACTATTCTTGTGGCTGTGATTGCGCTTGGGTTAGAATTACGAGCATGTGCTGTGATGCGCCCTGCGAGGCGGTTATTTTATTATTATGCATGTTGGCTTGGCGCCCAGTACGTATTGTAGCGCTGCTGGAGGCCGGGACTTAGTGGTCTCGGGTTCGATTGATTTTCCAGTACGCATCGTAGTGCTGCTGGAGGCCGAGACTTAGTGTTCTCGGTTATCGACTTGTTCCCTGTACGCATCATAGTGCTGCTGGTAGCTGAGACTTAGTGTTCTCAGCCTACGCTTCTGCGATTCTGCGGCGGGTTGCACCGAGTGGTTTTAGCCCCAATTCGCTGGGAGCTCCTGTCCAGAATACAGAGGAGACTCTGCCGGATTCTTCCAAAATTTCCGATCGGGAATTTGGTTCGAAGGACTGGACAGAACCATTCCTTTGGTTTGCTGGACTGGGCTCGTGCCTGTTCACCTTGGTATAGTATACCTGATCCCATTGCTTGCTAGGTAGACTCTAGACTAGATCAGTCGCCTAGCTCCTGATCTGTCTTGTCCGTCGGATAGCATAAGGAGAGCGGTTCCACTCGGGAGACGGTCTGTAACCCTGGTCCTTGTTTGGTTTAAGGGTTGTGGATTTGCTCCAGAGCGGTCTGTGTAATCCTTGCCACTTTCGGCGATATTTATTACCAGACTCTTGTCCCCTGACCCTTCATCCTAGGGGTTGTCCTAGTCTAGTCAGATAGAGCTGACAGTTGTCCTATGTATTGGGAGTTGTGACTTGTGGATATGACTGAGAATTGAGTATTATGGAGAGTACGATCTCGGGATATTGACTCGGTAGATCTATGTGGATTCTTGGATTTTGGTGATTTCGAATATTTCGTGGAACGAGGAGAATATTGAGGGTATTATTATATGATTTTTTTTACTCGAATTCCCAAATGCCCAAAACCTGGTACCTTTGTGTATTTCGGTAGTTGGGGAAACCTGGTTTGATTGCTATGTCTTGGTAGTTAGAGGGGCTCGTTTTCTAGTGGCTTGTAATCTTTGTCTTGGAGGATTCTTGTGAGCCAGAGGGCCTAGCATTGCTTATAGTGATTAGCTTGGATATTTGGTTATTGACCTTCCTGTCATGATATTGAATCCATCGTAGAAGGGTGACTCTTGATAGATTGATCTGGTGGATAGACAGACGGGATGATTGGAGTTCTAGGCTCCCATATATTCTTGAGATGTGATTATGGTAGAGGTTCTGATTTTGTACCCGACTTGATGTCCATGTCACGATTTGGGCATGTGACTTCTTGTGACTGATAGGTTTGACCTTGTTCCTGGTATTACACGATGACCTGGACCTGTCTTGATTCTTAATAGTGGCCCGTAGAGGTGCACTCCTGACTAGCACTCTGGACTTGACAGTAAACCTGGCAGGTATACTCTTGATTCTTGATAGTGGCCCGTGGTGGCGCACTCCTAACTAGTACTCTTGACATGACATGTTTACTCTTGACCGCTGTTGCGACAGCCAGTCCTGACTTGCTAGGCATGACCCCGTCTTGACACCGTGGTTTATTTCTCTTGATTGTGCTTGTATAAGCCACCAGTCCAGTCTTGTCTTGCATCATGTCTAGGACATGGATCCCTGAGTACCACGGTCAGGGATCCACAATGAAACCGACTAGGCTAATAACTAGATTAATCATGTAGTTCATGGGGACTTCCCAGTGACCTGTTGCTTGTCTGGCCCCGGCCCTATGTATCTATATATATACTAGGGATTGTTGCTATCCGTCGAGATGAGCGCATTCCCAGCCCTCCGTCGAGTGTGGCACTTCTTTAGGGCACATGTATCTTACTGCAGTGTGCCTGCTATATCTATCTTTTTCTTTTGCTGGGGCCATTCGGGTAGTAGCAAGCAGGAGCTGGACTTTGAAGTCTCATTGCATCTTGTTAGTAATTAGGCCTGTGATAACCCTAGTTAGCTAATAATAGCAAGCCGTAGGCATTGTGTGGCCGCTTGTCCTTCTGTGTTGTTTGGCTTGTTGCCTGCTAGCCAACTGATATTGATTTTCAGCTGGCAATGCAGGTGTTAGTGGATGTTAGGGAGGTTGTGATTGTGTTAGCTTCACTATACTTGTGGATTGTTATCGTGCGTTGGTACCGCACGATCCCTTACCTTTATTTACTATTTTTAGATGTTATTCTTGTCATATTTTATCCTGCTGGTTTTCTTCGCCTGACCTTGAGCCTTCCTTTCTGGTACTTGCTGCAGTTGGCCTGACCAATCCTGGATTGTTCCCAGATTGTCTGAGACCGACCCGGTGGATCTTCCAGACTTGACTTGGAGGGTGTGCTTCAGTTCCAGACCATGCTAGGAACTGTGGGAAAGTATACTTGTCTACATTATTATTCTGTATTGTAGATTCCTGATTTTCATATGAGTATTCCCAGCTTTCCATATGATTATCTCTCTTGATGTTGATTCATTGTGATTTGCCTGTGGATATGAGATCGGATTTAGGCCATAGATTGATTGCAGGCTAGGATACCCAACCAGACTGGACAGCCGTCATCACCATATAGCGTATTCGTACCTTATACGGTGTAGCTGGCCGTGTACGTCCCCGTATTCCGGAACTGGGGCGTGACAAAATCCCATCTTGTGAAATCTTGTGAAACTCTTGTATATGTCCATTGTGCCCTCACGTATAATGGAGTCCCATCATTTAAACCTAAACTGTTTATATAACCATCTCATGCTCTAAATCATAGGTTACTTACAGTTCTTACTTATCATGTATATAGATATTTCCAGTTATTAAATCTCTCTCGTTTTTCTATATATTTCCATACAGTCCATGTATCTTACTTTTTTGCATGCTTTATATTTTCTAACATGATATGAACTGCGTGAGATATATTGTGCTCGCTCCTATCCTGACTGGACCTATTGAAAATATTACAGAGGATGACGAGGACCTTTGCCCTACCTACTAAGGAACTTGCCTAGATGACACTCGTGACCTGGACCTTCGGAAGGTTCGAGCAGCTGCTGAGGATGATACCCTTGTCTAGTTTAGATAGCTAGCTCTTATCTTACTTTTCATGTCATTTGTTATTTTATTTCAGAGTTGTATTATATTGAGATGTTGAGACTTGTGGTTGTTAACTTGGTTTGTTTCGCTTCTGTTTGTACCTCAGCTTTGAGGATTTCCTTATCTATTGCATCGTGCTATTTCTACCTCTAGTTTTGTGATTGAATTGTACCTTCTGTGATTTTGGCCTCCGTTTGGAGAGTATATCATATGGTGGCTAGTTGTGAACTTGACCTAGAACAACGTTTTACCGTCGACACTGCATCATAGGCTGGACGTACCCACTTCTCGTGCCCTACACTGGGTGCGGGTCATGACACGAGTAGTCACGGTCAAGATTTAGATATTCGAAGAATTTATTTTGTATAATAAATAAACATATATAATCTAAAAAATAATGCTTGTAAACTATAATTTTCTAGTTAAAATAGTTTTAGATAACTGCCTTTGGAAATATACAAAATCACTTTAAGGCTAAACCCTTAATAAGAAAATATGTTTATATAGAAGAACATTTATAGATCATTTAGGAATTATTCATAACTTTATATATTTATAAAAGTCCCAAAAGCAATCTTATATATTTACAACCAAATAAATAAAATTGGTTATATAAAATAAACTTAATTCACCTACATATATCAGCCCATCCCTATACTAAATATATCCCAATGGGCTTCAAGCCCGAACTTTTAGTTATTTAGTTAGAGCCCAATTATCAGGCCCAAAACAAACCCATAGGCTTAATAGCCCATCAATAATTTATTTAACATAAAAAAATATAAAACTCAAAACATTATTCGTGTGATACGTATATTTATTTAGAAAACGTTTATAAGCTATTTTGGAACTATTTATAGTATTAAAAACTAGATTTTTTTTAGCAAAAATACTTTTAGATAAATACTTGAATCGGAAGAAAACTCTTTTTAGGGTAAAACCTAATCTGTGCAAATATAATAATTTTTGGTCAAAAAATCAACTATGGGTGAAGATGCCATAAAATATAATAATATTAAGCTCAATACTATTTACTTGTCACAATATAATTTAGCAAACTAGTTGGTATATATTTATTTAAAAATAATGCTAATAATGATATTACTAATAAAACAATAGTAAAACAGTACTATACATAAGTATACGCACTGTTATAAGACTTGAAATAATATTAATAAACTACTAACCCAACCTTACTGCTTACTCTCATCTATACTATATACTATATGTGTATAACATAATAAATATAGTACAAAACACTGCTTCCCCCATCCCTTCGTTTCCCAGTGGACCAAAACAATAAAGAATATATAAAAGAACAAAACCCAAATCAACATGAAAGAGAAATGGAAAGAGAGTGAGAGCTGTAGGGAGAATATAGATGCTCACATAGCAGTTGCCTTTCGGCGCGGTGGCAGGTGCCGAGGATGGGGCGTAGCGCTACGGAGGACGGAGGTTGCGCCGGGCTACACCGGTTCGACGGAGATTAGTCCGCGGGCGGCATGACTGTACGGGCGGCGTAGCTGGTGCGGTCGGCGGCTCACCGGATCAGGGGGCAAGACTCGCGCAACGTAGAAAAGAGTTCGGCAATCAGCGTCGAGATGGCTGGCATGAGCGGCGGGAGGGAATCGTGCGGATCTCCAACACCCGTCGAAGAATTTTTTGACGAGGCGCCGAGGAGGTCGGGCCGCTGGACCGGTGCATGCGGACGCACGGACGATTTGGCCAGAGAAGACAGCGTACAGAGCACCCGCTAGCCGTGCACGAGGTTACTACTGAAACAAAATGAGGGCTTCGCAGGCACCGTCGACCGGGTTGGCCGGAGAAACATGATGCCAGAGGAGCGAGGTCAAGATTAGGTTATTGTCAGGGTTGTATTTTGGTTTTGTGTATTTGATGGTGTGGTGTGTCCTGATGTTTTGGATACAGAGGGGATGGTATGGTTGTATTGGACACAGACTCGTCGATACGATGGTGATTGTAGCCCCCCTTTCCGATTTTTTTTGAAATATTTTTATTATTTATTTGATTTAAATGGTGATCTATAGAGTTAATAAATAATTATTTTAATTAATTATTACGGTAGATAATTTTAGCCATATTTGAGTTTTGGAGTACCAGACGACCAGGAATCATGGCACGGATAATGTAGTGGCGTGCCTTGACTAGTGTATTAGCCATGCCAGGGAAGGCTGAGCCATAGTGATGCCCTAACTAGAAAAACCAGGCTAAGTTGTGCCAACAGGACCGTATCATTTTTCTGGTCCTGTATGCCAAGTTTGGTCCGATTCTGAGATAGTTGATCGGATCGCCGTTTGTGGGCCCCATGGTCCGACTCAAAGGGTGATTTTGTGCACGGTCCGCCGGAATCCAACTTTGGACATACGGTTGGGTTTGTATCAAAAAACCGGACCTGTTGACATATAGTTTGACGACTTTAGAGACCATTGACTCTAACACGATTTTCGGTACAAAGCGGGTCCAACGACGGACATCGTTTTTGTCCGAAATTACTATTTTGTCCCTGTGTCCAGAATTGGACTTAAGGACAGACAATCCTAGCTAATTTGACTATTCTAAGAATGTTGGCAATGTCTGTTTCAGCTTTTGGAGACATTTGTAGATTTTGGACTTATTTGGCTTACTGGTTGACGGTTTATTGTTGGCTCTTCGTGCAACCTCCAGGCAAGTATACCTTGTCGAACATATACAATATTTACATGGTTTTCTCTCATTTTATTGTATTCCTTTTCATATTGTCACATGGTTCCACATTGTGATTGATTCGTCATTGATTGCCTTACTTGTTCTAGATTACATGCACGTATAGGGTATTTGACATTGCTAGATTATTTGTCTTATCATGTTACCTTGCCTTGCGATTGAGTTGTCAGTTTCTGTATCTGTTCTTGACTTAACTAATCTTGACTGGGAGTATCTTGTATTATACTATAGTTGAGACATACTATAGATTGGGAGTATCTTACATTGTACTACGACCTATAGCCGATTCTTCTACCTTGATATCATTTGATTGACTTGACTTGAGACATGCCATAGATTGGGAGTATCTTGTATTGTACTACGATTTATAGGAGTCTACTTGACTTTGTATCCTTTAGGAGAGGAGATCGATACTAGAATTGGCTAATCTTGACTGGGAGTATCTTATATTGTATTACAGTCAAAATCTACTATAGATTGGAAGTATCTTGCATTGTACTACAAGCTATAGGGGTTAATCGATTGATTGATAGCCTAGTCAAGTATTACATTTCCACACGACTCGTCGTCCTTAGATGTTCTCCTTGCAGTATTTTTATCCTTCTTACATGGTATTTGTCACGCCCCGATTCGGGGAATCTTTCGTCCTCGCTTCGATTTGCACCGAATCGTTCGTCCTCGCTAAGGCGTGATGCCGTACAAGTCTGGTGTTGCACTTGTACAAGGCAAGAACGTACACTGTTAAGTCATTTAGAACCATTTGAAACCCAGCCACATTTCAGAAATATTGAGGACACAATATAGGATGAAGAAATACTCATTTTATTCATAATTATAGTCAGAATACAACTTTTTTCGATAATATTTGAAATGCCATTTCGGCTACATTGATTCATGAAAAGAAGTACAACTGATAGGCTGCCATGAAATAACTTCTCGTTCCATACGTCATGCCCTTTTAGTACTTTGAAATATAAGCAGTTATCTTTTGAAAACTCCGTAATACTTTGTGCGTCTTTAGGGAAAACAATTGAAAGAAAACATCAGTTCAGAAATCTTTAGTTCGGACGTGCGCCTGAGCCTTCTCCAGTACCTGTGGAGGAGGGGTCAGCACATTATAACAATGCGCTGGTGAGCCCCGTTGGCCCACTCAGCTAAACTAACATTTTATTAATGACAAGCATTTTAAAGATATGAACTTATTAGGGACAGACAACATTTAGAGTAAAATCACAATTCAAATGACATGGTATTTCATGAAACCATGTTTACTTTACCATTGGCCGAATCCAGCTTTCCTGCATAAGATCCAGGATAATAATAATATACTTACCGCCCCTGCATAAGACATTGATTAGCATACATCCTTACAACATGACCATTGGTGTTAGTGCACCATTTCGGACGTTTGCCATATAAGACTTCGAAAGGTAATCGGCGCGCCATTTCACTTGGGTTGCAAGCCCTAATAAAATATCCCGATACCACGTACCCTTAAAGTACGTTTACACTTCCTCCATGGTCGGATCGGCCCCAGCGCTGGGCATACCGTTCGAGGAAGCAGTCACCCCCTTGTATACAAGTTGTCCCCGATCATGCGAATGTGTGTCCGACTCAACACTTATAGTGTGCGTAGAATATTAAAATACTAGGCGATATTCATTCTCAACATTCCATATCTCACCATCATAGGCATCAATTCATTTCATTTCAATGTTCAAGGGACAAGCACAATCTCAATGTTGTTAACAGTGTAACCAATTTTTTCAATGTTCAATGTTCAATCACTAGCTTCTTAGTGGTATTGACTTGTGGCATTAGCAACTTGATATCGATCAACGGATATTGCAAGACAATTATTTAGTTGGTGTAGGTCCTAAAAATCAAGTTGCACCCATCAACAAAATCATCAAAATCAAACATCCTTCAAGTGAACTGCGCAGAAGACAGGTTGTGCAACCATTCGATTGTGCAAGCTGAATTGCGCACTCATCGAAGTGCGCATGCTGACGTGGCCTCGCCATCATTACCTGACAGAGATTCCGATCTTCTGACAGCTGACAGCACGAAGAACGAGGAAACTGTTCGTTTATCGTGCAGCACAGCGCTCGAGGACAGCTGTACATGCAGCACAATCTGCCTGCAGCGCAATCCATCCCAGCACCGTCCATCCTAGCATAATCCGAAGCCAGCGTAATTCAAGTGGCGCACTCCATCAACTGACAAAGTACACGTGGCTTTCATGCCATCAATGACTCATTACGTGGTAACCGTCTGTACACGATCATGCGCATTTCTATCAAATAGTGCCATGTGTCCTATACAGTTGGCCCACGATCAAACAACTGCTAGCGCAGTCTGATGTCTGTGCGGTCCAATGCAGCGCAATTCAACTTGCACAGTCCAGAATAACTAAAAAGTAGTTATTTCCAGAACTCTATAAATAGAGTTTCAAGTCCTTCCTAGAGGGATCATATACACATTCAGAGATCAGAATCATCACCAGAGATCATGAGTTCTTGCCAAAGTGCTGCTGCAAACTTCAGAGGCTACCGTCTTCAAAGTTCACATCGTCCAAGGGATAAAGCGATCGTCTTCAGATCGGATTCCTATAGTTGTACTTTTCCAGAATTTTTGTAATCTTCTTTACAAAGTTTGTTGAAATAAAGATCAACTTTTGTTTTTGCAAACAAAATGGCGACTCTGCTGGAGAAGACTTTCTCCTCCGACGAGGAAGTGACAACTCAATGTGACGTTGCGTCTATCGGAAAGACGCAGAAGACGCTGGTTGTGAAGGTCAACCAGACGGCCTATGAAGCCATGATCAACTCCAGGACCACCCCTCGCACTGCGACAACTTCTACCACGAGCAAAGTGTGCCCAGTGTGGGTCCCCAAGACTGCTGCGCAGTCTGTTAATTCTGCCACCAAGACTGCTGCGCAGTCTAAAGTCTCTGCTGCTAAGACTGTTGTACAGTCTGTTGTCTCTGCTATTGCACAATCTGTCTCTTCTACTCATGTGCAGTCTGCTGTTGCCAGTGCACAAACCACTTCATATGCTACCTTATAAAAGTGCAAGACTCCTATTCCTCTGGCGCAGTTGGCTGCAACTCTGCCTGCGCAGTCCACTACTCCAACAACCAGAGTACAACACAAACACTCTGGCAACAAGACTCCTGCTGCACAAGCCACTGTGACTGAGGCCAGAAGACATTATGCTAGAACTCCTCATGCGTAATCTGCCAGTGCGCCATCAACCCATGCGCAAGGTATGCCTGCGCAATCCAAGAGAGACAGTCCTTTGGCTAATCTCTCCTCTTCTCATAACAAGAGGAAAAGCTCTACTCCTCTTCTCAAGCACCCTGTTGCTCCTGTGCAATCCACTAGGGGTAGTCCTTTGGCTATTCCTCCTCCTTCCCAGAATAAAGGAAAAGGCCCGTTGGTCTTTTCTCAAACTTCCTCGTCCCATGACTTGGAAGACAACAGAGGGAAACGCTCTTTAGCTAACCCTTCTTCACAAAACAAAGGAAAAGATCCTTTGGTCTTTTCTCAATCTTCCTCGGTTTTTACCGTTGAAGATCAATCTGAACGTGCTCCGACACTAGTCAGTACAAGAACCCTTTCGCATAAGGATTCTTCTTCTCTCCTTGCCAAAGGGAAGTCTACTGATCAGAGAGGTATTCTGCCTACTCCGGTAGCAGAGTTCCAAGATCTCCCAACTCTCAAAATCTCCCGTTCAAAATAGGGAATTTGCTAGTGTCTCAGACAGAAACCCCTGGGGGTGAGTTTGCTGATCTAAGAACTTATCTTAATCGACCAACTTCGGTGAAACGCAAACAGCCAATGCCGAAGACCAACCAGTATCAGAAGCAAACTTCCAGGATCAAGAATTCAGACACCTAAGCCAATGAAATGAGTACTTTCCTATACACTCAGGGGACAAAATATTTGAAGAATCGGAACCATGTTCCGAATATTGTCAAAGAACACATCCCTCGAACTTCTTCTCGTCCTGTTGCTGTTCCCGATCTCCGAGAACACCTCAAGCAAAAACGGGACAAGATCTCAACATCCCCAGTACAACCACTTGGATACCATTGCAATCACAAGGTTGTCATCAAGTGTTGTTGTCAGACAACAAGACGATCTGTCTTCGATTGTCTGAACTTTTCAAACTCTGAACATATGTCGGAAGATGAAGACGAAGTTTTGTACGCTTCCGTCAACATGACTTCCAGAGATATTGGGGGGTAGGAAGTGCTCCAAGCACGGCAAGCCTCGCAAGCCAAGCCAACGGTATTTGGATCTACTCCAAGAATCTTCTGAAGGAGTATTCCAACATACCAGATCCCGAAGCCGAGATGCAATCGGTCAAAGGAATATTCAAGATCCTTCCGGTCATCTTCCTCTTTCTCACTCAGGAGATGATTCTTTCTCCGACTATGATGCATACAGTGAAAGCTCAGAACAGACAGTGTCCTCCACTGTACCCAGAGAAGTGACAGCTTATGTTGTCAATGAAGATCCTGATGCTTCCAGTTCAGCTAGTCAAGAACAGCGAATTGCTGTACTAGAAGACAAGCTGAAAACCATGGCCGAAATGGTCGCAAGTATGTATTCCATCATTGTGGCCCAACATACAGTACCACCGATCGTACCTCCTACAAATCCTGAAATCATAGCATCATCGGTGCCTGTCAATACAGGACTGGGGGTAGCATCTCTTCAAGTACCTCCTGTACAGATCCAACCTACACCCAGTCAGTCAGGTGCTGGAGGTAATACTTATCACGCTGTTCCTCCCCCTAACACTGTGATTCAGCCTGCTCCTTCTACATCAGTGGAAGATGCCAATGAAGCTGTCAAGCTCCTACGCACTCAGTTCGAGGCCTTCAAGGAGAAGGACAACTTGCAGAGGTTGGGGATCAAGCAACCCTATCCAGTTGAATGGAAGGAAGTCCCATTTCCTCCGAAGTACAAGATCCCAACAATCTTGCTGTTTGATGGCAGCACTTCTTCCAGTCAGTTCATTAACCACTTTGAGGTTATAACTTTCCAACTTCAACCAAATGACGCTCTTCTTACCAGAGTATTCGTTGGCTGTTTAGCCAACGTAGCATACGATTGGTACAGAAGCTTGCCTGATGGTTGTATCACCTCCTTCTCTGACCTAAAACAAATCTTCCTGGAACGATTCTATGAGGGGATCAATGACATGACTATGTCAGCCCTCAATAAAATTAAATAAAGACACAATAAAACTGCTGAGAGTTTTATTGAAAGGTTTCGCCGAGAAGCTTTGAAAATGCCTCCTGGAACTCCGGCTGCTGTCACCATAGACACCTGCAAGGCAAATCTTTTGCCTATAATCAGCATGTGGACAGGGTCTACTCAGTTCCAAGACTGGCCATCTTTTATTGTCAATACTAAAGCAGCTGAAGTTAGCGCTGACAAATTCAAGCAACTAGGGGTACAAATGTCTAACCCCAAAAGGGATGAACATCAGACATCGGGTGGTGGCAATCGCCAGAACAACCGTAAGGGAAAAGAAACTTTGAATATCAACTTGACGAACAAGAATAAAAAATCTCTGGCGGTCAACGTAGCTCCCCCTACGTCAACTTCTACCCCTTCAGCACCTCCACCGAGGAAACCTCGTCCGAAAGTAGAATACTCTTTTGACGAGAATGACACAGTGAGCATCTTTGATTGCTTGATCAAAAGCAATAAGCTCCAGCTCCCAGATCCCAAGAAGCCCGATGAAGTCGGTAAGACTGATCATCCTAAATACTGTGTTTATCACAGGTTTATTGGACATCCCACTCGAGCATGTTATGTGCTCAAAAGCAAAATTCAAGAGCTGGTCAACGCTGGTGTTGTCACTCTGCAGCAAGACGAGAAGACTGTTACCGCAAATATGATCTCAGTTCAGTTCGATGACTTCCCGCCCCAGATGGTACAGCATGGCATCATTCATATCCCTAAAGCTACTCTTGAGATTGAGAATCTCCCTCCTCCACGAAGTGAAGGTCTCGTCCCCTTGTCCCTTGACAATGGCGAGATTATGTAGATTCATCCAGATTTGGCCTCGGAGTTCGAACTTCCCTCTTTCTCCAAGAAGAAAGACCGCTCCAAGGGCAAGACAAAGACTTACAATATGGTGTCTTTTGACCCCATAGTTGACGAGAAAATCCTGTTGGGCACCAGATCAGGGAAAGCTTATCTAAAAGATTACCCCGAAGCTCAAGAGAATCCTGCCTGTTCTTTTGAGCCTGCTATAGTACAGCCTGCTTCTACTGAGGATATTTCTACTACATCCTCATCGGTTGTAGAGTCTACTCCTCCCAAGCCGATGGTTGCTGACAAAGGCAAACAACAAGTCCGCTTCGATAAACCTTTGAAGAAGACATCTCCTTCCGGACTTGAGAAGCCTTATAAGTTTGATATCTTGGCTCAGTTAGCCAATACACCGGCCCGGCTGTCTATCTTCGAGCTCTTGCGCCTCTCCAAAGAGACTCGGAAAACTCTGAGCGAGGCTCTCATGCAAGCAGAAACTTGTTTAGCCCTTTTGAAGAAGCCGAAAGCAGAACCAGTCTCTTGCCTCCATTGTTATAGTGTGTTGGAGTTAATTCCAAATATAACTTTCACACAGGATGACATGTTGATGGAAGACAACAGGTACGACCGTCCTCTCTACTATACAGGATACGTCGACTCGATGAAAGTCGATCGTATTCTGATAGATCCAGGGTCTGCTTTCAGCATTATGCCAAAGACAATGTTGGATGTGTTGAAGATCCCAGTACATAGTCTTTCCAGTACAATCACCACTATTCTCGGGTTCAACCAGGGAAGGAGTGAACCTCTGGGCAAGATTCGCCTAAAACTCCAAATAGGCAATCTTCGTACAAAGGTGACCTTCTACATCATTGACAATCATGGTTGTTCCTACAATGCTTTGCTGGAAAGACCGTTTCTGCTTGAACATAACATTATTCCTTCGACTCTCCATCAATGTTTCAAATATGTTGATGACAATGGAGAGGTACAAAAAGAGGTTGCTGATCTCTATCCTTTCAAAGGCTTCGAAGCATACTGCAACGATGCCCGTATGTACAAGGATGAATTCATGAAGGTTGTCCTATCTCTGGACACTGAAGAAGAGCAAGAAACAGTGTCCAATGATACCCTTATCATACCTGTCAAAGGGCACGTTTCTCGTCCTCAGTCTTCCAAGCTACTGGCTATTCACTTGCCAGTCCCGAAGCAACCAACTGATGATGATCAGGATCAAAGGGAGCTCACCTCTTCTGAGCCACTTGTTATAGATTTACGTCGTAATAAGGAAAAAAGATAGCTCACCTCTTCTGAGCCACTTGTTATTGATTTATCTCATAACAAGGAAAAAAAGGAGCTCACTTCCTCTGAGCCGCTTGTTATCGACCTCCGTCGTAACAAGGCCAATCCTCCTCCACGTTCTTCTTCTCCCCCTCTTATAATCAATCTGACCAAGCCTACTAAGGCTAAAGGTCCTGCTTTAAATACAAATGTACAAATCAATGAAAAAGCATCTACTTTCCAGTATACTTATGTCATTTATCATGCTAAGTGCTATTTGGATATGTTAGATAGCTTTCAATCATTTACAATGGGAGTTGTACAATCTCTTCAAACAAAAGTCTCACTCGAACACCCAAAGGATTTATATCGGATTGTTCCTGCTCGTAAGAAAGGCGAGAGTCCAATACTTTTTAGTAAAGGACCGGAACAACAATTCAGCTATACGGATGATAGCAAAAGTAATGACACGGGGCATCTTCAACTCCGTCGTTACAGTCAACAATCAAAAGACATCATCCGAAAGATGGGTTACGACTTCAAGAGTGGCCTCAACTACGGTAAGGGTAGAAGAACTCCTATCCGTATGGCTGTGCCGAAAGGAAAGTCAGAAATGTACTACAGCAGGACTAAAAGAGGTCTCAGATATGCTTCTCCTCCGGTATTATCTCCAGCAGGCTCTAAATCTGATAGTGAAGAGCGTTCTAACTCTTCTGATTCCAGATCATGGGATTCTGACACCAGCATCGGTCAAGTTCATCGATTGACTGTGTCTTCTAAAATGGTCTCCGTCGAACTTCCAGAAGGTTATGACGAGGATGTTGAAGAAAATCCCGAAATAGATCCTTGGGCTCAATGAATGGATACCCAATGGGAACTCCGATTCGAACAAAGGGAACCTCCCACCGAAGATCAATTGGTTCAAATTGATGTAGGAGAGAGCGGATCACCTCGTCTAATATTCATCAGCAAGAACCTCCCAGAGGCAGATAAGTAAGAATTAATTCTTCTGATTAAAGAATACATTGATGTCTTTGCCTGGAGCTATGAGGACATGCCAGGTCTAGATCCTAAAGTTGCTACTCACAAACTGAACATCTTGTCGAATGCAAAGCCGATCAAACAGCAACAACGGCGTTTCAAGCCAGAAATGATGGACGCAATCGACGATGAAGTTAAGAAGCTCATCGCTTGCGGCTTTATCAGAGAAGAGCAGCATCCTGATTGGGTAGCCAATGTCGTCCCAGTTCTAAAGAAAACCGGCAAAGTTTGAGTCTGCATCGACTTTCGGGATCTTAACGAAGCATGTCCAAAAGATGAATTTCCTCTCCCTATCACGGACTTCATGATTGACAACACCTGTGGGTTCGAAAGAATATCTTTTATGGATGGATTCTCCGGATACAATCAAATTCGGATGAATCCTGAAGATGAAAAACATACTTCTTTCCGCACTCCTCGCAGAGTCTACTGCTATACTATCATGCCATTTGGTCTCAAGAATGCTGGTGCAACATACCAACGAGCCATGAGTACCATCTTTCGAGATCATCTACGCAAGACTGTCGAATGCTACGTTGACGATATCGCCGTCAAAAGTCGTCTAAAGGAAGATCACATCCAAGACTTGAGAATTATCTTCAATCTCATGCGCCAACATCAACTCAAAATGAATCCCACCAAGTCATTCTTGGGTGTCTCTAGTGGCAAATTTCTCGGCTTCGTCATTACCTCTAAGGGTATACACGTGGATCCCGAGAAGATCAAGGCCATTCAAGAGATGCGTCCTCCATGCAACCTAAAAGAGCTACGAGGATTCCAAGGTCGACTTGCGTACATCAGGAGATTCATTTCGAATCTGTCTGGACGCTGCAGACCATTCACTCAACTAATGAAGAAAGGTGTATCTTTTGTTTGGACCGAAGAATGTCAACGAGCATTTGACGACATAAAGCAGTATCTCATGAATCCACCAGTCTTGGTGCCACCAATCTCTGGCATACCATTCTTAATGTATGTCCGTGCTATGGACCATTCATTGGGTGCTTTACTTGCCCAAAAGAATAAGGAAGGCCACGAATAAGCTATCTACTATCTCAGTCGTACTATGATTGGTGCTGAACATCGTTATAGTCCGGTCGAAAAGGAATGCCTAGCTCTTATGTTTGCTGTTTAAAAGACTCGGTATTACATCTTTGGCCAAACTATTCATGTCATATCCCGAGTTAATCCTCTTCGGGTACTGATGAAGAAGCCTAGCACATTCAATTCTCGGTTGGCTACATGGGCCATTCTGCTAGCCCAATATGACATGGTATATGTTCCTCAAAAGTTTGTCAAAGGTCAAGCACTGGCGGATTTCTTAGCAGCTCATCCTGTTCCGGAGACATCTAAACTCTATGATGAAATTCCAGACGAGACTTTGGAATCAAATATGATCTCCGAAGAATTTCCTACTTGGCGTCTATTCTTTGACGGTGCATCTAGGATTGGACCCAATGGTGCCATTGTCGTAGGAGTTGGAGTTGTCCTTGTTTCTCCAGACGGGTCAGCTATCCAAAGAGCCTACTCTTTTGATGAACCTTGTTCCAATAATGTGGCAGAATACAATGCTTTACTCATCGGTCTTCAGCTAGCCAAATAACTTGACGTCGAGTATCTTGAAGTCTATGGTGACTCCAAGTTGGTTGTTAACCAGGTTAGAGGGACCTATGAAGTTCGCCATCAAGATCTAGTGCCTTACTATGAAGCGGCAATCAACATGACTACATTATTCAAAGCCTTCTTCATCAAATATGTACGCCGAGCTTGCAATACTGAAGCCGACGTTTTGGCCAATCTTGCGGCAGTCTTAGCCATCCCTATCAAAAGACAGCAGGTGGTGGTCATCTCTAATCAGGAATTATTCTGCGTTGAAAACAATCGTAATATTGAGTTCAGTAATCTTACTGAAGTCAATGTTATCAATGAAGATTGGAGAACTCCTTTCATCGACTTTGTGGTCCATGACATACTCCCTGAAGATCCTAAGGAGGCTACGAGTATTCGTCGACGGTCTCTACGATTCTACTACAATCAGATCACCAAAACTCTCTACCGGCGGACTTATGACGGTCTACTCTTACGCTGCCTTGCTGGTGATGAAGCAAAACAAGTATTGCGTGAAGCTCATGACGGTGTCTGTGGAGCACATCAACCCGGTCCTAAACTACAGGATCGTATCCGACGCATGGGTTATTACTGGTCTTCTATGGTATCTGATGCCATCGATTATGCAAGAAAATATCGAGCTTGTCAAATCCACGCTTATTTCATTCATCAACCATCAAAATTCCTTCATCCTACTGCTGCTTCCTGGCCTTTTGAAGTTTGGGGCATAGACATCATCGGTACCATCAATCCTCCTTCTTCTAGAGGACATCGGTTCATACTGGCAATAACCGACTACTTCTCCAAATAGGCCGAAGCTATACCATTGGCTGAAGTCAAGACCAGTAGCGTTATCAACTTCGTCAAACACCATGTCATCTATAGATTTGGTGTACCTCGGCAAATTATTCACGATAATGGACCTCAATTCATCAGCCAAAAATTCATATGGTTCTGTGACGATCATCGGATTGATAATGTCGCTTCGACAGCCTAAAATCCTGCTGCTAATGGCTTAGCTGAAGCTTTCAACAAGACTATCATCAAGCTCCTCAAGAAGTTTGTATCTACTAACAAACGAAACTGGAGTAAAAAGCTTGGGGAATGTCTTTGGGCCTACCGTACTACGGTCCGCAACCCTACAGGCTGTACACCCTTCTCTTTGGTGTACGGATGTGAAGCAGTTCTACCTCTGGAACTCCAAATTCCGTCTTTGAGGATAGCCATCGCCAACGAACTCACGACAGAGAACAACGATCTTCTCCGACTTCAAGAGTTAGAAGCGCTCGATGAGAAGCGACTATTGGCTCAACAGTATATTGAGTTATACCAAGCCCGCATCTCAAAGACTTTCAACCACAAAGTTAAGGTCAGAGCCTTTCAGAAAGGAGAGCTCGTTCTAACTGTCAGACGTCCTATGACTATGACTCACTCAAGCAAAGGCAAGTTTGATGCAAAGTGGGAAGGTCCATATATCGTGAGCAAAGTCTTCTCAAATGGAGCCTATCAACTCACAGAGCTAGACGGTCGAGTTACAATGATGCCCATCAATGGCAAATTCTTCAAGAAATATTATGTATAAATGTAACAGATATTGATTATAATTATCAGACAAGTTCATAAATAAAATTCAGTTTTATTTTATCTTGAATGATAGTACATAATATCAAGGAAGATCACTATCATCATTCTCAAAATTGGGATGCGGGCCACTACCGTCCTTATCAAAAATATGATCAGCAAAAGAGTCAAGAACATTCTTGCTGGAACCCACCAAGAACTTGCAAGCAGCTATTCTCATGGCTTCTTCTTCTTCAGTCTTCCCTGGTTCGAGAAGGAAGTCCAAGATGTCCTTTGGCGGTTTGGGGGCAGATGAACCTTCGCCCGCTGCCACCTGCTTTGGTTGAGCCGGCTCGACTGGACGTTCTTCAGTACCCACTTCAACCTTCGGGGCAATCTCAGCCTTCTTGGATGCATCTCCAGACGACATTTTTTATGTTGAAAAGTGAAAGTGATCATCCCATCTGATTTTCTGTTCTATTTATAGACAGAGAGTCGTAAAACTATGAAGCAACACATTCATTCGACGGTTTACCCATTCATTATCTGACGGTTTACCCGTTCATTCATCACATTCATCTGACGGTTCGCCCGTTCATCACATTCACCCGATGGTTTGCCCGTTCATCACATTCATCCGACGGTTCGCCCGTTGATTACATTCATCTGACGGTTTGCCCGTTCATTATCCGACGATTTACCCGTTCATTCCATCCATAATTATCCGACGGTTTTTATCATATTCATCTGAGGGTTCGCCCGTTCATCATTCGACAGTTCGTCCGTTCACACATCCACTTGAAGGTTCGCCCGTTCATCATCTGACGGCCCGCCCGTTCATTACATTCATCCGACGATTCATTTCGTTCATTTACCGTGACGAATCAGCCAGTTCGTTCTTATCAGCAACTTGTCATCTTTGATTAAGTTGTCTATTGAAATAATGATATTCAATAAATTATATTTGCCACGTCCATATTACCTCTGAGCAGATATAATTGAATATAATTATTTTCCAGAATCAAGAAATATATCATGTCGTGTACCTCTGAATATATTTTCTATCGCTATTATTTATATCTGAATAAGATATGCAACAAATAATAGAGCCACAAAAATGTCTTTTTATTGATCAAAGATGAAAGACGTTACAAAGACACATATCATGAAAAATAAGAAGATACAAAAGATCTTTCTACTCAGCCGGTGGTGTCATCAAATTGGTCATCTGCTGCTTCAAAATTTGCAGTCGCTCTTTACGAGATTCCATCACTCGTTTCCTAGCTTCTTCCATCCCAGATTTATCATCAAAGGTTGGCAGAGTTACTAGTCTGCTAGTGATTTCAGCTTCATGAGTTGCAGCATATTCATCTCTCTCTTGAGTCAGAACATCAAGTTGTTGAATTGCAGCTTGATGTTGGGTGGCTTCATCTTCCAGAGTTGATTGAGCAAGTCTCAGTTCTTCCTGAAGATGGGCAATTTCTGCTTGTATTTCAGCAACTTTCCTTTCTTTCTCTTCAGCAATAGATGCCACTGTTTCTACTTTGGAGTTGTATTCAACGGACTTAGCAGTGAAAGTATCCAATAGAACTTGGAAATTAACTTTCTTAACTGCGGCCTCTTGAGATATCCGTTCAAATTCAGCTTGCACCAGAGGCTCTACTTCTCCCTTTCTTAGCTCTTTGTAGCTCTTAACTGAAGTCTCCAACTCATCTAATATATGATCAAGGAAAGTAGCCTGAGCTTCATCCCCTTGGCTGTGGATGGCATTAATCAAGTAAGAGGTTGGACCTCTAACTATAGAGAAATCAGCTTCTTCCTTCTCTATCACCCTATCGATTAAGGGTTCTAATGAATTAAAGAAAAAGCTGGTAAAAGAGCTGATGACAAATTGATTGGTGGCCAAAGCACCAGGAGTAGCAGCGACTCCTGTTGATGATGAAGCAGTAGGACGTTCAGCCACTTGGACGAGAGGCTCTTTAAATAAGGGAGCTAAAGTAGAGCTGGTCGCTCCTCCCGGTTGTTCCTCTGCAAAAATAGATAAACTTTATCATTTTGTCTGTCATTTGCAGCTACTGAAAAGATCAAAAGTAAAAGCAATTTTACCATGGCTTGGTTCAGTGATGATTCGGTCATCTGCTGGCCCAGATTCCAGTCTAGCAGAAGTAGCTTCAGACATTACTGCCTGGCTACTGCCTGCCTCGGAGCCACCTGATAAATGATGACTGCTGCTAGCTATCGTCGTTACAGGTACTATATCCGTGCACACTGGAGGAGCTGGAGAAGATTCGATTTCTGCATGGATCAAAGATAGAGATGTCAGCTATTAATCTATGAAAAGAAGATTGATAAATTCATTTTTTACCTTTGGGATCAACAGTAGGAATTTCCTCCAGGGCCACTTCCTCATTTGCAATCTTTTCGGGAGATACCCGCACCTCAATATTCTTTTCAGGATCCAGGGTGTCATCAGCTGCTTTGGAAGATATATGGACTTCAATGTCCTCTTCAGGATTTTGTGTATCATCAACAGCCTCTGATGATGTACTCTCCTCACTTTTATTATCCTCAGGAGCTTCCTCGCTGGCAGTTGCAGCGGCATGATCAGCATCCTCTTGCAGACCAAAGTCGCAATCATTTAATGCCTCAATCATTAGGCGATCCTTCTCTTCGCAGACTATTCCTGGTGTGACAGAAAGCTGAGTAGTTTCTACCGTTGGTGAAGGAGATCGTAAAGCTTCATCTTTCCAAGGCTCTGCAGCCTCATCTCTCTGTGCAGCCTCCTCTCTCTGCTCAGTCTCCTCTCTCCGCTCTGGACTAGGCTCAGAGGCAGGAGTAGGAGATGACATAGTAATCCCAGCAGCAGCATTCACCACCACCGAGGACAGGCTCGCTTTCTTTCTCTTTCTAATAGCCAGCTTCTTTCTATGAAGAGGCCTTTCTGGGCTCTCCACATCGACTACGTCAACCGGCTTTGGAATAGAAGTCGGCGTGGTTGCCTCTTCTCGTTGAATTGACTCGGCCATCTGCCGAGATTGTGATCTAGTAGTAACTTTTTCTGGTTGATCCAGGATAAGTTTCTTCTTTGCAGCTGGGGAAGAAGGTTCATCAATCCTTCTTTTTCTCTCTCTGGTCGAAGATTTAACAACTTTCAGAGAAATTCTCAGTGGTTGATTTACTTTCTCAGGAAAGTTTGCTTCCTTGGAAGCTTCCAATGGATCATCTACCGGTTCATGTTGTTCATCATTTGCTAGAGCTAGTGTAGCAGTTGCTCCTTTCTTTAATCGCGTTGCCGTCGCGAAGCTATCCACCAGACTGAAATTCTCGACGAAAGTGTTGGCAGCCGTGTAGAACAATGAATACGTATATAACATTCTAGGGCCATTATCATTCTTGTTTGGCATCGAGAACACTGTCTTAGTGTCTCAAGTATTGTAGTAGGCCCATGCTCTGGCACCATCAATTAGGTACCCCTTTCCTTGTAGGCAAGTTATAGCGTTGCCCACATGAAATTGGTCGTAACCAAATTGACGAGCGAAGCGACTCGGCAGATATGGTTCCAGATAGCACTCCTCCTCAAATATGTATACCAAATGCGATGGTCTGATCGCCTTCAGCCAGTCAAAAGCTGCTCGACCCAGTGGTTGCCTCCCAAGGTCAACCAGATTTGTTGCCATGAATACGTAACCGGTTGGAGGGGCAAAGCTATAAAAATTCTATCCCTTGCCAAGGTTAAGGACACGTCTGCAGTCCTTCAGACTAACGTACACCCACTTGCTTCGGGAGAATCTACGCAGAAATCTACCGCTAACTGCTCCCATATCGGGGTTCATCAAAGATGGATGGTGCAGAAGCAACCATCCGAATAAATAGGTATAGGGCAACTCCAGTCTAGGGAAGTTCCCCTTCTCACCCTTCCATTTGATCATGGAGTCGATATACAGACGAAGACCTGCATTTATTCTACAGGTCATCGCTGATAGCAAATCCGTCCGGTAGCCGAAGACTAACCGGACGGCAGCGAAGAGTACGCCATGGTGGAAGCGGTCCACGGCGCTTGCTCTGGGTACCACAAATTGACGGAGCCAGTATGTCAAAAATCCTGCCAGCTGGGCTTCTTGTGACATGGACCTATAGCCCATTCTTATAAAGCTCTCAACAAAATCTCCGGGCTTGAGAGGAGGGTATTGGTGTTCATCAGTAACTCTGATATCCATCTTCTTATTCTCTTCCATCAGTTTTATTACTTCACTGTGGCTGAGAGGTTGAAAGAAAGTTGGGTTGCATGAGTCATGATCCTTGGTCTTTTTCTCAATAATATGGTTAAGAAAAAGATACGGCAACCACTTCGATGAATAACATGTGCCGGAAGAGCCGCTCTTGTAGTACAGGGAGCATATGTTATAATGACACCGTAGTTCGTCGAAAACTGCTACCATCTCTGTATTTTCCCGACATAGTCTATCTAACTCGTCGTTTGTGGGATCATACTCCTCATAAGGGAAGTCTTTCGTTGGTAGGTATGAGATATACTTCATCTCATGGAGCGCCAATCCCATCTCCCCGCAGGACGTCATGAACGTCCCTGTCCTATAGTTATACCTCTCTGCCACGGCTAGAAATAGATGAGGGTTTGGGTGGAAGCCATACACGGTAGCATATACCGCATTATAAAGCTCGATCTCTTTAAGTTTATCTTCAAACTGAGCCAATACCCAGTTGGCTATGCAGTTCCACCTCTTGTTCTCCGGGTTCACCAAACCAGTCAGCCGGATGTCCTGATCCGGATATCTGCCTTCAGCCTTTGCATACTCATTGGCAAAGATTGGTGTCCTCACAGGCAGCAGTAAAGAAGAGTTCTCTGGAGGGATACAGCCTGGCTTCAACCCTCTGAGTAAAGTGCTGTGTCGCTCAGAAGAGCTATAGAACATGTCTATATTATTTGGACCTTTTTTGACACAGATCTTTCTTGTCCGTGTATGTTGAAGGGAAGTAATGTCCCAGTCCATCCTCCTAGGATGGCTTACATGAGCATATCGTGCTAGAGGGAGGCATCTAGCAATGTCCGGTAACAGGATCAGTTTCTCCTTCCTTTGGAAAGTTCTCGACTCAACACGGGGTCTAGGTTGAGAACTCTTGTCGATGGCTTCACCAAATAGGAACATGGTTTCTTGTGGATGATGGTGTCAGCAGACTGCAAGGGCTGCCCATTCATTAAACTTAACAAAGTCTCATTATCCTGAGCTATCAAGATAGCTTGGCGAGAGGATGGAAGGGCATATTGTGGGAAGAGCACATGGGATAAGTCTTCTTTGAATTTCGGCTCAGCAAGGGACCCTGCAAATGTTTCATACTCAGGAACCTCTCTGATGTCAACTGCATCAAACAGAAAAAATAGAATTCAGTACAAGTAAAATTAAAGATTCTGTCAGCAGATTGCACAAGCAGCAGATTGCGCAAGCATCAGATTGCACAAGCATCAGATTGCACAATCGTCAGATTGTACAATAATAGCTTCTATACGTAAACTATCCAGTGGCGCCAACTCATCCACTTGCAAGCCATCAGATTGTGCTGAATAACTTGCGTAAAGCATCAGTTTGCGCTGGATAGCCTTGCACAAATCAGCAGACTGCGCTGACTTTTGTCAGCACGTTCTAACCGATTGCGCAAGAAAATAATCTTCATAAAAATGAAGATTATTGATTTTGTGCAACCGAAACCCTAAACAGGGAGGCGCAACGTAACCAAATCTCTAAAAAGAGATCGGTTTGAAGGTGCAGCAATGACAAAAAACCCTAAAAAGGGTTTTCGATCGGATGTCAATCTTGCAGTGCTGGGTGAGCCACTTCATGTCGAGAAGGGTGCGACGCAGCACGAGCCGAAGACTCGGCGGGGGCCTTGCCTTTCTCAGCAGCGGAGCGCTTTGGGGCCATGGAGATCGACGGGAAGAAGAAGGAGAGTCGAAAGAGCTCGGGAAATTCTTTCTTTCAAATGATTAGAAGCAAGTAAAGAATGACAGAGAAGAGAAAGAGAACTATTTATAGTTTTCGAGAATGAACAGACTCCTCAGATTGTGCCGGATAAACATGAGCTAATTCCTCTGATTGTGCAGACAGGTCATTATATGCGCAACTTGATTTTAAAATAAAAATTTAAAGTATTTTGAAGCTTTGACTATCTTCAAACTTCGAAAACTTTGAAGGGGGTCTTGTAGGTCCTAAAAATCAAGTTGCACCCATCAACAAAATTATCAAAATAAACATCCTTCAAATAAACTGTGCAGAAGACAGATTGCACAACCATTCGATTGCGTGGGCTGAACTGCACACTCATCCAAGTGCGCATGCTGACGTGGCCTCGCCATCATTAGCTAACAGAGAATCAGATCTTCTGACAGCTGACAACACGAAGAATAAGGAAACTGTTCGTTTATCGTGCAGCACAGCGCTCGAGGACAGCTGTACATGCAACATAATCTGCTTACAGCGCAATCCAGCCCAGTGCCTTCCATCCTAGCGCAATCCGAAGCCAGCGCAATTCAAGTGGCGCACTCCATCAACTAACAAAGTACACGTGGCTTTCATGCCATCAATGACTCATTACGTGGTAACCGTCTGTACACGATCATGCGCATTTCAATCAAATAATGCCATGTGTCCTATACAGTTGGCCCACGATCAAACAACTGCCAGTGCAGTCTGATGTCTGCGCGGTCCAATGCAGCACAATCCAACTTGCGCAGTCCAAAATAACTAAAAAGTAGTTATTTCCAGAACTCTATAAATAGAGTTTCAAGTCCTTCCTAGAGGGATCATATACACATTCAGAGATCAGAATCATCACCAGAGATCAGGAGTTCTTGCCAAAGTGCTGCTGCAAACTTCAGAGGCTACCGTCTTCAAAGTTCTTGCCAAAGTGCTGCTGCAAACTTCAGAGGCTACCCTCTAACGCTCTCTACATATATATTGTGATTGGATTTCAATGCAAGTGAATTTCAATTCCTTAATTTTTGAATTTGATTTTTCTGTACCCTTTATAGATAATTAGTAGTTGCCTTTATTTTATTTTGATAAGTACCAGTTTTCATATAGGATGGTAGACTGTCTTACAGTTTTGAAGGTTTGTTGTTTCTGTAACTTCTCTAGTTTAGCACCCTAGATTGCTTGTGTGTTTTGATACCCTATGACCGTTTTGGTATTAGCATGACTAGTATACCTAGATGAGACTTTCACTACCACCGTATGCCATGACCCTGTATGTTGTCCTTTTGATCACATGATTTGTTTTAATCTGGGACTTTGATTGTGGGGGTTTGACCTAGAGGGAGTATGAACATTTTAATTTCAAGGACGAAATTTTTTATAAGGTGGGTAGGATGTGAGCACCCTGAATTTCGGGTTGATTTTTATTTTATTTTATTTTCTGATTGTTTAGTTTCATTAAATAAATTATTCTGTTATTTACCTTTAAGTGTACTTTCCCGTGCCATTGATATTTGGAGTGTCAGGGATGTTCAACTCTGGAAATCTTCTTCATGAGTTTTAGAGTGGACAGGATTACCTTCATGATGGTATATAGTGTCCCACTCAAACTTGTTCCCTTGTGCTCTTTTTGCTTCGCAGAACTTCGGGTCGAATTAGACCATTTGGTTATTAATTAATTTTTTCACTCTTTTCCTTGATCATTATTAGCACGTTACCGTGACTTTTAATTTGGGAGCGCAAGACCAGTCAGTTTCTTGAAACCAACTTCTCATGCATGATCTACTCGAGACCCTCGTCACCCATGACCTTCGTGTCCCACTCAGACATGCCATTTTGTGCTCCATTTGCTTCGCACAACTTTGCTGACACGTGATCCAATTTTATTTCACCCCACGGTGTCACATTCATTTTCTAACTTGATTTGTGGGTACCCTGTCGACCAAAACCTGTCAGCCCCAATTATGGACATGGCCCACATTGAGCCTACTATTCGCATGCCACTTGTGTCCCATTTATTAAAATCCCTATGTGCTACTTATTTACTCATAATCATCAGCACCTATTTTTATTCGATTTTTGCACAATGTCCGATTTTGGATCCAATCCGGCTCCACTGAACCAAACCCCAGCTTCATTTTTCCTCTTTCATGACGCCCACTTTTTTCTTACCAAAAAATAATATTAAATACCCTATCTACCTATTTCAATATTTATTGGAATTTCCATTTATTTAATCCCTATTGGAATTACCCAATTTTAGCCATTAAAATTCTAGCCTTTGGATCCCCCCATTTAATCCCATCCATTAATTCCTTTATGCAACTTTTTCCCCAACACCCCTATGCATTGGCCGGCCCTAACTCCAAAGTTTCTAAATCTCTCTCTCTCTTCCTTTCTATTATTTTTTTCCCAAACAAAAATAACAACACCAACACTACACACCCGACCACCATTTCCCCCATGGCAGCACCATCATCACCACCACCACAGTAGCCATGCCCGACCACCTCACCTCCCTGGCCGCCGGCCACCGGCCTCCGCCGCCGTCGGCCTCCCCCACATCGACCTCTCCTCCTCCTCCTTCTTCCTCCTTCTCTTCATCACCTATCCATCACCACCATCTTTGATCCAACCACCAATCCGACACCACCACCTCCATGTCCACCGTGCAGCCCCCGACCGTCGTACTGCACAGCCTCCGCCGTCGCCGGCCTGGCCGAGCACGGCCATGCCACTAGTGCAGCAGCAGCAGCTGCACCTCTGCACAGGCGCGCACACGCGCGTGCGCGGGGGCTGCCGTGGCCCCCTGGCCGTACGCCCCACTCTGGAGAGTTCTCCACTGACGGCCACCGTCCTCCGGGACGTACCGTCGAGGCGATTTGTACGTTTTGCACGACGTCCCGTCGTGACGAGCTCGGGAACAAGGCTGGAATCGTGTTACGTCGTAGCAACTTCGCACGTATTTTCCCAGAAATTCGATCGTTGGATCGGCGATTTCTTCGCTCCGTCACAATCTCGGTATATCCACCTTCACCCCGGTCAATTTTCATCCGTTGATTTTATCGTTTGATACATCAAAACCGGCCACCAAGTTGACCGTTTAAATTGTATTAAATTTGGACAGTTTTGCGAGGCCAACTTCGTCAGCTTGTACCTCCTCCAACACAGCTCCGTTTGGCGTGCTACCTATTCCTGTGCGAAGCTGGTATAACCCTCTTATTACCCCTCCAGTTTTGTTTCATTGTGAGCTTGTTTGATTGGTTGAATTCGACGCCAAAGTTGGCCGTCCGAATTCGTAATTTCCAACTTGTAAAATTCCATTTTTGAACACGGGACTCCAGATTTCATTTCTGATATCACCATTAGACTTGTGGCATCGTTCTGGCATGTTTTCATATAAAATTTGTTAGATTTGGAGAACGTGGGCCCTGACACATTTTTCGGTGCAAAGTGGGTCCCACATTCTGGATCAACGGGACTTTTTGACGCCGGCTCATCGGAATCCAATTCCGAATATACCGTTGAGTTCGTATCGTCATTCTGGACTCGTTGACATATAATTTGCTAGGTTTTGGTGGACATTGGATCCGGCACGCATTTCGGTGCAAGTCGGATACCAATATCCGAGTCAACGGGTCATTTTGAGATCGGCTCATCGGAATCCAATTCTGGATATACCGTTGAGTTCTTATCGTCATTTTGAACTCGTTGACATATAATTTGCTCGGTTTTGGTGGACATTGGATCCGACACGCATTTCGGTGCAAGTCGGATAGCAATATCCGGGTCAACGGGTCATTTTAAGATCGGCTCATCGGAATCCAATTCCGGAGATAACGTTGAGTTTGTATCATCATTCTGGACTCGTTGACAGGTAGTTTGCTTAGTTTTGAGAACATTGGCTCTGGCACGCATTTCCTTGCAAACCGGAATTCCAAGTTCTGGTCAACGGACCAAATTGAGATCGGGTCAACGGAATCCAATTCTGGAGATACCGTTGGGTTCGTATCATCATTCTGGTTTCGTGGACATATAATTTGTTATATTTTGTAGACTTATTTTCTTGCACATTTTTCGGTGCAAAACGGCTCCGACACGGACATCGTTTTGATCCGAAATTATTTTTTTGCCCTTGCGTCCAAATTGGACCGTTGGGTAGGCTATCCTAGCTAATTTGACCATTTTGGACACGTTGGCGATGTTTATTTTATCGTCCGACAATATTTGTTGATAATTTCTCTGAGTTTAACCTTTTTATAATTTATTAATAATTAATTCTTATAATATTTGTATTTCGGGATTAGTACAACGAAACTGAGATCAGTCAATTCCAGAGATCTCACATCGTTAAAATTTACAAGTTGGACACGTGGATCACTATAATAAGATTATCAACTTTACCTTTGATCATCTCATCTCGATTTGCGTGTCGTAAGTTTCGACGTACGAATAACGAAGTACACTTTATATCTTTAATAATTAGACTAGAATTGACCCTGATAGACCAAAGTTGACCAGTTGACCCAAAGTCAACTGTAAGTCAATACTTGACCTAGTTTGACTAAATTATTGACTGGAGTTGACCTAGAGTTATTTTGACTTAGAAGAACCTAGGATAAAATAGACTGTTTGTAGAGTTTCATTTATTACAACTTGAACACCTTGTAACCTGTGTTGCTTTAAATATGACTCTGTGGCTTCAGTTGGACCCTTATACCTATCAGCTGTTCAGGTTATCAGGCGAGTACATTCTCTGATCATTTCATATCCTGCTTAGAATTATATTCCTGCTTTAGATTACTATACTTGATGCTGTCACGACATTATCACGGATTAGTACTATATGGATCTCTTCATGCGATGTTATCCCCCTCGGGAGCATCGGGTACATTGTGTCATGTGCATTTCACTTTTATCATGTACTCCTTTGCTTTCAACATACATGTACACTCTTGTGAATCTTGTACTCTCATGTTCACAGAGCCCTCATGTATACTATCATGTGCACCCTTTCATGGGCCCCCATGTGATATCATATACAATAACATAACCTGCTTAGATCCTTGTGTATTGATTATGGAAAACGGGGGAGTGCTAGTAGTCATGTGAACAATTCTATAGTAGTGTAGATCATTTGCAACTCTTTAGTGTAGATCATGTACAAATCTGTCCTGTTCACATGTGCTATCCTATACTCTACATCACTAGCCACTGTTAGTTCTCTATTTATAGTAGATATTTCTATTACAGTTCTCTCTCCCTGTTTACATACTGTATTTCTTCCGATCCTGTATCTTACTTTACTGCATGATTATATTTTCTAACCTGCTATGATTTGTTGAGATGTATTGTGCTCGCTCCTGTCCTACTTGGACCTGTTGATAAATTTTACAGATAGCCTGGGATTGCCTGCTAGTCTAGAGGAGACACAGTAGAGGTTGTTTAGATAGTTTTTTCATTGTCTGAAGTTGTATTATTTTATGGATTACTGTATTTTGAGATTTGAGATGTATTTCTGAGTTTGTGTATTTTAGACACTTAGATTTCTCTCTGCTGTATCTCTTTTGGATTTTATGTTTTATCTATCCTTATCATGCTCTACCTTAGATGTGATTGAGACTGTATCTGCTATGTCACCCCCATTCGGGGACTATAAACTGTTTATCCTTATACTGCTAGATGCATGAGACCTAGGACAGCGTTCTACCGCCGACACTGCGGCGTAGGCTGGGCGTTGTTACGTTCTCGTGCCCTTACTCTAGGGTGCGGGTCGTGACACATTTTTAGTGGTGGCCCATGCAGGTCGAGTTTATGTAGTGGTATTCGAACTAGAGTACCACTACAGCCTGCAGTAGGAATATGATATATTTTTGAAGATACTCAATCACAATTAGGATCTCTTGAGAGATTCCTGGGATGACCCTTGAGAATCTTGTTTAACTCCGATTTGAAAACTCTTTTTCCTTGATTTGATTTATCTTTACTTTCGGTTGTTGAATTTGATTTTGATGTATTATTATTGAATTTGAGTTTGTATTTATTGATTTTGATGAAGATTGTGGAATTTTGAATCTTGATGTTAGCTGTAGCATCCGAGTTTGTAGTTATATGATTTGAAGGATTTTGTTCATTTTTGAATTTTGATGTTCGTTGATAAATTTGATTTTTTTTTGTATTCATTGTTGATTTAATTTAATTTTTGGCAAGATGAAATTATATGGGCTAGGTCATCTAAGTTATGGAAATCTTGTCTTCTATAGTCACATTAGCCAGCATGGTGAGGACATATAGTCTTACTTTGGATATATTTCTCGGGTGTGGGAATTTAAGATTTACGCAGCCAAGCTAGCGGCATCGCAAAAATGTTAAATACCATGATTCTAGAGGTATGTGCATAAGTCAAGGACTCTGTGATTATCGTAGCCTTGCTTACTAGTATGACGAGGATTTAGAGTACCATGATTTTGGATAGACGCATATGATTATCAGATTGTACCTTAAATGTTTTCGAACATATTTTCTCTACTTTTGTTTCAGTCATTCAAAAAAAAAAGAATTATTGTTGTTTTGTTTTGTTTTGCTTCTCATTTTTTACTTATGATGTAGCTTTAGCTATTTTATAAACCTTGAGTAACTTCTTACCATGAACTCCTTCTTAATACAATGAATCGATGATTTTGCTAGACTTTATCTTGGATTTGATAATTTAGCTCTGGGTTTCAAAATAGTTCTTCTTTAAACAGATAAGCAAACAGCTTTTATCGTTATTTCTTTCTTGCTATTATTCTTGTATTAGATAATAATAAATTGTCTTGATTACACCAATCACCTACTTTGCAACCTTGGTAGGAATCTAATTGTTGGACTTAACGTAGAATTAAATTTTATATTGGGACATGAGAATATATATATTGGACACAGACTCTTTGCCTGACACGTATGCATGCTACACTTGATTTTCCACCTGCCTAAATACATATTAGTATGTTGTTGATGTTTAAATTGTCAAAACCCCAATATTTCTGGTTCTCTGCTTTTCTAGTTTAAATTCGTAATTCAAATATAGATTTCATGTTATTAATTATGTTTACATCACTGCACATGTATATTATACGTAGGGTTGCAATTCAAAAATTTTAGTTGAGTTTTGTGTTTGAATTTGTCAAATCTAAGACTGTGTGCATATTAACCTTTAATACTAGATTTTTAAATGTTAGTTCAATTTGTTGTTTTAAATGTAATATTTTCAGCTATATACATTGTGGTATGTAGGGATATAAATTTAGGTTCCATATTCTTACATGTTAGGTTGTGATAAACATTGAGTTGGTTTTGATGTTCAATTTTTTTTTTCTTTCGAAATCCTAAAAACTGAATACATGTTAACATTTTTACATTGATTTCAAATGTTTAGTTCAATTTCAGATTTAACATGTAATATTGAACTGTATGCGTAGATAAATGTATGGATAGTATGTTAGGGTTCATTTCTATTATGTTAGGATGTGTTGGGAGCATTGAGATTAGTTGCGATGTTCAAAACCCTAAAATCTGAAACTGCATTATGTTCATATTACCCTGGTTTAAATGTTAGCTTATTTTTAGATTTTTTTTATGTAAATGATGAACTAAAACTGGGTTTAACCTTTCAATACTAAGCTATAACCCTGTACAAGGACACACACACACCCTAACTTAGTATACCCTGTCATGTAACCTAACCTTTTCTCTCTATGTTATGATCATGTACCTGTATAGATATATATATAGAGTTTATGCATACATGTTATAACGTATATAGATACATACTAAATCTCTACCTCTTTACAGATGTATATGGTTAGCCATGCATGATATGAGTAAATAGGTTGTGTATTGTAGATTGTTTAACCAATATGCCATGAGTAGTGCAACTGGATAACTATTGTTTGAAACCCAAATCCTCATATACAATTTCATGTATATTTCACCTACACACACGCCTACTATCTAACCATATGAACATGTCCCCATACACATAATGCTAGTTTTCCCCCTCTAACGCTCTATATATATATTGTGATTGGATTTCAATGCAAGTGATTTTCAATTCCTTAATTTTTTGAATTTGATTTTTCTGTACCCTTTATAGATAATTGGTAGTTGCCTTTATTTTATTTTGATAAGTACCAATTTTTATATAGGATGGTAGACTGCCTTACAGTTTTGATGGTTTGCTGTTTCTGTAACTTCTCTAGTTTAGCACCCTAGATTGCTTGTGTGTTTTGATACCCTATGACCATTTTGGTATTAGCACGACTAGTATACCTAGATGAGACTTTCACTACCACCGTATGCCATGACCCTGTATGTTGTCCTTTTGATCACATGATTTATTTTAATCTGGGACTTTGATTGTGGGGGTTTGACCTAGAGGGAGTATGGACATTTTAATTTCGAGGACGAAATTTTTTATAAGGTGGGTAGGATGTGAGCACCCTGAATTTCGGGTTAATTTTTTTATTTTTATTTTATTTTCTGATTGTTTAGTTTCATTAAATAAATTATTCTGTTATTTACCTTTACGTGTACTTTCCCGTGCCATTGATATTTGGAGTGTCAGGGATGTTCAACTCTGGAAATCTTCTTTATGAGTTTTGGAGTGGACAAGATTACCTTCGTGATGGTATATAGTGTCCCACTCAAACTTGTTCCCTTGTGCTCTTTTTGCTTCGCAGAACTTCGGGTCGAATTAGACCATTTGATTATTAATTAATTTTCCCACTCTTTTCCTTGATCATTATTAGCACGTTACCGTGACTTTTAATTTGGGAGTGCAAGACCAGTCAGTTTCTTGAAACCAACTTCTCATGCATGATCTACTCGAGACGCTCGTCACCTATGACCTTCGTGTCCCACTCAGACACACCATTTTGTGCTCTATTTGCTTCGCACAATTTTCCTGACACGTGACCCAATTTTATTTCACCCCACGGTGTCACATTCATTTTCCAACTTGATTTGTGGGTACCCTGTCGACCAAAATCTGTCAGCCTCAATTATGGACATGGCCCACATTGAGCCTACAATCCGCATGCCACTTGTGTCCCATTTATTGAAATCCCTATGTGCTACTTATTTACTCATAATCATCAGCACCTATTTTTATTCAATTTTTACACAATGTCCGGTTTTGGATCCAATCCGGCTCCACTGAACCAAACCCCAGCTTTATTTTTCCTCTCTCATGACGCCCACTTTTTTTTACCCAAAAATAATATTAAATACCCTATCTACCTATTTCAATATTTATTGGAATTTCTATTTATTTAATCCCTATTGGAATGACCCAATTTTAGCCATTTAAATTCTAGCCTTTGGATCCCCCCATTTAATCCCATCCATTAATTCCTTCATGCAACTTTTTCCCCAACACCCCTATGTATTGGCCGGCCCTAACTCCAAAGTTTCTAAATCTCTCTCTCTCTCTCTCTCTCTTCCTTTCTATTATTTTTTTCCCAAACAAAAACAACAACACCAACACTACACACCTGACCACCATTTCCCCCATTGCAGCACCATCATCACCACCACCACAGCAGCCATGCCCGACCACCTCACCTCCCTGGACGTCGGCCATCGGCCTCCGCCGCCGTCGGCCTCCCCCACATCGACCTCTCCTCCTCCTCCTTCTTTCTCCTCCTCTTCATCACCTATCCATCACCACCATCTTTGATCCAACCACCATGCCGACACCACCACCTCCATGTCCACAGTGCAGCCCTCGACCGTCGTGCTATGCAGCCCCTACCGTCGTCGGCCTGGCCGAGCACGGCCGCGCCACCAGCGCACAGCAGCAGCAGCTGCACCGCTGTACAGGCGCGCACGCGCGCGCGGGCCGCCGTCATGCGCCGCCGTGCCGCCGTGCGGGCTACCATGGCCCCCTGGCCGTGCGCCCCACTCCGACGAGTTCTCCCCTGATGGCCACCGTCCTCCGGGACGCGCCGTCGAGGCGATTCGTGCGTTTTGCCCGACGTCCCGTCGTGACGAGCTCGGGAAAGAGGCTGGAATCGCGTTCCGTCGCAGCAACTTTGCACGCATTTTTCCAAAAATCCGACCATTGGATCGGCGATTTCTTTGCTCCGTCACAATCTCGGTATATCCACTTTCACCCCTGTCAATTTTCATCCGTTGATTTTATCGTTTGATACATCAAAACCGGCCACCAAGTTGACCGTTTAAATTGTATTAAATTTGGACAGTTCGCGGGGCCAACTTCGTCAGCTTGTACCTCCTCCACCGTAGCTTCGTTTAGCGTGCTACTTGTTCCTGTACGAAGCTGGTATAACCCTCTTACTACCCCTCTAGTTTCGTTTCATTGTGAGCTTGTTTGATTGGTTGAATTCGACGCCAAAGTTGGCCGTCCGAATTCGTAATTTCCAACTTGTAAAATTCTATTTTTGAACACGGGACTCCAGATTTCATTTCTGACACCACCATTAGACTTGTGGCGTCGTTCTGGCATGTTTTCATATAAAATTTGTTAGATTTGGAGAACGTGGGTCCTGGTACGTTTTTCGGTGCAAAGTGGGTCCCACATTCTGGGTCAACGAGACTTTTTGACGCCGGCTCATCGGAATCCAATTTTGGATATACCGTTGAGTTCGTATCGTCATTCTGGACTCGTTGACATATAATTTGCTAGGTTTTGTTGGACATTGGATCCGGCACGCATTTCGGTGCAAGTCAGATACCAATATCCGGGTCAACGGGTCATTTTGAGATCGGCTCATCGGAATCCAATTCCGGATATACCGTTGAGTTCGTATCATCATTCTGGACTCGTTGACATATAATTTGCTAGGTTTTGGTGGACATTGGATCTGGCACGCATTTCGGTGCAAGTCAGATACCAATATCCGGGTCAACGGGTCATTTTGAGATCGGCTCATCGGAATCCAATTCCGGAGATACCGTTGAGTTCGTATCATCATTCTGGACTCGTTGACAGGTCGTTTGCTGAGTTTTGAGAACATTGGCTCCGATACATATTTCCGTGCAAACCGGAATTCTAAGTTCTGGTCAACGGACCAAATTGAGATCGGATCAACGGAATCCAATTCTGGAGATACCGTTGGGTTCGTATCGTCATTCTGGTTTCATGGACATATAATTTGTTATATTTTGTAGACTTATTTTCTTGCACGTTTTTCGGTGTAAAACGGCTCCGACACGGACACCGTTTTGACCCGAAATTACTTTTTTGCCCTTGCGTCCAAATTGGACCGTTGGGTAGGCTTTCCTAGCTAATTTGACCATTCTGGACACGTTGGCGATATTTATTTCATCGTCCGACATTGTTTGTTGATAATTTCTCTGAGTTTAACCTTTTTATAATTTATTAATAATTAATTCTTATAATGTTCGTTTTTGGGATTAGTACAACAAAACTGAGATCAGTCAATTCCAGTGATCTCACATCGCTGAAATTGACAAGTTGGATACGTGGATCACTATAATAAGATTATCAACTTTACCGTAGATCATCTCATCTCGATTTGCGTGTCGTAAGTTTAGACGTACGAATAACGAAGTACACTTTATATCTTTAATAATTAGACTAGAATTGACCCTGATTGACCAAAGTTGACCAGTTGACCCAAAGTCAACTGTAAGTCAACACTTGACCTAGTTTGACTAAATTATTGACCGGAGTTGACCTAGAGTTATTTTGACTTAGAAGAACCTAGGATAAAATAGACTGTTTGTAGAGTTTCATTTATTACAACTTGAACATCTTGTAACCTGTGTTGCTTTAAATAGGACTCTGTGGCTTCAGTTGGACCCTTATACCTATCAGCTGTTCAGGTTATCAGGCGAGTACATTATCTGATTATTTCATATCCTGCTTAGAATTATATTCCTGCTTTAGATTACTATACTTGATGCTGTCACGACATTATCACGGATTAGTACTATATGGATCTCTTCATGCGATATTATCCCCCTCGGGAGCATCAGGTACATTGTGTCATGTGCGTTTCACTTTCATCATGTACTTCTGTGCTTTCACCATACATGTACACTCTTGTGAATCTTGTACTCTCATGTTCACAGAGCCCTCATGTATACTATCATGTGCACCCTTTCATGGGCCCCCATGTGATATCATGTACAATAACATAACCTGCTTAGATCCTTGTGTATTGATTGGGAAAAACGGGGGAGTTCTAGTAGTCATGTGAACAATTCTATAGTAGTGTAGATCATGTACAACTCTTTAGTGTAGATCATGTACAAATCTGTCCTGTTCACATGTGCTATCCTGTACTCTACATCACTAGCCACTGTTAGTTCTCTATTTATAGTAGATATTTCTATTATAGTTCTCTCTCCCTGTTTACATACTGTATTTCTTCAGATCCTGTATCTTACTTTACTGCATGATTATATTTTCTAACCTGCTATGATTTGTTGAGATGTATTGTGCTCGCTCCTGTCCTGACTGGACCTGTTGATAAATTTTACAGATAGCCTGGGATTGCCTGCTAGCCTAGAGAAGACACAGTAGAGGTTGTTTCGATAGTTTTCCATTGTCTGGAGTTGTATTATTTTATGGATTACTGTATTTTGAGATTTGAGATGTATTTCTGAGTTTGTGTATTTTAGACACTTAGATTTCTCTCTGCTGTATCTCTTTTGGATTTCATGTTTTATCTATCCTTATCATGCTCTACCTTAAATGTGATTGAGACTGTATCTGCTATGTCACCCCCATTCGGGGAGTATAAACTGTTTATCCTTATACTGCTAGATGCATGAGACCTAGGACAGCGTTCTACCACCGACACTGCGGCGTAGGCTGGGCGTTGTTACGTTCTCGTGCCATTACTCTAGGGTGCGGGTCGTGACAGTTTATTGAAATAAAGATCAACTTTTGTTTTTACAAACAGTTGGCATGAAGGAATAGAGAGAGGGACAATACCACCACAGAGATCCACACTCACCAGATTATAGAATTGTTGAGAGAGAGAGAGAGGAACACTTGCACGCTTAGCCTTCCGTCTTGCGTCAGTCTGCATTGGCACCAAAAGTTTGGTTAAAATTCTATCTCGTTGTGTTCTCTTCGCTTATTAATTCTCAAGAATGAATGCTATGCAAATCGATGAAAACGGGCAAGAATCAAATCATCAAAAATTATTCAGAAAAGCATCCATCAAAACCAAGCAACAAAACCAGCAGCAAAACGTCCAGAGAAAACTCTTGGACGCATTTCAAGAGAAACCAAACCATTAGTTGGAAAGGTTCTTATGCACTTGTCCGTGATCGATTCGGTGCCGACGGTAAGTTTCCCCAATACTCAGTTCCGACCGAGTTAGCCAAGCCACAAGCCTTACATAGTGAACCGCTAGGAGCGGGACACTACATAATATACCACTAAGAAAAAGTTTCGTCCTCGAAACTTAAAGCAAAAGTCCTACCTCAAAATTTTCAAACAGCGAGGGGTATTTCACCCGCATCTCTTCCTCTAATTTCCACGTCGACTCCTCGACAGCATGGTGAAGACAGTTTGGCAACTCTAGAGGGGGGTGAATAGAGTTTATATAGAAAAATAGCCAATTAAAAATAACTCTTTCACCAACAATAAATAATCAGAGTAAAGTGCGGAAAATAAATGAAGAGCAGAAGAGCATACGCAAACACAGCGATTTTAACCTGGTTTCCCTCGTGGAGGACTAGTCCAGGCCTGAGAACTCTAGCTCAGGATTAAATCCACTATTTGTGAAATAGTAGCTTACAACCCGTGCCTTTTCTTCAGAAGAGCACGTCAACTTCTAACAGAGGATCGCAGTGGCGATTTGCTTGGAATTGTCCAAGCGACTTCTTCACTCTTGCACAAGAATCCTAACTGAGAGATGCTGAGCACTCGAGACTTAGGAGGCTTGTGGCTAGTAGATAGGAAGGGTATGGCTTATTGAGCTTGTAGAAGAGAAGAGAAGAGAAGATTGAGTGAATTGAAATGAGAGAATTCATGCCCTATTTATAGTGTTTTTAGAGGCAGAATTCGGCCAGAATTCGGGTAGGAAAATTCAAAAATTTGGCCGTTGGACAGCTAGAAACCAGCTAACCCTAAAATTAGGGTTCCTGATTTCTAGGGGACAGAGTTCGGCCCGAACTCTGTGTGGAGGCAGAGTTCGGCCCGAACTCTGTCTCCAGAGCACAGAGTGGTTCTAAGTGGGACTTGTGGGCAATTTTTGTTTTGGTGGAGCTTGGGATTTTGGGTAGGCTTATAGACTAAGTTCTAAGAGCTCAGCATAACTCAGAGTACATACTTCTAGACTCAATAAAATGTAAAAGTACAGACTCGAAAATACACTGAGAGTCGGAAACTGGGCTGTTGTCTGTCCTGAACTGAATGCAGACGTCGTGTGTCGTATTGAATTTATACAGATATTATTTAGTCAATGTAGTCAATATTTGGTTGACTGTGACTTTGTGTCAACAATCTCCCCCATATTGATAATTGACAAAATAATAAATGTATATTTCAATATTCATACCTGGACACAGTTGGTTAAAACACAGCTCCCCCATAAACAATGCCGAGCTAGAATAAGATAGCTCCCCCGTAATCAGTGAACGGTGCCGAGCTAGAATCAATAGCTCTCCCCCGTAAATAATGCATAGAACCTGTGGCCTGATAAAAATATTTTCCCAAAAGCAAACACAAGCACAGATAGATATACATTTGAAATATACATATTTCTCCCCCTTTTGGCAGTTAGCAATATAAAGGATCATATAGACTGCATAAGGAAAAGCATGGAAATAGCAGTATAGATAATGAAAAGTAATCCAACCACACCAAGCAGAGAAGAAACCGTATAATACTAATAAAACAAGTCACTGACTTAAAGTAAAACTACAAAAAATAGCATAAAATGTTATCCACTAACCAGCACAACATCAGGGTTTGAAGACATAAATCCAGTACATAAATCCATAACAAACTGAAATAACTAAAATCAAAAGGCAACTAAGACCATCAGCAGTGGCAGCAGCATATCAAGCCAATCTCCATCATGGAGCATGAGAAGGTCCTGGAACATCTGAAGGAACAGGGAATGAGCGACGAGGGTCCACAAAAGCATCATCAGGATCCATATACCTCATGACCCACGGATCGTCTATACGATGACCCGTGCGATCTGGATCCCGCTCAATAGGCACATGCAGATCAGGATGACGAGCAAGCGAATACCGCATATCATGCAGAGAGTTCCCAAGGGCACTGATCTGCAAGGTGGTACGGTAATCCTGCTGCGTCCAGCGATCATCCTCAACGGCAAAACGATCACGAAGCATAGTCTGAAGAGACTCAAGAGTGGCAGGAGGAGGAGGTGCATCCTGACCAAAAGGAGGGGCGTCAGGCTCCTCATCAGCAGAATGCTCAGATGACTCAGAAGCAGCGACAGGCTGAAGGCGTCGTGCTTTGGATAGAAAGGCAGGTGCAGGCAGGAACGGACAATCATGGATAGGAATGATGAAAGCACGAAAAACTAAAGGAAGATAGAGAGGATAAACCAAAGCTCTTGGTTTCTTCCGACAGTTGATCATCCAATCCATCATAGTCCGTGGAAAGTTGAATGGAATACGATAGTGGAGATGATATAAGGCGGAGATCTCAAGATAAGTGACTTCATCTGTTGAGCCAGCCTTGGGCAAGATAGTATTGAACACGATGCGATGAAGTTCATAAAAGTAGGGGGTGAGATGCTTGGCCTTTAGCTTGCGAGGACTTATGTTAGGAGCACATAAATCCTCCTTGAATCCTTCAAGGGAAGTATCGCCAACAAATTGAAGTTGACGTGCTTCCACAAGCTTGTCCCACACATCAAGATCCGGGAGAGCAAGAAAGTCTCCCAACTCAGAATCATTGAAGGCAATGTTAATGCCAGCAACCCGGGAATAGATGTGGGTTGCATCGTGAGTCAGATTACAGTAGAACATTTGAATTGCACTATGGTAGATGACAGAATTTGAAGCAACAAGTTCATCCAAACAAAGATCACGGAATAATGACTCATATTGTGAAAATATAGTGAAATTTATGGGATGGCCCCCAAACACCGGACGAGTTCTAAAATTGCTAAACCATTCATTTGAGGCTTCTAGCGATACAAATAAACGGTCGTCGTAAGTGTTAGGGTCATCGGGATGCGGCGGATTGAACAACGGATGAATGGGATGTTGTTCAACTACTTGTTCAATCGGAGGAGGAGGAACCGAAGAGGAAGCACCCTCATGTCGAGTCCTTCTCCCTCATTTGGACAAGCGAGATGCCATTTGGAATAAAAGAGGAGAACTTGGAAATGATAGAAAAAGAGAGATATACCTGAAAAGAATGCCAAACAGTTGAAGAGAATGTTGAAAAACCCCTTTTCCTTGATTTTGAGAAGAAATAGAGCCCTCTATATCAAGAACTAGGGTTAGGGTTTGGAAGGAAGAAGATGGAAGAGGTGGAGAAGAAGGAAATATGGAAGGAAAGAGAGGGAATCCCAAAATAAAGTAGGGCTTGGTCTTTGGTCGGGTGAAATATTGACCATTGGATTAGAATTGATCCAACGGCAGAGCCAGATCCCGACTCTGGAACCTAAGAACCGAACTCGGCCCGAACTCTGATAGGGGAAGAGTTCGGCCCGAGTTCTGGATCAATGGTCCAGAACTGAAAACAAGCAAAGAACATGAAGAAAATATTTAAGAGTTAAACAAAAGATAGTTGAGGACAACAAAGAGTGTTGAATTTAAAGAAATAGATAGATAGGTACTCAGAAAACAGAATGAACTTTAGAAAATATCAATTAGGCAATATTAAATCGAAAATGAGCCATATAATAAATAAGGACATATACTGTGGTTCAATAGTCCAAATTTGCCATGGGTTAGCTGCAGGGGCCGGATCCCAGCTAGCGGTAGTCCTGAGGACTAGTGCACCGTGTCGCTTAGGCTTTTACGCCTTGTTGTCAGAAGGACCCTTTCGGCTTGTACCCATACCAAATTCTTCGTAAAAGAATCACAATATACTCGATATTTACGTAGGTGAGTTTCAATTTATAACTGCTTCATCTAAAATTCCAAGTTCACGACAAAGAAAATTGAAGCGCTCTTCGGATAGTGGCTTAGTAAAGAAATCTGCCAGCTGATGATCAGTGTCAATAAATTCTAAGTTAATCGTGCCATTTTGCTGATGATCACGCAAAAAGTGGTGTCTGATTTCAATGTGTTTAGTGCGTGAGTGGCAGACAGGGTTCTTAGTCAAATTGATTGCACTAGTATTGTCACAGAATATAGGAATATGCATGAAAGATAACTTATAGTCTTCAAGGGTTTGCTTCATCCACAGAATTTGTGCACAACAACGCCCAGCTGCTATGTATTCAGCTTCTGTTGTGGATAGTGCAACAGAGTTCTGCTTCTTGCTAAACCAGGAGACTAAAGCTTTTCCTAATAAATGACACCTGCCGCTCGTACTTTTACGGTCGACCTTGCATCCAGCGAAGTCAGCATCGGAGTAACCAATAAGATCAAATGATGTTGACTTGGGATACCATAGGCCCACTGTAACCGTACCCTTAAGGTATCTAAAGATACGCTTAACCGCGGTCATGTGTGATTCCTTAGGATTAGCTTGATATCTAGCACATAGGCAAACACTGAACATGATATCGGGATGACTAGCAGTTAAATAAAGTAAGCTGCCTATCATACCTCGATACTTACGTTGATCAACAGGTTTGCCACTCTCATCTGGTTCGAGTTTGGTTGAAGTAGCCATTGGCGTGCTGATTGGTTTGATGTTGTCAAGATCGAACTTCTTCAGCATGTCCTTGGTGTACTTTGATTGGCAGATGAAAGTTCCATTAGCCAGTTGTTTTACTTACAGACCAAGAAAATAGTTGAGCTCTCCCATCAAGCTCATCTCAAATTCCGTCTGCATACACTTGGCAAATTCTTGACAAAGAGTTTCATCAGTAGACCCAAAAATAATATCATCAACATAAATCTGAATTAATAGAATGGTGTCTTTGAAAGATTTGATAAACAGTGTAGTGTCAATTTTCCCTTTTGAAAAACCTTTCTCAAGCAAGAAACTGCTTAGCCTTTCATACCAAGCTCTGGGGGCTTGTTTAAGGCCATAAAGCGCTTTCTTCAGCTTGAACACGTGGTCGAGAAATTTGTGATTTTCAAAGCCAGGGGGTTGTTTGACATAAACTTCCTCCTTAATAAAGCCATTCAAGAAAGCACTTTTAACATCCATTTGAAATAATTTAAAGTTCTGATGATTGGCAAAAGCACAAAGCATCCGAATGGATTCTAGTCTAGAAACAGGAGCATATGTCTCATCGTAGTCGATACCTTCCTATTGATTGTATCCTTGAGCTACTAGACGGGCTTTGTTACGAGTGACTGAACCATCTTCATTTACTTTGTTTCTAAACACCCATTTGGTACCAATTATTGAGTGATTAGCCGGTCTAGGAACTAGTTCCCATACTTGGCTCCTCTCAAATTGGTTGAGTTCTTCTTGCATAGCAGAAATCCAAAATTCATCATTAAAAGCTTCAGAAATGTTTTTAGGCTCTACTTGTGAAATGAAGGCAGTGCTAGCAACAGAGTCTCTTAGTGATGATCTAGTAGTTACTCCACGTGAAACTTCTCCTATAACTAAATTTTCTGGATGAGAAGGTTTGAAAGAGAATTTCTTAGGCAAACCCTCCAGAGAATTAGTTTCAGTTGAAGTGTTCATTGGAGTAGAAATTGATGGCTCAATATCATCATAAAGAGCGCTTACTGCACTGTTATCTTCATCAAAAGTCATATTAGTTGACTCCTCCACAATAAGTGAGCGTTTGTTGAAAACTCTATATCCCTTACTCTTGACGGCATAACCAAGAAAGATACCATCGTCAGCTTTGGCATCAAATTTGCCTAAGTTGTCTTTGGTGTTAAGGATAAAACATCTACAACCAAAAACTTTAAAATACGAAACATTGGGGGTTCTCCCAAACTAAAGCTCATAGGGTGTTTTCTTCGTAATGGGACGAATAAGCACCCTATTCAAAATGTGGCATGCTGTACTTACAGCCTCTGCCCAAAATATTTCGGAAGAGAAAATTTATTCAACATGACTCTAGCCATATCGCCAAGAGTCCTATTCTTCCGCTCCACAACACCATTTTGTTGAGGAGTTCTAGGACAAGAAAATTCATGATCAAAACCATTTGCATTACAAAAACTTTCAAAATCATAATTTACGAATTCGCCTCCATGATCACTTCGGATTCGAGTAATCATGTAGCCTTTTTCGTTTTGAACTTTCTTTACAAAAATTTTGAAAGCAGAAATAGCATCGCTCTTATTAGCGAGAAAGAAAACCCATGTAAATCTCGAAAAATCATCAACAATAACAAATGCATAAAGTTTGCCTCCAAGGCTAGCTATTCTACTAGGACCAAATAAATCCATATGAAGTCGTTGCAAGGGTCTAGTAGTACTTACAGAGTTGATAGAATGAAATGAGGATTTAGTTGCCTTGTTTAGTTCACATTCGACACATACCGTGTCCTTTTTGAACGTGATGTCAGGCAATCCTCTCACTAGCTTCTTGGTGGAAAGCCTGGATATAGCATCCATGTTGGCATGACCAAGACGCTGGTGCCAAAGTAGTCGTTCGTCTTTGTGGGCATATAGACATCTACCTATAATGTGCCCTTTGAGATTGTTACTGAAGGATACGTATCCTTCTCTCTTCATCGATAGTGATGCAAAAAGATTTACGTCTCCCGTCATATGTCGCGAGCATCCACTATCGAGAATCCACTTACTTTCAGTTGAGGAGGGAAGGTCCACCTACATCAAGAGTAGATGTGACCTTTGGTACCCGAGTTCTTGAGGGTCCTGAAAAGTTAGTCTTTGGGAACCAAGCATATATCCTTTTATCTACAAGTCTTCTAACTCTGCACTGTGGTGAGATGTGTCCATGTAATCCACAATAAGTACAGATAGCATTCTTATTTATACTAGGAGCATGAGAGTAATATCTATAATCAACAGGATGAGGATGGACATGATGTGAAGAGTTAGCATGGTGAAGATGATTATGCATGGAATAAGTGGCATGGTGATGGTGTCTATGAGGCATAGAATGATGGTATTGTCTATGATGTGTGACTTGCTGATATTGTCTAGATGGCATGGCATGATGATTTTGTCTATATGGTATATGAAGACCTTGTCTATATGGCATTGTATGATGATTTTGTCTATATGGCATGGCATGATGATTTTTATGTGTGGAGTGATGTTGATTGTGTCTTTGTGCATGATGAGTGTGTACTGAGTGAGAATTGTTCTTACGTGCACGTGGTTTGTAAAAGTTTGTGTATATAAATGCATGGTTATGTGCTGCATGAGAATGACGTGGTTGACTAGCAGGAGTGGTGTTGTGCCCATGTGATTGGGTTTGAGGTTGAACAACCTGTTTACCCAATTTGGTTTCTAATCTTTTAGAAACAGCTTGCAGTTCATCAACCTTAATATTTAAGCCATAAATCTTAGTCATGGAAATCTTGTGTCTACTCTTTTCTTCAGCAAGCAACGTGTTGAGAGTAGTGATTTCTTGAGTTTGTTGCTCAATACGTGCTTCAGCATCATGTAAGCTTAATTTAAGCTTGGATACTTCATCAGTGTCATTAGTGGGTGATGTGTTTCTAACATTATCAAGAAGTAAAGAAATTCTTTGTATCTCATCTTCTAGACTTTTGATTTTGTCCTTGGCATGTTTATATTTACCGATGACCTTTTTATGATCATCGAGTAAATCAGTGAAAGCATCGCCAAGTTCATCAAAAGAGAAGTCATCCAGAGTTTCGTTAGATACCTTGTTGGAAGTTGCCATCAGGCACACATTTGCTGTATCATGAGGAGAGTCCTTTTCTTCCTCAGAGTCACTCGCTTCACTTTCATGCCAGATGCCTGTGTTGGCATATTTCTTTGATGAGTTCCTTTTGTATGGCTTCTCATAGCGGTTGCCCTTCTTCAGGAATGGGCAGTCTTTTCGGACATGTCCAGTTTTCTTGCAACCATAACAAGTTGGTTCCTCTTCATCGTCTTCTTGAGATTCCTTCTTCCTTCGATTGAAGCGAAGGAATTTCCTGAAGTTGCGAACCATGAGAGCTTTGTCTTCATCATCCGAGTTATCTTCTTCGGTCTCATCATGATTAGCTCTTCGTTGATGAGCTTTGAGTGCGATCTCCCTGGTCTTCGGAGCAGGCTCTTCGAAGTCCTTGAGGTCAAGCTCGTGAGTCATAAGCTTACCCATCAAGGTCTCCATTGACATTGTTGTGAGATCGTTTCCTTCTATGATGGCTGTCACCTTAGGGTTCCAAATCTTTGGTAGCCCTCTGAGCAGCTTACGAATCTTCTCGTGGTTTGAGTACTGCTTTCCAAGCGAAGATAGAGGATTGATGATGTCGAAGAATCTTGTGATCATTTGAGTGATCGTCTCACTTGGCTTCATCTTGAAGGCTTCGTATTTTTGAGTGAGACGGCTTATTTTAGATTCCTTGACCTGTGTGGTTCCTTCATGCGTCACTTCTAGAAGTCTCCATACTTCATGAGCAGTGGTGCATGTAGAGACCCTGTTGAACTCATTCCTGTCTATAGCACAGAATAAAGCATTAATAACCCTAGCATCTAGACTTGCCTGTTTCTTCTCCTCGACAGAATATTTGTCGTGTGGTTTCTCAATGAGGTCACCATCGACAACTATCCTGGCGGGCTTTTTGTAACCGTCAGTGACGACAGTCCACAGGTCAAAGTCTAGAGACTTAAGATAGAAGCTCATCCTTGTTTTCCAATATGTGTAGTTAGTTCTATCAAATAGGGGAGGCCTATGAGTGGACTGACCTTCACCATGATGGAAATCAAGGATTGTGTGGTTGCCATGGATCAGCTCTTAGGATGTTAGTCCTTGTAAAGAGAACAGAGCTCTGATACCAATTGAAGAACAGTTTGGCAACTCTAGAGGGGGGTGAATAGAGTTTATATAGAAAAATAGCCAATTAAAAATAACTCTTTCACCAACAATAAATAATCAGAGTAAAGTGCAGAAAATAAATGAAGAGCAGAAGAGCATACGCAAACACAGCGATTTTAACCTGGTTTCCCTCGTGGAGGACTAGTCCAGGCCTGAGAACTCTAGCTCAGGATTAAATCCACTATTTGTGAAATAGTAGCTTACAACCCGTGCCTTTTCTTCAGAAGAGCACGTCAACTTCTAACAGAGGATCGCAGTGGCGATTTGCTTGGAATTGTCCAAGCGACTTCTTCACTCTTGCACAAGAATCCTAACTGAGAGATGCTGAGCACTCGAGACTTAGGAGGCTTGTGGCTAGTAGATAGGAAGGGTATGGCTTATTGAGCTTGTAGGAGAGAAGAGAAGAGAAGATTGAGTGAATTGAAATGAGAGAATTTATGCCCTATTTATAGTGTTTTTAGAGGCAGAATTCGGCCAGAATTCGGGTAGGAAAATTCAAAAATTTGGCCGTTGGACAGCTAGAAACCAGCTAACCCTAAAATTAGGGTTCCTGATTTCTAGGGGACAGAGTTCGGCCCGAACTCTGTGTGGAGGCAGAGTTCGGCCCGAACTCTGTCTCCAGAGCACAGAGTGGTTCTAAGTGGGACTTGTGGGCAATTTTTGTTTTGGTGGAGCTTGGGATTTTGGGTAGGCTTATAGACTAAGTTCCAAGAGCTCAGCATAACTCAGAGTACATACTTCTAGACTCAATAAAATGTAAAAGTACAGACTCGAAAATACACTGAGAGTCAGAAACTGAGCTGTTGTCTGTCCTGAACTGAATGCAGACGTCGTGTGTCGTATTGAATTTATACAGATATTATTTAGTCAATGTAGTCAATATTTGGTTGACTGTGACTTTGTGTCAACACATGGTTCCGCCACAGCACATTGACTAAAGACACTGTCCGATTCCGCAAAACTCTCTCATTCCTGTCCAAAATTTGGACAGGCTCTTCAGTGTAGGATAGGTCAGCGCTCAGCTGCAGCTGATCGAAGTTTACCACGTGACTTGGATCATGCACATACTTCCGTAGTTGGAATACATGGAAGACATCATGCACATCAGCCAGAGCCGGAGGTAGTGCAAGTCGATAAGCCACTGAGGCTACCTTCTCCAAAATCTCGAAGGGTCCACCGAATCTCGGGCTTAGCTTCCCTTTCATCCCAAACCGTATCACACCTCGCATGGGTGTGACCTTTAAGAAGACATGATCACCTGCTGTGAATTCCAAAGGTCGTCGATGTACATCCGCATAACTCTTCTGTCAACTTTGAGCAACTCTAAGTCTTTTTCGAATTAAGCGGACCCTCTCGACGGCCTCTTCCACAAGTTCTGGTCCGAGCACTTGCCGTACACCGACTTTATCCCAGCATATCGGTGATCGATATTTCCGTCCATACAAGGCTTCATACGGGGCCATCTGAATACTTGCCTGATAACTGTTGTTATAGGCAAATTCTGCTAATGCGAGATGTGCGTCCCAATTTGTCTTCGAGTCGAGCACGCACAATCTCAATATATCCTCAAGAATCTGATTTACTCTCTCTGTCCGACCATCAGTCTGCGGATGGTATGCCGTACCGAAGTTCAACTTTGTGCCCATTGCTGAGTGCAGACTTATCCAAAATCACGACAAGAATCTCCCGTCTCTATCCGACACTATAGAAGCTGGCACCCCATGTAATCGGATAATTTTATTTATGTAGATCTGAGCCAACCGTTCTATGCCCTACGTAACTTTTATTGGAATAAAATGAGCCGATTTAGTCAATCTATCCACGATCACCCAAATCGTATCATTTCCCTTCTGAGTTCTTGGCAAGCCGACTATAAAATCTATACAGATATTATCCCACTTCCACAGTGGAATAGCCAAATTTTATAGTTCTCCGTCTGACCGTTGGTGTTCAGCCTTCACACGCTGACAATCTAAGCATTGTGACATGAATAGCGCCACATCCTTATTCATGCCATGCCACCAAAATGTTGTTCGCATATCCTTATACATTTTCGTGCTTCCCGGATGCAAGGAATACTTCGCGAAATGAGCCTCGGTCAGTACTTCCTTCCTGATATCCTCATCCTTAGGGACGCACAATCTTCCCTTGACACGAATAGTGTCATCTTCAACGGTAAAGTCCGACTCCTTTCCTGCTAGAATCAACTCACGTATCTTCAGCAGAAACGGGTCATTCTTCTGAGCAATCTTAATCCTTCCCTGGAGACTCGGCTCAAGTTGTAACTGAGCCAACTGTACATTCTGTGGACGAATCTTGAATTTGATGTCCATCTCTTCAAGATCTCGTAGTACCTCTTTTTCTATAGTTAGGGACCCAACAAATTTTTGACTCAAGGCATCAGCTACCACGTTTCCTTTACCCGGCGTGTAGGAGATTGTTAAGTCATAGTCCTTGATCAATTCTAACCAACGCCGCTGCCTCAAATTCAATTCCTTCTGCGTGAATATGTACTTCAGGCTTTTGTGATCCGTGAAGATCTCGCAGGACATACCATAGAGATAGTGTCGCCACAATTTCAATGCGAACACAATCGCCGCCAGTTCTAAGTCATGTGTTGGGTTATTCTTCTCATGCTGCTTGAGCTGTCTCGACGCATAAGATATTGTCTTCCTACGTTGCATGAGAACACATCCCAAATCAAGTCCCGATGCGTCACTGTAAATCTGAAATCCCTCAGAGTCTTCCAGAAGTGCTAAAATTGGAGCTGTGACGAGCCGCTGCTTGAGTTCTTGAAAACTACTCTCACAGTCGTCGGTCCACTTAAATACGAATCCCTTCTGAGTTAAGCGAGTCAAAGGCGATACGATTCTTGAAAAATCTTTCACAAACCTACGGTAGTATCCGGCTAAACCAAGGAAACTCCATATCTCACTAGCTGATGCAGGCTGCTTTCAGTCTACAACTGCCTCAATCTTCTTCGGGTCAACGACAACACCCTCTGCCGAAACAACATGTCCTAGGAACGACACGCTGTTCATCCAGAAATCGCACTTACTTAGTTTTGCATACAGCTGGTTATCCCGCAGCGTCTGAAGTACTTCTCTCAAGTGCTCGACATGAGTCTCCCTGTCCTTTGAGTAGATCAAGATGTCATCGATGAACACAACAACAAACTTGTCTAAGAATGGTCGAAACACTCTATTCACTAGATCCATAAAGGCTGCTGGAGCATTAGTCAAACCGAATGGCATGACCAAAAACTCATAGTGTCCGTATCTCGTACGGAATGCTGACTTAGGGACATCCTCGGGTCTGATCTTCAATTGGTGGTATCCTGAACGAAGATCAATTTTAGAAAACACGGTCACCCCTTGAAGCTGATCGAACAGATCATCTATCCTTGGCAAGGGATACTTGTTACGGATTGTTGCCTTGTTCAATTCTCTGTAATCGATGCACAGCCGCATCGCCCCATCCTTCTTCTTTACGAATAACACTGGAGCTCCCCATGGAGATACACTTGGGCGAATGTATCCCCGGTATAGCAATTCTTTTAGCTGCACCTTTAGTTCCTTTAATTCTGTCGGAGCCATCCTGTACGGCACCTTTGATATCGGACGAGTATCTGGGAATGTATCAATTGTGAATTCAATTTCTCTATCCGGCGGCATTCCAGGTATGTCGTCCGAAAACACATCGGAGAACTCTGCCACAATTTTGGTTTGATTCGAGCCTACACTCTTTATCCGAGTGTCTTGAACAGAAGCGAGAAATCCCCCACACCCTGAGTACAGCATGTTCCTTGCTGTAACTGCCGATATCACAATGGGTCTTTGGAACGCTGAGCAGCACGAGTAAGAGAACTCCGTTTCTCCGGGTAGGCGAAACACAACTCTCTTATCCACACAGTCGATTATTGCATGACAGGCGCTGAGCCAGTCCATTCCCAAGATAATATCGTACTCTGTGATGTCGAGTACAATTGAGTCCAACGATAAAGTCTTGCCTCCAATTTTAATGTAGCCGTCCCTACAAATCAAAGTTGTAGGCATATCTACTTCCGAAGGAGTGCTAACACACAAAGCTGTCTATAGTTGAGTCATACAAAATTTATTTTTTGTTGCAAAATCAGATGAGATAAAGCAATGAGTAGCACCAGAATCAAAAAGTACTCTTGCAGGTGTGCCTTTGTACAGCAACGTACCTGTTATTACATTCTCTGCGGTCTGGGCCTCTACCTGAGTCAAGGCATAAACCCTTGCTTGCCCACCTTGTTGTAGATTCGGTGCATTCCCAGTTGGTGCTGGTAAGGCTGGTGGCGCTTGGCCACGATTCTGATTGTTATATTGACCCCGGTTCTGATTGTTGTTATGTCCACGATACTGATTGTTGTTATTTCCATGAGGAGGATACTGATTCCCTTCTCTGCCTCCGTATTCAGCTGCCTTATGGCCCATGCCGCCATATTTATAACACCCCGCACGACACTCTTTAGTACGGTGTCCCACTCGGCTGCATTTATTACAACGTGGCAATTGTGGTTGATGCCCTCTGTTGTCACCAGTATTATGATGCTTAGGTACGTTATTCCTTCCCGCAGACCAAGGTCGTTTCTGGTTGCTGCCTTGGTAGTTATGTGTTGTTTTGCGACTAGTGGACAGATGAAATCGCTCTATCTCGAGCGCAGTTTCATACGCCTCTCTGTAAGACGTACATTTTCGACTTAACACATCGCGCTGCAGGCCCTCATTCAAGCCTTGTACGAATCTTCCTCGCTTAGCGTCATCATTCGGGACCATATATCCAGCGAAGGCAACTCTCTTTAAAAATTCTGTCTCGTAGTCATCCACCGATATACTGTCATGTCGGAGTGCAATGAACTCATCTTCTTTCTGTTGACGGACAGCTGGTGGAATAAATTGTGCAATGAAAGCCTGTTTGAAGGTCTCCCAAGATATCTTCATATCCTAACTATTTCCGCAAAGTGCCTGTCTCTGCGAAATCCACCATTCCTGGGCCTTGAGACGAAGTAGTACAGTGGTACACTCCACTCTATTGCTGCCCTGTATATCCAATATTCGGAAATAGCCCTCAAGTGTGTTCAAGAAGCTCATCACCTCATCTGGCTGCTCTCTTCCATTAAACTCAGGTGGGTCGCAGCTCTTAAATTCGAAGAACTTGAAGCTCGTTCTCTTCCGTGTCGGCGTTTCAGGTTTCTCTGTCGGCACTTCTACGGTCTCGGTTGCTGCGGCCTTTGCAGAAACATTGGAATCGGCCGTCAGCTTGGTGACAATCTGAGTTAGACTATCCACTTTCTTTTGTTGAGCATCTAGCTGCTCCTGAAACTGATACTGAAGCTGCTCTTGAAGTGCGCGATATTGAGCTTCACTCTGCTTCCTCGAGCCTCTATTTGTTTAATCAGTTTCTCAATTGGGTCAGACGATGAATTCTTCTTTGCGCTATCACCCTTGGTCATTCTACAACAAAGAAATAATTCCATTAGCACTCATAAAATATTTATGGGCTTATTGTATGGAATATTATTTCATGCCAGCGCTATCGACACCATCAATCGAGAAAATTTGCATCAAGACTTCCTTTTTGAAAATGTTTTTGAAATTCGAGGATTTGAAACCGTGCTCTGATACCAACTTGTCACGCCCCGATTCGGGGAATCTTTCGTCCTCACTTCGATTCGTACCGAATCGTTCATCCTCGCTAAGGCGTGATGCCGTACAAGTCTGGTGTTGCACTTGTACAAGGCAAGAACGTGCACTGTTAAGTCATTTAGAACCATTTGAAACCTAGCCACATTTCAGAAATATTGAGGACACAATATAGGAAGAAGAAATACTCATTTTATTCATAATTATAGTCAGAATACAAATATTCTCGATAATATTTGAAATGCTATTTTGGCTACATTGATTCAAGAAAAGAAGTACAACTGATAGGCTGCCATGAAATAACTTTTCGTTCCATACATCATGCCCCTTTAGTACTTTGAAATATAAGCAGCTATCTTTTGAAAACTCCGCAATACTTTGTGCGTCTTTAGGGAAAATAATTGAAAGGAAACAGCAGTTCAGAAATCTTTAGTTCGGACGTGCGCCTGAGCCTTCTCCAGTACCCGTGGAGGAGGGGTCAGCACATTATAACAATGCGCTGGTGAGCCCCGTTGGCCCACTCAGCTAAACCAATATTTTATTAATGACAAGCATTTTAAAGATATGAACTTATTAGGGACATGCAACATTTAGAGTAAAATTATAACTCAAATGACATGGTATTTCATGAAACCATGTTTACTTTACCATTGGCCGAATTCAGCTTTCCTGCATATGATACTGGATAATAATAATATACTTACCGCCCCTGCATAAGACATTGATTAGCATACATCCTTACAACATGACTATTGGTGTTAGTGCACCATTTCGGACGTTTGCCATATAGGACTTCGAAAGGTAATCGACGTGCCATTTCACTCGGGTTGTAAGCCCTAATAAAATGTCCCGATACCACGTACCCTTAAAGTATGTTTACACTTCCTCCATGGTCGGATCGGCCCCAGCGCTGGGCATACCGTCCGAGGAAGCAGTCACCCGCTTATATACAAGTTGTCCCTTGTCATGCGAATGTGTGTCCGACTCAACACTTATAGTGTGCGTAGAATATTAAAATACTAGGCACATATTCATTCTCAACATTCCATATCTCACCATCATAGGCATCAATTCATTTTATTTCAATGTTCAAGGGACAAGTACAATCTCGATGCTGTTAACAGTGTAATCAATTCTTTCAATGTTCAATGTTTAATGTTCAATCACTAGCTTCTTAGTGGTATTGACTTGTGGCATTAACAACTTGATATCGATCAACGGATGTTGCAAGACAATTATTTAGTTGGCATGAAGGAATTGCGAGAGGGACAATACCACCACAGAGATACACACTCACCAGATTAGAGAATTGCCGAGAGAGAGGAACACTTGCACGCTTAGCCTTCCGTCACGCGTCAGTCTGCATTGGCACCAAAAGTTTGGTTAATATTCCATCTCGTTGTGTTCTCTTCTCTCATTAATTCTCAAGAATGAATGCTATATTAATCGATGAAAACGGGCAAGAATCAAATCATCGAAAATTATTCAGAAAAGCATCCATCAAAACCAAGCAACAAAACCAGCAGCAAAATGTCCAGAGAAAACTCTTGGACGCATTTCAAGAGAAACCAATCCATTAGTTGGAAAGGTTCTTATGCACTTGTCCGTGATCGATTCGGTGCCGACGGTAAGTTTCCCCAATACTCGGTTCCAACCGAGTTAGCCAAGCCACAAGCCTTACATAGTGAACCGCTAGGAGCGGGACACTATAGTATTTATTGTCATATTAGTAGGCATGTTTTATGTATCTTGCTAGTCCTCTGAGGACCTGATGATCTCTTCAGGTAGCTGATTGCACGGAGTTAGTTAGCTGAGCATGTGGTAGTTGACTTCATCTGCATGATTCAGGTATTTTGTTAGTGTTATTGATTTACTATCATCATCGTGCTTTTATGATATATCCTGCTTATCAGCTTAGCTTTATAGACTCATATTATTCTTGGAGTCTTATCGGATATATATGCTAGTGGGCTGCAGACCACGACCCATACTTGTTCATTCTTGTTTATATGATTCCTGTGGATTGAGATATAGCTTAGATTAGACATGATACCATGACCTTGACAGCTTATACGCACTCGAGTCGGGCTGGAGTCCGCTCGATACATAGCTGGCTTGCTCACGAGCTCGCGTCCGAAAAGCGGGTGTGGGTCGTGACAAGTTTTTGTGGTGGCCCATGCAGGTCAGAGCATATCGTATCGGTTACGTAACTGTACTGATACGAGCCTGCGAATATGACTAAACCTTAGAAATCTCAATCCACTCTGCCTTGAAAATTCTTCTAGAAATTCTCTATGTCCTTGAAAAATCCATATTTGCTCTCGATTGTAATTCCTTGCTTTCCGTACCATTGATTCTCGTCCCTTCCTATTCCTGGATGACGAACGATCGTGCTGTCTAGAATTTATCAGAAATTCTTAGGTTATAGTATAATATGGTTTGATGATTTGATTTTGGTTGCTTGATAGATATGAGGGTATTAGAGATACCATATGCTGTAAATATCTATGGATAGTGATGTTAGCAACTAGTTGGATGTTACAAGATTTTAGTGACCGTATTTTGAGGAGTAGTATGACCAAAGGTGGGTAGAAGTCCTCCAGTATTCGGGGTTATAAAATGGCTAGAGAGGATTATAGAATATATTTGATAAATTAAATTTGAGGAGATTAAGGTAATAGTAGACTTTGAATTTTAAGGAATAATTATAAATTTGAATTTTGTGGACGAAATTATTTTTAAGGTGGATAAATTTGTAGCTCCCCTTCCCGAAAATTCTTTGAAATATTTTTATTATTTATTTGATTTAAATGGTGATCTCTAGAGTTAATAAATAGTTATTTTAATTAATTATTACGGTAAATAATTTTAGCCATGGTTGAGTTTTGGAGTACCAGACGACTAGGAATCATGGCACGGATAATGTAGTGGCGTGTCTTGACTAGTGTATTAGCCATAACAGGGAAGGATGAGCCATAGTGATGTCCTAACTAGGAAAACCAGGCTAAGTTGTGCCAACAGGACCGTATCATTTTTCTGGTCCTGTATGCCAAGTTTGGTCCGATTCTGAGACAGTTGATCGGATCGCCGTTTTGTGGGCCCCACGGTCTGACTCAACGGGTGATTTTGTCCACTAGGGGTGAGCATTATTCGGTTTTGGACCGAAAACCGAACCGAACCGAATAAAAAAGTTCGGTTCAGTTTCGGTTTTGAAAATACTAAAATTTCTTATTCGGTTTCGGTTTCGGTTTTGGGTTTCGGTTTCGGCCCAAAACCCAAAATCGACTAAGAAAATTTAATTAATTAAATTATATATATATGTGTGTGTGTGTGTACTATATATATAAGTATTAATATATATATAGGTATATACTAAATATGTCTATGTATATTTAGTTATTATATATATTAACAAAAAAAGCTCAAAAAAATCAAAAAAATATGAATAAACCGAATAAATCGAAAACCGAACCGATTTAATTTGGTTCGATTTGATTCGATTTTGGGCTAATTTGGTTCGGTTTCGGTTTTGCTTATTCGGTTTCAGTCCAATTCGGTTTTGGGTTATTCGGTTCGGTTTAAACCGAATAAACCGAATGCTCACCCCTGTTGTGCAGGGCCCGCCGAAATCCAACTTTGGACATACGATTGGGTTCATATCGGAAAACTGGACCTGTTGACATGTAGTTTGACGACTTTAGAGACCATTGACCTGACACGATTTTCGGTGCAAAGCGAGTCCAACGACGGACATCATTTTTGCCAAAAATTACCGTTTTGCCCCTGTGTCCAGAATTGGAATTAAGGATAGGTAATCCTAGCTAATTTGACTATTCTGGGAATGTTGGCAATGTCTGTTTCAGCTTTCGGAGACATTTGTGGATTTTGGACTTATTTGGCTTACTAGTTGACGGTTAATTGTTGGTTCTTCGTGCAACCTCCAGGCAAGTATACCTTGCCGAACATATACAGTATTTATATGGTTTTCTCTCCCTTTATTGTATTCCTTTTTATATTGTCACATGGTTCCACATTGTGATTGATTCGTCCTTGATTGCCTTACTTGTTCTAGATTACATGCACGTATAGTGTATTTGACATTGCTAGATTATTGGTCTTATCATGTTACCTTGCCTTGCGATTGAGTTGCCAGTTTCTATATCTGTTCTTGACTTGACTAATCTTGACTAGGAGTATCTTGCATTGTACTACAGTTGAGACATATTATATATTGGGAGTATCTTACATTATACTATGACCTATAGCCGATTCTTCTACCTTGATATCACTTGATTGACTTGACTTGAGACATGCCATAGATTGGGAGTATCTTGCATTGTACTACGATTTATAGGAGTCTATTTGACTTTGTATCCTTTAGGAGAGGAGATCGATACTAGAATTAGCTAATCTTGACTGGGAGTATCTTGCATTGTATTACAGTCAAAATCTACTATAGATTGGGAGTATCTTGCATTGTACTACAAGCTATAGGGGTTAATCGATTGATTGATAGCCAAGTCTAGTATTACATTTCCACACGACTCGTCGTCCTTAGATGTTCTCCTTGCAGTGTTCTTATCCTTCTTACATGGAATTTACTGTCATATTAGTAGGCATGTTTTATGTATCTTGCTAGTCCTCTGAGGACCTGATGATCTCTTCAAGTAGCTGATTGCACAGAGTTAGTTAGCTAAGCATGTGGTAGTTGACTTCATCTGCATGATTCAGGTATTTTGTTAGTGTTATTGATTTACTATCATCATCGTACTTTTATGATATATCCAGCTTATCAGCTTAGCTTTATAGACTCATATTATTCTTGGAGTCTAATCGGACATATATGCTAGTGGGCTGCAGACCACGACCCATACTTGTTCATTCTTGTTTATATGATTCCTGTGGATTGAGATATAGCTTAGATTAGACATGATACCATGACCTTGACAGCTTATACGCACTCGAGTCGGGCTGGAGTCCGCTCGATACGTAGCTGGCTTGCTCACGAGCTTGCGTCTGAAAAGCGGGTGCGGGTCGTGATAGTGATGGTAGTGGTGTTTTGTTTGTGGTGGTGGTAGCAGCAGTCGGTGGTCGAGATTCGGGGTTGAGAGAGGCGCTGGGGTGGCAGTGGATCGAAAAAGGCGGGGACGCTGGTTTTGGTGATGTTGATCGACAGGGAAGAAGGAGATGATGCAGAGGTTTATCTCTATAGAATATTATACTCTGACGAGGAGAAGATAAATAGGATTTTGTACCTATAATAGAAAGATAGGAAGGGCTGATGCTGGCCATATATAAATTATAACACCTATCCTATAATATTGCTTTTGAGGATTGAGTATAAATTGTTAACCAACTAAAATCTAAAACCGATTTAACCAAATCTTAATGGGATAAACTCTAAACTAATCAAAACCAATCTATAATAAAAATCAATACTATATATTATTAATAATATATAAAATATATTTAGCCAAATCCAGTTTAATACTTGATAACAATAAGATCTTAAGATAATAATTTAAATTAATATTCCGAAATAATACTCAATAATATCAAATTATATAAATCCTAATAGATAATTATTCACAAATTTAAATCACGTAGAATTTAAAAACAACTTAATCTAATCATAATTCATTAATGTTAATAATAATTTAAATCGTTATTTAATAGAATCGATCATATAAATTTAAATCAGATAATAACTTTTAAACCGAAATTTATCTATTCACGATCTATCTGTGATTGCAATAATAACGTTAGATTCTATCAATAAGTTAACCACATAAAGTTAAATATTAACCATCGAAAATGATATTACTTTCTATCGAAATAATTAGATACATCTTAATTCAAATAATTAGTCATTAAATAAGTTGATACCATCAAAATAGTTTAAATCACCTATAAATTCAAATCCAAAATTAATTATTTGATTAACCCAATATTCTAGAATAATATTTGAAGTTATCAAATAGCGTACGTATATATTTTTATAAATCCAAAATAGTAATCAACCATCTTTTATAATTTTACTCATTAAAATCAATTAATACTTGTAAACCATAAATTTGAGACAATTTTTCGAAAGCCGACAATCAACAAAATATCTTTTAAAAGGTCTCGAAGGAAATCACTTTTAAACATAATAATATGTAAGAAAAAAAATATAACTTGAAAATTCGGGAAGAGGGGTTACAGTTTGTGTTGTGATTGGAGTACATTGTGATTTTGGATCATTTAGATGTTGTAGAGACTTATTGGAAACTTGACAGCATTTTACCGTCGATACTGCGGCGTAGGCTGGGCGTGGCCGCGTGGCCCACATATTTGTGCCCGAATATTCGGGTGCGGGCCGTGACAGGAATACAATGGAACAATAAAATTTGAGATCCATCATAAAGCAAGTTACACTTGCCTTGGTTTGGTGGGACAAATAAATGAAGAAGAAGAAGTAGTAAAAACCTAGACCATTCTAAGCATTTAACACGAAGGAAAACAAAAACGATAACAAAATAATATTGTTCAAGATTTGGCAAGATGTACTTTCCTATGTTAAGCTCCAAGCCTAATCTTCCACTCCACCTCCAAGAGGGGTACGAAACCACACTCTAGGCCTCAAGGCCAAGCTCCTGGCAAGCTCCAAAGGGAGAGAAGAGAAGAAGAAATGGAGAGAGAGTGAAGAGAATGAAAAAAAGGAGAGAGAAAGTTAAAGGGTATATATAGAAGGGGAAATTAATCATAACCGTTGGATGGTGATCCATGTGAAGATCTAAGTCAATCCTAGCCATCCAAAGAAAACCAAGTATCCATTGGATAATATGATACATCTACAATATTCTCGAAAATATCTAAACGCTATTCATCAAAATATCCAAAACACTATTTACAAAAAATATCAAAAATACTATTAATAAAAATATCTAAAATCAAAAATATCTAAAATGTAGAAAATCTGTCCGGGCGGTATGCCGTCGGTATACACTGGTATACTGGCGATATGCCGGTCAAGAAAAAAATCTATAAGTTGGAAAAAATTTAAAGCGTTCCAAAAACCAAAAAAATACGAAATACAGTACAAAAATACGTATCCGTATATAAATATCGATACTGCGAGACCAGTCTCACTCTCCAACTTCTAATTTTTCCAAAGTTGTTACTCTCTTTCCAATTTCTCTAAAGTTCGGCATCATGTAGGAAATTTTCTGTTTGGATTGTTTCTGCATTTTAAAAAGTAGGAATTTAGTAGTTTTTAGGAGCATGTGGGGAATTATTGTCAAAAGTTGCTCCCTGGACATCAATCTTAAAAAGAACTTTTTATTTTTCTTCTTTAGAATTATGGAATAGTGGATCCATTGTTTGAAACTGCTTCAACTTACATGATTTTTTAATAAGATTTCCCTTGAATTATTTTCTTCCCCTCCATCCAAGTGGACTTGGCACGCCCGTGGCATATAGCCACCCAGCCGGCGCACAAGAGAGGACTCGAACCCGGGACTTCCAACGGATGAGCCCCCCCTCTCTAGCCACTTGAGCTAGAGCCTTGAGACACACACACACACACACATATGAAAATTCTTCAATACAAACATCTAAAAATTTGTATCGATACATCTCAAATCTGAATCATTGGTTGTTGATCCAATGGTTCTTATTAAATGAGTTTTCTTGGACTATTAATAAAGTAGGGAACATCATTTACTACAGTTTTTTTACTTTTGACCTCTTGGTAACTTGCTAGTGTAGGTCATTCTTGACTTCAATTTTTTCAATGAACACCCTAAATTAACTCATATTTACTTTCTCTTTAAGCTGATAAAAATCTGCAAAATATCCTAAATGAACTCATATTGGATTGATTTAATTTGCAGCCTTGCTACATTCAATATTTTGAAGAACAACAATCCACCGTCGCCGTCGCCGTCGTCGTCACCTAGCCGGTATTATATATACGTCTAGTCCTCTACTATCTTTAGCTAAAGCATTGTATAATTTTTTTTGCCCATCCAATTTAATATTTTGTGCATCTACGTATATATATATAACAATAATTGTGCATCTACATATAAATTTGGTAAATTTTTTTTCATCTAACAATTTGATATTTTGGTTATAAAGCTACAGGCTATGGTGGTGATGGAAGCAGAAACGAAGATGAAGAAGGAAAGAAGAAGAAGGTCCGGTTCGCGGCGGACGTCGTCGAGCCCTCCTTGAACAACGAGGAGCACCGGCAGCGCCGCTCCTGCGGGCTCCCGGCTTAGTAAAATTTATTGTCAATGCCATTGTCAGAAAAGTAAATTAATTAAGAAGAAATTAACCGACTGTTTAATTAATTCCTCGTGGAATTAAACCTCTTCTAGAGTTCAACCATTTTTTTTGAAAGGAACATTTTGTACAATTTGTATTTAGTAATGATGATAATGATGGTGGTGAAATTAATTTGTTTGCTAATTACCTTGACTTTGAGTTGAGTTGAGCAAGTTGGGGGCAAATTTGATGTCTCCAGAACTGTTGTTTTTATGAAGTACTCTTTTACATAAATAAAATATATTTATTTTTTATTTTAAATCAAAATAATTATGATATTAAAAAAGGTGTTGTTATTGACACTCCTAATATATTATCTTGTACTCTTTTTTAATTTTCTATCATGCTAATTATAAATATATTTAATGACATTAATTTGTACCTTAATGAAAGAGGAGTGTGGGATAACATTTTATGAGTGCAAATACTATTAATACCGGAATAAATTTAAAATTTTAATATTAAAAAGAAAAAAAAAGTATATAATAATATTTTAGAAATGCTAATAAGGATATCTATTAAAAATTATATTGTGTGAGTGGGATATAATAGGGACAACAGTATTGTGCTACCGACTTATATGTACATTATTCACTAGTTTAATTTAAAATAATATAATATTAACCAATTTAGAATTGAAATTCTAATTTAAGGACAATATGTTACATGGGTCCTCTTATAAAATGGAACTCTTATAAAATAGAAGAGAGAGAATATTATAGTCGAAAAGAATAGCTTTTTGGCTTATGTCATTAATAATCTATATTATTTTATAATCCAAGTATCAGGGATATATATATATATATATATATATATATATATATATATATATATATATATATATATATATATATATAAAATATATATATATATATATATATATATATATATATATATATATATATATATATATATATATATATATATATATATATATATATATATTATATTCATATCTAACCTAAAAATATATTTATGTATAGATAATAAGATCATTTTATAATCCCATTAATTTAAATTTATATATCGATGGTAACATTCTCCTCGCTCTTGTTATTAGTCATAGTCATTGTGCCTTTTTGTGTCACCAAAGGAGGCCAACCTAGAAATCCCCATCAATGAAACTGAGCTCCGACCAATCGCGGGCCTATCGTAAAAGTCAAAACTATCAATCACAAAATACCCTAAATTTGTTGGGAACGAAGCGCGAAAACCGTTCCCCAAACCAGAAAGTCCTGCGAGAGAACCGAGCAAAAGCACACAAACCAAAAACGCCAAACACAATCGCAGACACAAAAAATTTTGACATGGAAAACCCTTGCGGAAAAAACCACGGGACGATCGGAGTCCAACCCTGAAGAACCTCCACTAATGGAATAAAGTGAATACACCCTCTACAAGCTCCTCCCGATCCAACATGGATCACCATAACTCACTTGAAAGAAGAATTTTTTTGATTGCGGACTCCGAAGAACAAGAGATGCCAAAAAATTATTCGAAGCAATCTCTCCTTCACAATAGTCCTTAATCATCTCTCTCTCTCAAAGATTGTAAAGCACTCTTATTTTGAGATAAGTTTTCAACTATCATGCATCACCCTTTTATAAGCCCTTGGTAATCTATACATGGAAGGCCAATATATATGGAAACTTCCAATATGTATCAATCATATATTTAATGGAAATCCAATCATAATTGGCTTCCCATAATTGGAAGTCCAATTATATGGAAAGCTACTATATGAAGGGTCCAATCATAAATATTTGATCAAAGTAAATATGTCAATCCAATCATATATTTTCTTACCATATATGTTCCAAAATAGGATCCAAGCACTCCCCGAGCTTCTCCGACACACGGATGGTGCTCGTCGCACTCTGGAGTATTCTCCACATAGGTTGGGAATCCCATCTACTCCAACAAATCTTCCCTTTTGTAACTAGGTGGAGGAACTCGTCATCCTGACGATCCGTCTGCAGTACTCAAACTTTTCTCTCGGTAAAGCCTTCGTGAGCATGTCCGCTCCATTGTCATCAGTATGAACCTTCTCAAGCATCGCGTCCTTCTCCTCAACCACATTCCGTATCCAATGATACCGAGTCTCAATGTGCTTGGACCGACTATGAAATGTCTAGTTCTTCACAAGGTGAATGGCACTCTGGCTATCGTAAAGTATAGTATACTGCTCTTGTTTTAGTCCCACTTCCTGCAATAACTTCTTCATCCACATCAACTCCTTACAAGCCTCTGTTGCAGTAATGTACTCTGCCTCTGTCGTCGACAAGGCAACACACTTCTTCAACCGCGACTGCCACGATACCGCTCCACCAGCAAACATCATCACAGAGCCCGATACCGCTCCATCAGCGTCGGTATACCCGACCAGCTTCGGCTAGTCACCACCAAAAGAAAGTTTCAATCAGCAGTGCCCTGAAGGTATCATAGAATCCACTTGACCGTACTCTAATGTACCCTTTCAGGATTTGAAAGGTACCTGCTCATTGTGCCAACTGTATGAGCGATGTCTGGCCTCGTACACACCATAGCATATATAAGGCCTCCCACAGCTGAGGCATATAGAACCCGCTCCATATCTTCTTTTTTATCTTCGGTAGATGGACACTGCTCTCCAGTAAACTTAAAGTAAGACACAAGGGGGCAACTCACTTTCTTCGACCCGTCCATCCCGAAACGCTGAAGTACCCAATGAATGTACTTCTTTTAGGACAAGTGTAGCAGCTTGGACTATCTCTCTCGGCTGATCTCCATCCCAAGAATAGTCCTTGCTACACCTAAATCCTTCATAAAGAAGGCCGTGCCCAGTTGGCGCTTCAACTTTGCTATCCTAGTAGCATTCCGACACACTAATAGCATGTCATCAACATAGAGCAATAAAATGATAAAATCATCCTCGGCAAAGTACCTCACAAATACGCACTGGTTCGACGTCGTCCGTACATAACCATGCTCCCCCATAAATGACTCAAACTTTCTGTACCACTGCCTTGGAGCCTGCTTCAGACCATACAAGCTCTTCCTCAACCAGCAGACCAAATGTGACTTGCCATTATCATAAAATTCCTCTGGCTTCTCCATGTATAACTCCTTCTCAAGATCACCGTAGAGGAATGCCGTTTTCACGTCCATCTGCTCGACCTCTAAGTCGAAACTGGCTGCCAATGTTAGCACCACCCGAATAGACGACTACTTGACGACTGGCGAAAAGATCTTATCATAATCCATGCCTTTTCGCTGACCATAGCCTTTAACTACCAGCCTCGCTTTGTATCGAGGGCGAGTAGCATCATCCGTTTGCTTCACTCTAAATGCCCATCGATTCTTCAAAGCCTTCTTTTCCTTTGGCAACCGCACCAGCTCGTAACTAGAATTGGCTTGTAAGGAACCCATCTCCTCCTGTATAGCCTGTATCCACTTATGCCTGTGTTTATCTTCCATCGTCTCTGCAAAACTTTCGGGCTCACCTTCGTCAGTCAGTAGCACATACTCACCCGGTGAGTATCTCGTAGATGGTCGACGCTCTTTGTCGCTCCTTCTCAATGGAGCCACTGGTGGTGGCTGTATACCAACAGTCTCCTTCCCTTCAGGAACTGTTTCTTTGGTATGCTCATCCTCCTGTGGGACACCCTGACCACCATCAGAAGGTTGATCAAGGTTAGGAGCAACTCCATGTACTGGCTCCTCCATAAGTGGATCCTCTGCGATGTCCTATGGAAACTGATCGAAGCGAAATGACTCTAACTCAGGCAATTCTTCGGCCTCAGAAGGCATCTCGAAATCCTAAGTGTTGGTCATGGTCTGATCTTCGACGAATACCACGTCCCTGCTTCTGTAGAGCTTTCTTCCCACTAGGTCGTAGAGTCTATAGCCAAACTCATCTCAACCGTAGCCGACAAAGACGCATCGCCTCGTCTTCGGCTCAAGTTTGGACCTCTCGTCCTTCGGTACATGCACGAAGGCCTACAACCAAATACTCGCAGGTGATTGTATGACGGCTCTTTGTCATACCATACTTTGTCAGACACATCACCCTGTAAAGGAGCACAAGAAGATAAATTAATAACATAAGCAACTGTGAGAAAAGCCTCACCCCAATAACTGTCTGGCAAATTTGCTTCTGACAGCAAACACCGTACCCTCTCCATCAGTGTCCTGTTCATACACTCCGCTACACCATTGAGCTGAGGTGTCTTGGGCGGAGTCTTCTGGTGTCGTATCCCTTGCTCGCTGCAATAAGCATCAAAGGGACCAATATATTCGCCGCCGTTGTTGGACCGAACACACAATAACTTCTTGCCCGTCTCTCTCTCAACAGAGGACTGAAACTCTTTGAAAGTGGACAGTACCTGATCCTTGGTCTTTAGGCATAAACCCAAACCTTCCTGGAACAGTCATCAATAAAAGTTATAAAGTAAGAAGCACCACCAATAGATTTTACCTTTATAGGACCGTAGACATCCGAGTGAATCAACTCGAGCAACGTCGGCTTCCTTGAACTTGGGTGACTTTGGAAAGATACCATATTTTGCTTCCCAGCTAAGCAGTACGTGCACTTATCCAACTTTGTAGACTTGAGCCCTAAAATCACCTTCCTGTTTCCCAAGTAGCTCATCCCCTTCTCGCTGATATGGCCAAGCCGCCTGTGCCATAACTCGGTAGATGCGTCAGAAACGACATTCACCTCATGTGCCCTCTGTGCGTTCCCCTCCATATAGTAAAGATCGGACTTCTTACTTCCTCTGGCAATCACAATGGAACCTCTGGAAAGCTTCTACTGACTATTCCCGAAGAGACCGAAGAATCCCTCGTTATCCAACCTTCCAACCGACACTAGGTTGAAACGGATATCAGGAACATGACGAACATCTTTGAGAACAAGAACTGCACCCGTCTTCATCCTTAAATGCACATCTCCAATGGAAACCACCTTCGATACATCTCCATTGCCCATCTTCAACACTCCACAGTCCCCTGTCGTGTAAGTGGCAAATAGTGCCTGTTATGAGATATGTGCGCTGAAGCCCCTGAGTCTACCAGCCAAGAATTGTCATCGCAGGCGAGGTTTGTAATAACCTTATCACCTACGACGATCACATCGCCTCCATGTATCGAGGTCGTCGTTGTAGTATTCTTATCTTGCTTTTCCTTGTCGCCCTTCTTCTCTCTTTTTCAAGCAAAATAGTTCCGTTTGATGTGGTCCTTCTTGCCACAATGGTAACACTCCGAGTCCTCATATCGACCCTTGGACTTCTCTCTGCTCTTATCTCTGCCATCACCTGGACCCTTGCTTTTGCCACTTCTGTGACTCTCTGAAACCAGTGCCTCTGAGTGATGGGATATAGATAAAGTGCCCTGAGAACGTCTCCGTATCTCTTCATTCAGTACCCCGCTCTTGGCAAACTCCAGACAGACTACGCCTTTGTAGAGCCTAAAAATTAAGATGTGCCACCCATTAAAGTGCTCAATCATCTGATGGCGCCAAAATATTATGTTGCGCCAAACATTCAAGTTGCGCAGCATCAGGTTACGCCAACGCTAGCTTGCTCTGGAGTCAGGGTGCACGGAGCGATATGTGGCACACTTCCTCGAGAAGATGCAACGGCATCATCATTTCCTGACAACTGACAACACGGAGATTAAGGAAAATCTATTCGAATTTTGCGCAATACGACGCTCGAGAAGATTTTGTCAGCATGTAATTAATACTGACAGCTGGTTCGCACAAGTCACTGAATGGCACGAGGATTAAAAGGTACAACACAGAAGACCTAGACAAAAGGTGCTAGTCATTGAGTTGCACCTATGCGCAGTCTGACAAATTAGCGCTACTTGATCAATTCTTATTTTAATACTGGGTGACGTTGCACGCAAGCCATCAACTTTGCAGAGTGTGCCCACTATATTACCCACGACCACGTGCATCTTAATTAAAAGATGCCACGCGTCTACAGCAGTTGGTGCAAACCGTTTGCGTAAGTTGTTACTATGCACCCACGTGCAACCTGATGAAGCTCGTGCAGAGTAATCAAACTGTGTTCGGAACAGAGTGACGTGGCGCGCAAGCTACTAACTTCGCAGATCGTGTCCACTATACTGCCCATGACCGTGCGCATCTCAATCAAATAATACCACGCGTCCACAACAGTTCGTACAACCATTTGCGCAAGTGAACATAAGGCACGTAACTTGAAGCGTGCGTAACCCAGAATAACTACTAAACAGTTATTTTAAGAACTCTATAAATAGGGTTTCAAATCATTCTCAAAACATCAAGAGTGATCATAATCTTCTGCTAAAGTGTTGTTGCATCAAGAGAATGATTTGAAACCTTATTTATAGAGTTCTTGAAATAACTGTTTAGTAGTTATTCTGGGTTGCGCGCGCTTCAAGTTGCGTGCCTGTTCACTTGCACAAATGGTTGTACTAACTGCTGTGGACGCGTGGCATTATTTGATTGAGATACGCTTGGTCATGGACAGTGAAGTGGACACGATCTGCAAAGTTAGTGGCTTGTGTGCCATGTCACTCTGTTCCGAACACAGTTTGATTACTCTGCACGAGCTTCATCAGGTTGCACATGGGCGTATAGTAACAACTTGCGCAAACGGTTTACACCAACTGCTGTAGACGCATGGTACCATTTGATTGAGATACGCATGGTCGTGGACAGTGTAGGGGGCACACTCTGCGAAGTTGATGGCTTACGTGCCACGTCACCCTATATTAAAATAGGAATTGATCAAGTGGCACCAATTTGTCAGGCTGCACATAGGCACAACTCAACGACTAGAGCCTTTTGACTAGGTCTTATGTGCTGTACTGTTTAATCCTCGTGCCATTCAGTGACTTGTGCGAACCAGCTGTAAGCTTTAATTATATGATGATAAAATCTTCTCGAGCGCCGCGTTGCACGAGATTCGAATGGATTTTCCTTAATCTTTGTGCTGTCAGTTGTCAGGAAATGATAATGCTGTTATAGTTTCTTGAGGAAGTGCACCACGTGTCGCTCCGCGTACCCTGACTCCAGCGCAACCTGGCGTTGGCGCAACCTGATGGTGTACAACTTGAATGTTTGGTGCAACATAATATTTTGGTGCCATCAGATGATTGAGCACTTTAATGGGTGGCGCATCTTAATTTTTATGCTCTACAAGACCCCCTTCAAAGTTTTTGAAACTTAAAAATACTTCAAAGTTTTGAAATATTTTGAATTATGTTAGTTTTGTTTGGATTGTGCCAGTCAATGCTCAACCGTCATAATAAATTTCTTCTCGAAAACATTCGATCTCCTCTTTGTTTTCCTGAGTTACATTAATGATGTTCGGTTTCCCATGGGGAATATGAAGCGTTGGTTGGTTATATATATAGGGAGAGGTCCTTGTACTCATTCCTCACTTTTGTACTTCTATGGCACCTAAAAACAAGGAGATAGAGACTGACGTTAATGCCAAAGTAAAAGCTCAGGAGACAAAGCCTGACACCGTGCCTACAATCCTGTCCAAGGCTGACCAATCACTGCGTGCAAATAATTTCTTAGAATGTTTTGGATTGACCATAGCAGTCTTTGATCGTCTGAACGGTAGTCCTTCGTCCTCTTCTGAAGAGCGCGGTAATGCAGAAGGATTTCTTCGTCTGATGCGTCGTTCAGGGATTCGTGATATACGCGAGTTAGGTGCTTCTCTTTGCCAAGCTGGTGAAGAAGACGAGAAGAAGTAATGGTTTCTGTAGGGGTGCCACTTTTTCTTTTGTCTTTTGTGTGACTCATTTTATAGGGACTTGTTTTCCCTTTTCTTATGTAAGAAAATAATGACTCCCTTCTGTAAACCTTTTCGTGTGGTCTGCTTAGTGGCGCGTGCCGATGCACCATTTTGACCAACTCAAATGTTTACTATTTTTGAAGAACACGTGGCAGTTTTCGTGTGGTTTGAGCACCTTTCGTTTATATCATTCCCGAGATAGGCTCCTAGAATGATGTGCCCGTTCATATCTTTTAAGCTATTTAAATAGTTGATAGGAGAAATAAAAAAGAAATGTCCATGAACTCTTTCTTTTCATTTCTTCTTTCTATTGATGGCGATGGTTCTTCGCAGAATCCCCTTAGCGGTCAAGAGTTCAATGTCTGTGAGCCTTTCTGCGACACCAAAATTTGATGATGTTCTTCTGCATACCGCATCTTTGGATGTTGGTTTGCCGTGCTCTATATCATCAATGCTCTTCAGAACAAACACCATTGATTTTGATGGTAAGTCCCAACAAGGAACCAGTAGTTTTCACATATGAGCATCATTCATGAGTTGTGTTTACTTGTGCCGCTTTTTACTAAGACAATTTTGAAGACAGGCGCTGATTTGTAGAAATGAGGCGCATGTTGTAGACGTGCACCTAAAATTCTGAAAAGAGGCACGCATTACAATCCAGTGTCTGACTTCGGTCAGAGGCGCATGTTATAGACATGCGCCTGAAATTTTGAGAAGAGGCATGCACTGTAATCCAGTGTCTGACTTCGGTCAGAGGCGCATGTTGTAGACGTACGCCTGTAATTCTGAGAAGAAGCGTGCACTGCAATCCAGTGCCAGACTTCGGTCAAAGGCACAAGTTTTACCATAGGTGCCTATAGGCTGACACTGATGATGTGCGCCTGTTGATCAAAGGCGCACAGTTTGATAGATTTTGCTAACTTTTTTTCTCTGTTGATATTTACAGAAGTTTGGTTGGCAAGCTTCTTCAGAACTGGCATCGGCGACTTGGATGCTATGGGGAGCATTCTTCTGATACTCACATCAGATAGCTCATGTGATTCTGACGCTTAAATCAGACAGCTCAGGACTCTCCATGTTCCAGAAGGGTCTTCCCTAGATAGTAGGAAGGGCCTTTGTACATGAGAGTTGGACGGTGGAGAGACAGACTTAGGAATTGTATCCGAGAGTGATCTCATTCTTAATTCTCATGATGGGTCGTCTCTTCTCCACCAGTTGTATAGCTAGCAGCTTATCTTTGAGCTGCTGTACTCTGGGGTTCTCCTCTCGTCTTTCTGAGAGAAAAGACCAGAGTTAGTTCCATTGTCTTGCTCGTTGCTTCAGGTCGAGACGACAAGGAACTGGCATCAACAAGAAGATCCAAAGATGTAATAGACCTTCATTTATTAGATTTAGAATAAAAATCCGAGATGTAATAGATTTCCATCAAGATGTATCTATGTTTTTAAAGAAGGAATAAAGAATGATTTTCTTTTCTTTATGATTTAATTTTGACATGATGATATAGAAAATAGAATCCAGAGGTAATGTGAACGCAAACTCATTTTTCTATAGAAGACAAAATATCGTATCTAAAAAGACAATATCTACGATAATTCAGATTTATCATAAAAAAAGACATCTTTCAAAACAACTGGGTTACAAAAGACGAAATTGTCGATTTGGATAAGCTCTTTAGGGGATTTTGAGTATTTATTATCTTATGGCTTTATTTATGAAAGAGTAAATAAACGATAATAAATAAAATAGAGATGAAGAGACTAATGAATAAGCATGCCTTTTCAAGGAAAGGTTGCTTCAATTCTCGAGACAAATAGTAAATAAAGATCCTTTCACGAACATATGCCTTTTCGAGGAAAGGTAGTTTCGATTCGTGAGACAGAATATTTGGCTTTCATCTGCCTTTATATAGTGTGTAACCTTTTGAAAGCATCATTCACTCCTTTTCTCTTACTTGCAAATGTCTTCAGAAGATTTGCCTGAGGAGACAGGAGTTAACACTCCTCCTGATGAGCCTCTGCCGCCTATTCAGCCAGAAGTGGGAGAAAGTTCGGCTGTCCCTGGACAGAAGCAGGACATTCTCGCCGAACTAGTGGAGCCTGGGAGTACTGCTGAAGAAGAAGCTTTAAGGAAGGCCGCCTGCGAACTACTGGTGTCATCGGACAATAATGTCTTCGAGCTTCTTGCGAAATATGTTTTCAATCAAGAGGGCTCCGGTCCTCGTTAATTTTATGTATTTCCTTCTGTTTACATTTATGCAAATAAAAAGGAATTTTACTTTTATTCTGAGTCTCTATGATGATATTTCTTTTTTTGGCCTTCAAACATAATATTTCTTGAGAAGTTTGCCATTAATGGGCATCATGGCGACTCGACCATCCATACCAGTTAATTGATAAGCTCCATTGGAGAAAACTTTACTTACAACATTGTAGGAGCGTAAAAAGTGCTTCATGGAATGAGTCAAAGAGATAGAAACATTCCACTCAACATAATCTATTGTTACAGGCTAATCGCTTTACGCCAGGGTCAAGCCAATGATTTTACGCCAGGGTCAAGCCAATGGTTTTACGCCTAAGATAGGCTAACCACTTTACGCTGCGCAAAGCTGTCAAGTCTTGCATTTAATGCAAAGTCTGACATGAAGATTTAATGATGGCATATATCACAGAATTCGAAGGGATTTGTTTTACACAGAGACCAATGTTGTCATTTAGTATGTGGACTGAGCTATTTTACGCTCACAGTATGGCTTCTTTTACGCATGGAGACTGTATGAGTTTTTACGCTCAAAAGTTGACGTGTGCATAAAGTTTATTTGGGCTACTTTACGCTCAAGGTTGTTTAACAACCACTTTACGGGGGAAGTCCACGTCAGGGCTATTTTACGCCTAGTCTACTACTTTACGCTCATAGTATTTTGGGTTGTTTTTACGCCCTATTCTTCTTCACCAATTTGGAACGTGGTTTGCGTACATGGCTTTCATGCCACACATCTCGAAGAACGTGTGTACGTGCATCCTATTCTTATTGAAATGATGGGACACGTGTCAACGTATGCAGAGGGTGACTTCGGTCATGGGCGGCAGTTATTAGCGTAAAGACATAACTTTTGCTGAGTTTTTACGCACAAGAAGCCAAGTCTATAAATAGACTTATTTTTCTCATATAAAGACACACACAGAGAGAGAGAGGAGAGAATACAGAGAGATCAGAGCCCAGAGACTTTGATTTTTTGGAGCATTCTTCTTCAACTTTTCTTCCAGAACAGAGTGAAGCAAAGCAGGAAAGCATTCGGCCTCGCCATCAGTGCCCGAGTGCGTCGATACCTTTCTGGTGACTTAGTTCTTCCAACTGTTCATCTTCTAGCAGTGATCTTCATCATCATCGTATGGTCCAAGGAACAAAGTGATCATTTTCAGATCAGACTTCCATAGCAATACTTCCCAGAATCAAATTTGTACTTCTTGTAATTTTTCTCGTTTTATTTGTAAAATCCGATTTCCAGGCATTTTGTTAAGTAAAACAAAAATGGCGACTCTGCTGGGGAGGACCTTCTCCTCTGACGAGGAGGCAATTGCTCAATACGATGATGTGTCGATTGGATCGACAAAGAAGACTCTGGTTGTACACTTCGACCAGACTGCTTATGAAGAGATGCTTCGAACTGGGGGTGGTTCTCGCTGCTCCAATGTTCAAAAATCTTGCAAAGCACGAAAAGTTTGGATTCGTAAATCCAAAATAGCTTCTGATCTCTCTGTTGCTTCTGATGGCAAGGAAATTTTCCCACTCCTGTCGTAGGGGCTCCCGTTCGTAACGAGGCAGTCCTTACTTCAGCGTTGCACTCTAAGTGTGGCAAGTTATCTCCCGTCTGTGACGGTGAAGATAATCAGATTTTACGCCCAGTGGGTAAAAACCAAAATTTACGCTTATTGTATAAGAACGAGTCTCCCATTTGTAATGAGGCAGACTCTAATGCTTGTGTTTCTAAGTGTAAAAATAAGTCTCCCGTCTGTGACGTGGTAGACACACAAAAATTACGCTATTCGTGTAAAGGAAAATCTTTCGTCTGTGACGTGGTAGATAATCAATTTTTACGCTCTACGCGTAAAGGTAAGTCTCCTGTCTGTGACAGTGTAGATAAAATTCGTAATGATGTTTTTACATCTAATGTGAATGTACCTAAATGCATACAGCATAAAAATATTGTTGGTAAAACTTCAGTTCTACACCAACAACCTTCTTATACTGCTCTATGCAAAGTACCAAACCTACAAATCACACGCAATGAAAATGGAGTCCTTCGTGCTAAAAAATCTCAAGATTTGTGCACACAACTCCAAACGCGTAGAAATGTACAGTTTGGTTCTACGAATGCAGCCAGTAATCTTTTTTATATACAAGGGACTAAATGTTTTGCTACCTCAAATATAATAAAGAAGACTACTCCTTCTACTCCTTCTGATTTACGTGAATTGCAAATGCAAAAGCGTAAAAATAGACAATCTCCCGTGACACTCTCCCAAGAAAATCATCACTGTGAGTGTCACCAGATTGTGATCAAATGTTGTTTCTCGACTTCCAGACGGTCAGTTTTTGATCGATTGAATTTTAATGCGCCCGAACAACAAGCTGATGAGTTGTCATATGCATCAGTCAATATGGCATCTCACACCAACAGAGGACGACGTCCTAGACGGAACACGTCCCAAACCCCAGGTCAACAACAATTCAACAGACTTCTTGATTTTTTTGAAGGAGTATATCAGAATACTCGATCAAGAAGACAAAGACAATTACAGACTTCTGATTCTGCAGCTGGGGGTACTCAATCTCTTGAGTCCAAAACTGATAGTGTTGATTCATACTTCTATACTAATCCTTCTGTATCTTCAAGAGAGGTTGAATCCTACGCTATTGGAGACGAACCAGAGACGTCATCTGTTAATACAGAACAATGTCTCACTGCCGTTGAGCAATCATTGAAAGACATGCTTAACATGATGCAAAGCATGCACCAAATAATAACGGCTCAGCAAACTGCTCAACCAGCAATTGTAACACGGTTCAGGCAGAAGTACCAACTCAAGATAGCCAAGGGGTTGATATACCTTTGAATATCCAAGAGCCTCCTGTTAACCAAAATTTGCATCTCCAGATCCCATCATTCCAGAAGATGTACCATCTCCGGTGGAGATTACGGTACAACCAACAACTTTTCAATCAAATATGCTTCCACAAACCAGCGAAGCCATTCAAGCAGTAGTGCGTGAACTCAAAGCACAGTTTGAAGTTTTGAAGCAAAAGGATCAACTCCAGAGGTTAGGGATTAAGCAACCTTATCCTCCTCATTGGAATGATGTACCCTTTCTACCGAAATTTAAGCCACAGTCAATGGTATTGTTTGATGGAAAGGCTTCTCCTAGTCAGTATATCAATTACTTTGATATTATGACTGTACATTTGCAGAAAAATGATGCTCTTCTTACTCGAGTATTCATTGGGTGCTTGACGGGTTCAGCTTACGACTGGTATCATAGTTTACCCGACAATTGCATTTCGTCTTTTGATGAATTTAAAGCAATATTTCTCTCCCGTTTCTATGAAGGAGGTATGGACATGAATGTCCTCCTTAAAAAAATCAAGCAAAAGGAGAAAGAAGATACTCGGACGTTCATTGAACATTTCCGACAGGCGACTCTAAAGATGCCCCCTGGTATGCCAGATTCAGCGCTGATTGATACATGTAAGATGAATCTACGACCATCCATCGCTGTCTTCACGGGTTCCCAATTCACAGATTGGCTTCGTTTATATAGCAGCAGTTTCTGCCGAGACCAATGGTAGGTTGGCTCGTGAACATGGGATGATTTTCGCCTCTGAGGATAAAGGAAAGAAAAGTAATCCTGGTAATAATTTCGACAATCGTAATATGAAAGGAAAAGATACTCTTATGGTCAATCTTTCCAAGAATAAAATGATGCCGAATAATCAGGAATCTTCCAGGCCAAAAGAAGAATACTCTTTTGACGAAAGTGATATCCTAGGGATATTCTAATATCTGGTGAAGAGTGGTAAACTCAAGATTCGAAGCCAAAGAGGCCTAATGAGGTGAATCTGACTGGCAATCCCAAATATTGTATCTATCATAGATACATTAATCATCCTACCAGTGCTTGCTATTTTGAAGAAGAAAATCCAAGAGCTGATAAATGGTGGTGCTATTGCTTTAACCAATGATGACCATACGGTTACAACCAATATGGTTTCTCTTCAATTTGGAGATTTTCCTCCACAACAAGTACCAGATGGAATTGTCCCAATTGAAGGCGACGATGAAGATTGTGAATTCCGCCTGCTAGGGAGGAAAATGAAGGATTGTTGCCTCTTACACTAAAGAATGGTAAAATTATGTGGGTACATCCTGACTTAGTACCTGAAATGGAAGATAAAGGTAAAACTTTAAAATCCAAGAAAGATAAGAAAGTTAAAACCTGCAACATGGTTTCTCATGTTATTCCAGATCCTGATGATTTGGATCATCTATGGGATGGCATTCCTTTGGAAGATAGACTGAGAGGATTGAACATATGTCCTCCAAGTCTGGCTCCTCCTGCCAAGCTCAAGCTTACTCATCAGCAGTGGCTAGCTATGAATAGTGTTCCCTTATACAGGACACAACAAGTCTTTGCTGCTTATAAAAAAGCTCCTACATGGATTTTTCCTCGTATCCCGAATCCTTTTCCTGCCGTAGCTACAGAGACGTTTATTCCTTATTCTCCTGTAGTTGTAGAGATCTCTTCTTCTTCCTCTATGGAACCACCTGTTGAAAGTACTGCCTACTCACTTGTACAGTCAGCAATCTGTCCTTCTCATGAAGAAGATGGGTTATGACTTTCAAAAGGCAGAAGGTTTAAATTATGATAAAGGAATACGACTTTCTTTACAAATTCAAAGTCAAAAATCCACTTTTGGATTGGGTTCTGAGGTTCCTCATAACAATCCTCACAAGAAGAAGGCTAAGGAAAGGAAGATTAAATCCTGCAATATGGTATTTCCTTTTCTGAGTCTGAAGAGAAAAACTTTTGCTGGTACAAGATCTGGAAAAGAGTACCACAAAGATTATGAGGGATCCTCCAAAGAAGCTGAGAATGTTGAAACACCATCAACTCAACCGTATCTTGCTCCTGCTGTGGTTGAAAAGGGGAAACAAAAAGCGGTACGCTTCGATATCCCGTTGAAGTCTACTTCCAGTCAGGGGGTGGTGTGATGAAACCCTATAAATTTGATATTCTAGCCCAGTTAGTAATACTCCGGCTAGATTATCTATCTTCGAGTTGCTTCGCCTTTCTAAAGAAAGTCGCGAAACTTTGAGTGAAGCTTTGCTGCAAAGCTGACTCCTGCTTAGCTCAACTCAAAACTCCTGACAATATACCAGTGTCATGCCCACAATATCATAGTATGATGGAAGCGATTCCCAATATCACCTTTACACAAGAAGATATGCTGTTGAAGCATAACAAGCATGACAGGCCTTTGTGCTACACTGGGTATATTGAATCCATTGAAGTTGACAGAATTTACATTGATCCTGGGTCTTCCATTAGCATAATTCTTCAAAGTATGCTAAGACCATTGAGGATTCCTACTAGTGATCTGACTTACACTAGTACCACAATAGTTGGTTTCAACTCTGGAAAGAGCAAACCACTGGGGAAGATTCGTCTGAAGATTCAGATTGGTGATCTTCGAACTATGGCAACATTTTATGTTATTAACTAGATGTATCCTATAATATTCTTCTTGGAAGACCATGGTTACGTGAGCATAAAATGTGCCTTCAACTCTCCACCAATGCTTCAAGTACGTGGATTCCCAAGGGTTGTAAAACTGAGTTTGCTGATATCAATCCTTTCAAGGGTGTCGAAGCCTATTTTTCTGATTCAAAGCTTTACAAACAAGAACATGTGAAAGAGATATCAGATATGGCTGAAGATCAATCATCTGCTGAAGATCAGTCTATTATTGAAGATCTGCCAGAAGAGCAACCTTTGAATATCAAAGTCAAAGGGCGAATCCAACCCCAACCTGTCAACAATCAACCTTTGATGATCAAGGTTAAAGGAAGAACTCAAGCTTCATCTGAGGAATCAGTGAATGTTCCTGCTAAAAGCCAAGTTCAACCTCTTGTGATCAAGGTCAAAGGGTACTTTTCGTACAAATGATCCAGAACCTCCATTGATTGTCAATCTTGGCAAATCTATGCAGAAGACGGATGATAGTCCCAAGTGATTAATCCGAAGGTAGCAGTCAAATTAGCAGTCAAATGTAAATGATGTAAATATGATCATTCTGTACTTTTTGATATCAATAAAGATTTCCTTTTCGAGTATATGGCTGTCAAATTTATTGAAAGAATGTCTTTATCTTCTGATAATCAAAGTCATCAATATAAAGACGACATAGACACAGAGAAAACCTTATACATTGACAATAAGGAAAATTCTTTTCCTCTCATGTCGATGTTGGACCTTATGCTCAAAGGTTTCTAACATCTTCTTCCTATCTTCTTCCTGTAGCGCGCATCGCAAGCTTGTGTATATAGACGTATCAAAGAATTTTATTTCGTGGTTCCGTCTGATAAGAAAAATAAGCGCCAAATTGTGTTTGGCCTGGCTAGAAATATCTCTGTTGCTCAGACAGATGATTTGAGAGATAAAGATAAAGGAAGAATCAGAATTGACAGATATAGTCAACAATCTCTCAAGATTATCCAGAACATGGGATATGATTTGAAGACTATGCAAGGTCTCAATCAAGGCAAAGGTAGACGACTACCATTATGTGGTGATCCGTTTTACCAGAAAACTCGTCATGGAATGGGATATGATCCGTCCTACATGTTTAATGACGATATACAAGAAGAATTTCTTCTAGCTCTTCACAATCATCAGATTCAGAAGAAGTCCAATTCATCGAATCCAATATTTCTTACTTCTCGTGTGTTAAAGGAGACTATTATGATGAATCTGAGCAAATATTTTCAGCTTACATGGTTCAAATTGATGGTGAATCCGAGCCATTTGAGAATGATCCTTGGGCTCAACAGATGGACACTCAATGGGAACTTCGTTTTGAACAACGACAACCACCTACAGAGGATGAAATTGTCTATATTGACGTTGGAGATGGAACTACGCCCAAACCAATATTCATCAGTAAAAATCTTTCCGAAGATGAAAAGGAAGAATTGATAAAATTGATCAAAGAATATATTGATTTTTGCATGGAGTTATGAGGATATACCAGGTCTAGATCCCAAAGTTGCTACTCATAAACTCAATATTCTTCCTAATGCTAAGCCTGTAAAATAACAGCAACGGTGTTTTCGACCAGATATGATGGATGCAATTGAAGCAGAAGTCAAAAAGCTGATCACTTGTGGTTTTGTTCGTGAAGAACAACACCCCGATTGGGTTGCCAACATTGTTCCTGTTATAAAGAAGAACGAAAAAGTCTGAGTTTTTATAGATTTTCGAGATCTTAATGCAGCTTATCCAAAAGACGAATTTCTACTTCCAATTACTGATGTCATGATAGACAATACATGTGGTTTTGAACGCACGTCTTTCATGGACGGATTCTTAGGATATAATTAAATTAAGATGCATCCAGAAGATGAGAAGCATACTGCTTTTCGTACACCCCTTGGGGTTTACTGCTATACGGTGATGCCGTTTGGTCTTAAAAACGCCGGTGCCACGTATCAAGGGCCATGAGCAACATCTTTCAAGAACATCTTCGAAGACAGTAGAATGTTATGTAGATGACATTGCTGTTAAGAGTCGATCAAAAGATGATCATTCAAGACTTGAAGACAGTATTTGAATTGATGCGCCAACATCAATTGAAAATGACCCTACTAAGTCTTTCTTAGGGGTTTCCAGTGGCAAGTTTTTAAGATTTGTCATTATTTCTCAGGGTATCCATGTTGATCCTGATAAGGTTAAAGCAATTCTTGAAATGCATCCTCCATGCAATTTAAAAGAACTCCGTGGCTTCTAAGGTCGCATTGCGTATATCAGGAGATTTATATCCAATCTCTCTGGAAGATGCCAGCCTTTCTCCCGTCTATTAAAGAAGGGTGTATCATTTGTTTGGGATGAAGCATGTCAGAAAGCCTTCAATGACATCAAGCAATACCTTACAAATCCCTCTGTTTTGGTACCTCCAGTGATAGAAAGACCATTTTTGCTATATGTTCGAGCTTTGGATATTCACTTGGTGCTCTTCTTGCACAAAAAAGTGATATAGGGCATGAATAAGCGATTTATTATCTTAGCCGAATGATGGTCGGAGCAGAACACAGGTATACTCCTGTAGAAAAGGAATGTCTGGCCTTGGTTTTTGCTGTCCAAAAGACAAGACATTATGTGACAGGACAGACTTTCCATGTCATCTCCAGAATAAATCCCATTCGGGTATTGATGAGAAAATGAGCATTCTTAACTCTAGGTTAGCTACCTGGGCGATGTTGCTCACTCCTTATGACATGGTTTATATACCTCAAAAATCAGTGAAAGGTCAAGCATTAGCTGATTTCTTAGTTGCTCATCCTATACCTGAAACATCAAAGTTATATGAGGACATTCCAGATGAAGTTGTGGATTGCAATATGACTTTAAAAAATGACATTTGGCAATTATATTTTGACGGAGCATCACGGGTTGAACCTAAAGGTAATATTGTCTCTGGGGTAGGAATCGTCTTGGTTTCTCCTGACAAAATGGTCATATATCGTGCCTATTCTCTCAATGAACCATGCTCCAATAATGTAGCAGAATATAATGCTCTATTGATTGGTCTCCAAGTTGCAAAATAATTGGATATTGAATTCCTGGAAGCCTATAGAGATTCTCAGCTGGTTGTTAATCAGGTTAGAGGGACTTATGAAGTCAGAAATCCTGATCTCATCCCTTATCATCAAGTGGTAGTCGAATTGGTCCTTTCATTCAAAGAATTCTTCATTGAATTTGTACCACGTTTCAGAATGTGGGCTGATGCTCTTGCTAGCCTAGCTGCAGACTTGGCTGTTCCAATCCGAAGACAAAATATAAATACTTTGTTGGACCGAGATTTATTCTGTGTCAAGAATAATTTGTGTATTGAACAGAGTTATACTACAGAATCAAGCTCTCAGCAAAGGGATTCGAGAACTCCATTTATTGATTACGCGGTTCATAGGATTTACCTGAAGATCCAAAAGAAGCTGTATCAATTAAAAGACGATCATTTCGATTCTATTATGATTCATCTTTACATATGTTATATCGTCGCTCATATGATGGACTCTTGCTGCGCTGTCTCTCAGAAAGTGAAGCTAAACTGATACTCCGTAAGGCTCATGATGGCGTCTGTGGTGCTCATCAACCGGATCCGAAATTACAGGACCGTATTCGAAGAATGGGGTATTATTGGCCTTCCATGATAGCAGATGCTGTGAATTATGCCAGAAGGTGTAAAGCATGTCAGATATCTGACTTTATTCACCAACCTTCTGAATTTCTACATCCTACAGCAGCTTCCTGGCCCTTCGAAGCTTGGGGTATGGATGTCATTGGTCCTATTAACCCTCCTTCTGTTAAAAGACATCGGTTCATATTAGCTATAACCGATTACTTTTCTAAGTAGGCAGAAGGAATCCCCCTTGCTGAAGTGAAAACATCTAATGTGATCAGCTTCATCAAACATCATGTCATTTATCGCTTCGGGATTCCTCGACGAATAATTCATGATAATGGTCCACAATTTGCCAGTCAGGCATTTTATCGGTTCTGTGATAAGAATCAAATTCAAAATCTGGCTTCTACGCTTATAATGCAGCTGCTAATGGTTTAGCCGAAGCCTTCAATAAGACGATCATTAAACTTCTCAAAAAGTTTGTCTTTTCTAATAAACGTGATTGGAATGAGAAACTTAGAGAATGTTTATGGGCTTATCGAACAACAGTCCGAACTCCTACTGGTTTTACACCATTTTTATTGGTTTATGGATGTGAGGCTGTTCTTCCCTTGGAAGTCCAGATTCCATCTCTACGAATAGCTATTGCTAATGAGCTAACTATAGAGAACAATGATCGCTTACGACTCCAAGAACTTGAAGGATTGGACGAGAAGCGTCTTCAAGCACAACAACATATTGAGCTATATCAAGCCCGTATATCTCGAACTTTCAATCGTAAAGTTAAAGAGAGGGTATTCAAGATTGGCGAGTTGGTATTAGCCGTTCGAAGACCGATGATTATGACTCACAAAAGCAAAAGGAAATTCCAAGCGAAATGGGAAGGTCCTTATGTAATTGAGACCGTGTTTTCTAATGGTGCCTATCGGTTATCAAAGCCCAATGGAGATCTACTCATGATGCCGATCAATGGCAAATTTCTTAAGAAGTACTATGTATAAAAAAAGAATAAAAATAAAATTTCTTTTAGTATTATTTTTGTTCTGAATAAAGATTAAGGACGAGGACCACTGCCTGCCTTATTGAATACATAGTCAGCCAATGCTTCGAAGGCATCGTTGCCTGAGTTCATAAAAAACCTGTAGGCAGCCATCCTCAGCGCTTCTTCTTCAGGAGTTTTCCCTGGCTCTACTAAGAAAGCAAGGATGTCTTGTGGTGGCTTGGGAGTAGAAGGACTTTCGCCTACTTCGGTTGGGCCTGATACAGTTAGCTCAACGGGGTTCGTCTCGATGACTTCCTAACCTTCTTGGAGATTTCATTCTTTTGCTGCACGCCCATGGAAGACATTTCCGATAGAGGAGTGGAAATAAGAATGAAATGTTACAAAGAGTTCTCACCTATTTATAGGAGAGATCTATTAATGAACCAGTCTTTTGAAAACAACTGTTCATTCCCGAAAAGACCTGTCTGTTCATTACATCAGATTCATCCATTTAATTATGGAATTGAATTAACCTTTTTCTTTTCCCGAAAGATATGTCGGTTAATTCATTTTGGCATATATCCCCAAATGACATCTGTCTTCTTAATCCCCAGCTACCAAGGTTTGGTTAAGCTGATTACTCGTCTCTTCGGAGAGAAATTTTGATCTTCTATCTTACCAGTTGGTATAGAAAGTTGGATTTATTATTTATCACGTTTTTATGACCTCTGAATAAATATTAAATTTGTTTGTATTTCCTATCTATCATGTCCATTTGACCTCTGCATAGATATTAATCTACTTTTGTTTGAGTTCTTACATACTGTCATGTCCATATTACCTCTGATAGTATTGTATACTCTAAAAATAGAAAGCAAGATTTTATTATCTGTCATGTCCGTATTACCTCTGGATAGATACAAATCATTGAGCATAGAAGACTTGTCATTTCCATTCTCATTTCATCATAAAAGTCTATTACATTTCTTAGACTTTCTTACAAATCATAATGGAAATCTATTATATTTTGGATTTTCATTCTATACAACAACGATGTCCTAATCGAGATCTATTTCTTCTTTGGATCTTCTTCATCGGATTCGTTGTTGGTGTCAATTCCTTACTGTCTGAGCCTCAATGGTGACCAGAACAGTAGGAATCAAACTCTGGTCTTCTCTCTTAGATGAGAGGAGAATCCCAGAGTATGGCAGCCCGAAGACGTGTTGCTGCCAATACAATTGGTGGAGAAGTGACGGCCTTTCAGAGGAGATAGGAATGTATCCAGCATTGGGATACGATTCCTAGTCCTGCCGTGAAAGGAACTCTACTACCCAATTTTTCGGGATAGAGTTGACTCCACCATCCAACTTTCCGTGTATAAAGGCTTTCTACCATCTGAGGAAGACCCTTTTATCCCACGAAAAGTTCTGAGTTATCTGATTTGTGCGTCAAAAGCGTATGAGCTCCCTGATGCTGATGTCAGAAGAATGCTCCTCACAGCGTCAAAGTCGCCAATACGGGTTCTGAAAAAGTTCTTCAGCCAAGCTTCTGTAGAAAACAACAGAGAAAAAATAATCAGCCACTTACTGGTCAATTAAAAACTGATGCTCGCGCACCTTATTCAACAAGGCATTTTTTACGCCAGTGATTCATGTGCACCTAATCTACAAGTTTTACGCCAATGTTTATGTGCAACAAGGCTTTTACGCCAGTGATTCATGTGCACTTAATCTACAAGGTTTTACGCCAGTGATTCATGTGCACTTAATCTACAAGGTTTTACGCCAATGTTTTACATACAACGCTCCATATCTGTTAAGGATTTGCGCTCGTTTAAAGATAGGCATCCTTTTTCAACAAAAAGTTCAAAAGCAGACGATCGATTTACAAATCGAACTTACCATTAAGGTCAGATGATTCGGCTCTAAGAGTGGTTGAATCAACGTTTGGTGACCGGACGTACAGAGAGAGCACTAACGAAAAGCATCGATTTGTTGGAGAATGAAATCTTGCAAAGAGCTAGGGCGTACAGAGGAATGACATCGGAAAGCATCACCATTATCAATCTCTTGTTAGAGAATGAAATGTTGCAAAAAGCTATCTTCGAAGAATGAGAATGAGAATGTATAAAACATTCTTTAACTCAGTATTTATAAGGGTTGAAGAAACGGTTGGCATGAGTCTATTTCGGGAAAGATCCTACTAAAAAGGCGCTCATGACCACAAGGCAGATGCCACGTGTTGTTTTGTTCTCTTGGGAATGAACAACCATTGATGCAGTTAAAGGAGATGTAGAACAATTCTATATATACCAACAGATGAGATCAATATCAAGATTTTATTTAAAAAAGGGGAGTAGCCCCTACAGATAAGTTGAAGAGTCGTAACACATAGACGACACTTTGCATAAAACATATTTTTTCTCTCCTTCGTTGGGCTGACGAAGGGATGCACCTAACTCGTGCATGTTGCGGATCCCAGAACGACGCATCAGATTAAGAAATGCTTCTGCATCACCTGATCCTTCATATGAAGTTGGGGGACCACCATTTATACGTCCAAAGACTGCTGGAGTCAGACCAAAGCACTCTATAAAGTTGCGTGCCCGCTAACCACTGTCTCTATATCAACCCTTGAGCTCGGAGCCTCTTCCTTGTTAATCTCTTTCTTTGGTGCCATGATAGTATAAGGATGAAAAGCAAGAATGAAGAATTTCTCCTTATATACACAACCAAATCAACTCTTCATATTCCTTATGGGAAATTAATCATTATTAATGCAAACTCGGGAAGATGAAGAAGCATTCGAAAGTTTCGAGAGGAAATTCATTATGGCGATTAAGTATTGACCGGCACCATTTTTCGAATTTTACGCTGACTGGTCAAATCTCGACTTTTACGCTTCTGTTCAAAGTGTTTCAAATTTTGAAGATATTTGAAAACTTTGAAGGGGGTCTTGTAGGAGCGTAAAAAGTGCTTCATGGAATGAGTCAAAGAGATAGAAGCATTCCACTCAACATGATCTATTGTTACAGGCTAATCGCTTTACGCCATGGTCAAGCCAATGGTTTTACGCCTAAGATAGGCTAACCACTTTACGCTGGGCAAAGCTGTCAAGTCTTGCATTTAATGCAAAGTCTGATATGAAGATTTAATGATGGCATATATCACAGAATTCGAAGGGATTTGTTTTACACAGCGACCAATGTTGTCGTTTAGTATGTGGACTGAGCTATTTTACGTTCACAGTATGGCTTCTTTTACGCATGGAGATGAGTTTTTACGCTCAAAAGTTGACGTGTGCATAAAGTTTATTTGGGCTACTTTACGCTCAAGGTTGTTTAACAACCACTTTATGCGGGAAGTCCACGTCAGGGCTATTTTACGCCTAGTCTACTACTTTACGCTCAGAGTATTTTGGGTTGTTTTTACGCCCTATTCTTCTTCACCAATTTGGAACGTGGTTTGCCTACATGGCTTTCATGCCACATCTCGAAGAACGTATGTACGTGCATCCTATTCTTATTGAAATGATGGGACACGTGTCAACGTATGCAGAGGGTGACTTCGGTCATTGGTGGCAGTTATTAGCGTAAAGATGGAACTTTTGCTGAGTTTTTACGCACAAGAAGCCAAGTCTATAAATAGACTTATTTTTCTCATATAAAGACACACAGAGAGAGAAGAGAATACAGAGAGATCAGAGCGCAGAGACGTTGATTTTTTGGAGCATTCTTCTTCAACTTTTCTTCCAGAACAGAGTGAAGCAAAGCAGGAAAGCATTCGGCCTCGCCATCAGTGCCCAAGTGCGTCGATACCTTTCTGGTGACTTAGTTCTTCCAACTGTTCATCTTCTAGCAGTGATCTTCATCATCGTATGGTCCAAGGAACAAAGTGATCATTTACAGATCAGACTTCTATAGCAATACTTCCAAAATCAAATCTGTACTTCTTGTACTTTTTTCGTTTTATTTTCAAAATCTGATTTCCAAGCATTTTGTTAAGTGAAACAAACATAAGGTCCTTCCTACTTTACTTCGAATTTGCCTTTGCTCTTGTGCGTCATAGTCATAGGACGTCTGACGGTTAGAACTAGTTCTCCTTTTTGAAATGGTCAGACTTTGACTTTACGGTTGAAGGCTTTTGATAGACGAGCTTGGTATAACTCAATATGTTATTGAGCTAGGAGCCGTTTCTCGTCAAGCGCTTCAAGCTCCTGAAGTCTCAGGCGATCATTTTTTGGTTGTGAGTTCATTGGCAATGGCAATCCTTAGGGAAGGGATCTAGATTTCCAATGGTAAGACAGCCTCGCATCCATATACTAAAGAGAAGGGTGTGCAGCCTGTAGGAGTACGTATAGTAGTACGGTAAGCCCACAGACATTCTTCAAGTTTTTCAATCCAGTTTTATTTGTTGTAGAAACAAACTTCTTGAGGAGTTTGATGATGGTTTTGTTAAATGCTTCTGCCAACCCGTTAGCTGCAGGATTGTAAGTTGTAGAAGCAATATTATTGATCATGTTGTCATCGCAGATTGATGATGAACTTCTGACTGATGAATTGTGGCCCATTATCATAAATGATTCGCCGAGGAACACCGAATCTATAAATCACATGATGCTTGATAAAGTTGATGACTCTGCTTGTCTTGACCTCAGCTAGAGGTATAGCTTCAGCCTATTTTGAGAAGTAATCAGTTATGGCTAATATGAATCGATGTCCTCTGGATGAGGGAGGGTTGATAGGACCGATGACATCCATTCCCCAAGCTTCAAGGGCCAAGATACTGCCGTCAGGTGAAGGAATTCTGACGGTTGATGTATGAAGTCAGCGTGGATTTGACATGCTCGGCACTTTCTTGCATACTCGATTGCATCAGATACCATTGAGGGCCATAATAACCCATACGACGAATACGATCCTGCAATTTAGGACCAAGTTGATGTGTGCCACAAACACCGTCATGAGCTTCATGAAGTATTTGTTTTGCTTCTTCCCCCGTAAGACAACGTAGGAGTAAGCCGTCGAACGTTCGTCGGTAAAGTGTCATTGTAGTATGATTATAGTAAAATCTGAGTGACCGTCGCCGGATTGTTGTGGCCTCCTTAGGGTCTTAGGTAGGATATCATGGACCACGAAGTCTATGAAAGGAGTCCTCCAGTCTTCACTGATGGTACAAATTTCAACTTAATTGTTAAATTCCATGTTTGGGTTGTTAACCTCCATATTTAAGTTATTCTAGACACAAAATAACTCTCTATTAGCGATGACGATTATTTGTTGTCTTCTGACGAATTTCTAATACTGCTGCAAGATTAGCGAGTGCATCAGCTTCTGGGTTACATGCTCGGCGTACGTGTTCAATGAAAATGCCTTTGAATGAAATGGCCATCCTGATCGCTGCATCATAATATGGAACCAACTCTTGATGTCGAACTTCGTATGTGCCTCTAACTTGATTGACAATCAGTTTGGAGTCTCCGTAAACTTTAAGATACTCAATATCTAATTATTTAGCCAATTGGAGCCCAATGAGTAGAGCGTTGTATTCAGCTACATTGTTGGAACACGACTCATCTAAAAAATAAGCTCTTTGGATAGCTAACCCTTCTGGTGAGACGAGAACGATTCCAACTCTAGCAACAATAGCACCTTTTGGTCCAATTGGATGCATCATCAAAGAATAGATGCCAAATAAAAATTTCTTCTAAAATCATGTTGTATTCCCAAGTTTTATCTGGAATCTCATCGTAGAGTTTAGATGTTTCGGAACTGGATGAGCTGCTAGAAAGTCAGCAAGGGCTTGACCTTTAACAGACTTTTGAGGAACATAAACCATATCATATTGTGCTAACAATATGGCCCATGTTACAAGCCTAGAATTGAGGGTACTAGGCTTCTTCATCAGGACCCTGAGAGGGTTTAACTCTAGAAATAACATGAATAGTTTGGCCAGTGATATAATGTCTCGTCTTTGAACATCAAACATTAAAACTAGACATTCTTTTTCTACTGGAGTGTATCTATGCTCATGAGCTCCAATCATCATGCGGCTAAGGTAGTAGATAGCCTATTCATGACCTCTTTATTCTTCTGAGCTAATAAAACACCTAAAGAGTGGTCCATTGCTCGAACATACATCAAGAAAGGTATTTCTGACACTGGAGGCACTAGAACTGGAGGGTTCATCAAGTACCGCTTTATGTCTTCAAATGCTTGTTGACATTCTTCAGTCCAAATAAAAGACACTTTCTTCTGCTTATTGAGTGAACGGTCTACAATGTCCAGAGAGATTTGTGATGAATCTTCTGATGTACGCAAGCCGTCCCTGGAATCCTCGTAGCTCTTTTAGGTTGCGTGGAGGTTGCATCTCTTGAATGGTTTTGATTTTCTTAGGGTCAATGTGTATACCTTTAGAGGAAATAACGAATCCAAGAAATTTTCCACTAGAGACTCCCAGGAATGACTTGGTGGATTCATCTTGAGTTGATGCTGGCGCATTAGATCGAAAATAGTTCTCAAATCTTGAATATGGTCTTCTTTCAAACGACTTTTGATAGCAATTTTGTCAACATAACATTCAACGGTCTTTCGTAAATAATCACGAAAGATGGTGCTCATGGCTTGCTGATAAGTTATACCAGCATTCTTAAGACCGAATGGCATGACAATATAGCAAAAGACTCCAAGAGGAGTGCAAAAAGATGTATGTTTCTCATCTTCTGGATGTATCTTGATTTGATTGTATCATGAAAATCCATCCATAAAGGACATACGTTCAAATCTGCAAGTATTGTCAATCATGACATCAGTGATCGGGAGATAATTTGTCTTTGGGACAGGCTTTATTAAGGTCTCTGAAGTCGATGCAGACTCGGACTTTCCCTGACTTCTTCAAAACTGGGACAACATTAGCCAACCAGTCCGGATGTTGTTCTTCTCTGATGAAACCACAAGCGATGAGTTTCTAAACCTCAGCTTCTATGGCATCCATCATGTCAGTTCAATACCGACATTGTTGTTATTTGACTGGCCTCGCATTTGGCAGAATGTTAAGCTTGTGGGTAGCGATCTGAGGATCCAACTCCGGCATGTCTTCATAGCTCCAAGCGAATACATCAATATATTCCCTAATGAGTTGGATTAGTTCTTGTTTATCCGCTTCAGGAGGCTTTTGCTGACAAATATCAGCTTTGAGAAACTTCATCTCCAATATTGACTTGAACCAACTGATCTTCAGTAGGTGGCTCACGTTGCTCAAAGCGAAGCTCCCATTGAGTATCCATCCTTTGTGCCCAAGGATCAGATTCAGAAGCTTCGGCACAGTCTTCATCATCTTTCAAGAACTCAACAGTCACCATATTGGAAGATAGAGTCACGCGATGGACGTGCCCTACACTGGTATCTGAATCCCATGAGATAGAATCAGAAGAGTTAGATCGCTCTTCTTCCACAGATTCAGAGGCTTTTGGAGTCGGAGTTGGTGAATTATAACCTAATCTCTGCTTCGTTTTGCCGTAGTATTGTTGTGATTTTCCTTTTGGAGCATGAATACGAATAGGAGTTCGCCTTCCTTTGTCGCCATTGAGACCAGCTCTAAAATGATAGCCCATTTTTGAATGATATCTTTTGATTATTGACTATAACGACGTAGTTGAAGTCTTCCGTTATCGTGATTTTTTTCTTCGCTATCAGGCGTGATCTTCTGTTTCGTTCCTTTACTAAAAAGTATAGGAAGTTCATCTTTCTTCCCGGAAGGAACTAAGAAGAAGGAGTCCTGCATTGGCTCGAGCAATACTTCGTTTCGAGAAGCTTTAACCTTTGACAAGTGGTTCGAAGTTATCTAACTTTTTTAAATAACATCGAGTATAATAAAAAACATCAGTATACTGTAAAGGAGATGCTACTTTATTGATTTGTACATCATCATTTACAACATGATTCTTAGCCTTCACAGAAGGCTTAGTAAAGTTGATAACCAGAGGAGGAGAAGGAGGAGGTTTGTTACAACGAAGGTCGATAACAAGAGGCTCAGAAGAGGTGAGCTCCCTTTGTTCCTTTTCTATAGCAGGAGGATATTTGTTATGAGAGAAAGATGTATGGTCAATATCTGAGAAGAAGAAGGACAAATAGCACGTCCTTTGACGGGGATCATAAGAACATCTTTTGAAGTATGTTTCTGATCCTCCTCACTATCCATTGCCAATGCAACTTTCATGAACTCCTCTTTGTATCCGAGAGTCCGTAAAATATGCTTCAACCCCATGAAAGGATTCAGATCGGCTACTTCTTTTGGACTTCTCCATTGGCATCCACATATTTGAAGCATTGATGTAAAGTGGATGGTACAATGTTATACTCATGAAGAAAGGGTCTTTCCAGCAAAGCATTGTAAGAGCCGTGATTATCGATCACGCAGAAAGTAACCTTCGTACGAAGATTGCCTATTTGAACTTTCAGGCGAATCTTTCATAAAGGTTTATTTCTTCCAGAATTGAATCCCAGGATTGTTGTGATGGTTGTCGAAAGATTGTGTACGGGAATCTTCAATGCATATAGTAGAGTCTTTGGCATGATGCTGCACGCATACCCAGGATCGATTATGATACGATCAACCTTCATGGTATCAACATATCCCGTGAAGTAGAGGGATTGATTGTGACGATTATCTTCTAACAGCATATCGTCTTGTGTAAAGGTGATGTTTGGCATCAGTTCCATCACACTATGACAATGAAGGCATGTTATAGGCTCAAACTCTGGTTTCTTGAGAAGTGCTAGACAAGTATCGGCTTGCGTTAAAGCTTCACTCAACATTTCTCGAGTCTCCCTCAAAAGACGGAGTAGCTCAAAAATTGACAATCTTGTCGGAGTATTGGCCAGTTGAGCCAGTATATCAAAGTTATATGGCTTCTCAAGTCCCAAAGTTAGAGTTTTCTTTAATACTTTGTCGAAATGGATATACTATTTTCCTTTGTCTGCTGTCGTCGGTTTGGGAAGAGCTGTCTCTATCTGGGGTGACGAAGTTGATGGATTATTGACAGCAGGAGAAGATGTTGCTTGAGGAGCCTCCAGAGTTGGAGAAGTGACCTTCTGAGTAGTCTCTTAGGTAAGGTTTCCCAGACCTGCTACCAGTCAAGACTTTCTCCTCGGATACAGGCTCAAAGGACACCATATTGGAGTTCTTTGTCTGGATCTTATTTCTGGAAGATTTTTTTCGGCAAGATGGAGAGTTTTTCAGTAACCCAAACAAACCCGAGATTGGTTGTGAGAAAGACAAAGAGAAAGAGGTACATGAGATTCCTTTCCATGATTCAAACCAGAGGCCTCTTGTAGATCATATCCCATCTTTGTCATGAGTTCACGAGATTGTGGACTGTACATATGGAAAGCTGAATGGTATTTGGCGTCTGACTTTGACAATGTTGTCTTATCAGTAAAAGAAGAAGAAGGATTATCTACTGCCGGGATGAAGGTAGCAGTTAGAGGTGGAAGACAAGGCTCACCAAATGAAATCATGTGACATGATTTATTTTTAGTGGCCTTCTTGGACTTAGTGAAAGAAGATGGTGTTTCAAAGTCTGCCACTAAATATGAATGGATCCATATGATCTCCCCTTTATCAGTAGACAGAGGAACAAGACCATCTGTCAGTGCAGGTGGAAGATTGACAATCTCCAGAGTAATTCTCGGAATGGGGACAACGCCGTCTTGCACAAGTTGAGCTGGAAAATCTCCAAACTGCAAAGAAACGACATTAGCCGTTACAGTTTTCTCATCTTGCTGGAGAGTGATCACACCAGAATTGACCATCTCCTGAATTTTACCCTTGATCACATAGCACACTCGAGTTGGATGTCTATAAACCTGGTAAATACAATATTTAGGATGGTCAGTCTTACCAACTTCATCTGGCCTTTTAGGTTCTGGCAGTTGGAGTTTGTTGCTCTTGATGAGTCAATCAAAGATACTCATGATGTCATCTTTATCGAAAGATTATTCTTTTTTGGACGAGGTGCCCGTTGTGGTGGTGCTGAAGAGGTAGATGTTGGCTGATTTATATTGATGGTCAAGGCTTCTTTGCCTTTGAGGTTAATGGCCAAATTCTTCTTGCTCTTACGATTTTTCTGTCGGCCATTATTATTTGGTGTAGCATGTTCCTCTTTGTCAAGATTAGGCATTTGAATGCCTAATTGTTTGAATTTGTCAGCGCTTTCTTCTGCGGCTTTGGCGTTCATTATGAAAGAAGACCAATCCTGGAACTGTGTTGATCCTGTCCACATACTGATTATAGGCAACAAGTTTGATTTGCAAGTGTCTAGTTAAAGCATCTGGAGTTCCGAGAGGCATTTTGAGTGCTTCACGGCGGAACCGTTCAATGAAACGTTCAGTCGTTTCATTATGTCATTGTTTGATTTTGATGAGAGCAGACATAGTCATGTCGTTGGTTCCCTCATAAAATTGTTCCAAGAACATTTGTTTGAAGCTAGCGAAAGAGGTTATGCACCCATCTGGTAAACTATGATACCAGTCATATGCTGCACCAGCTAAACAACAACAAATACTCTGGTAAGAAGAGCATCATTTGGTTGGAGTTGATCAGTCATTACTTCAAAGTGGTTAAGGTATTGATTTGGAGACGTGCTGCCATTAAACAACATAATAGTAGGGGGTTTGTATTTAGGAGGAAATTGGACCTCTTTCCATTCTATGGGATAAGGCTGTTTGATCCCAAGCTTCTGCAGGCCATCCTTCTGTTCGAAAGCTTCAAATTGAGTACGTAAAAGTTTTACGACCTCATTGGTATTTCCTGTTGATTGCGGAGTAGTAGATTGATTCAATGTGTTAGGAGGGGGTACCGTATGATAAGTACCACCCCCTGTACCAGATTGACTTGGAATAGACTGTGCAGGAATGGAAGCAGTGTAAGGAGATTGTACCCCCAGATCAATATTGGAAATTGACGTTGTCACAGGTTCTTGAGTCGGAATCAGATTCGCGACTGGTAGAACTGTATGTTTTGTCGTAATTACAGCATGCATACCTGTCATATCTCAGCCATGTTCTTCAA
>JANAVB010000397.1:1729496-1807179 GCA_029216955.1 Iris pallida
ACACAAACCAAAAACGCCAAACACAATCGCAGACACAAAAAATTTTGACATGGAAAACCCTTGCGAAAAAACCACGGGACGATCGGAGTCCAACCCTGAAGAACCTCCACTAATGGAATAAAGTGAATACACCCTCTACAAGCTCCTCCCGATCCAACACGGATCACCATAACTCACTTGAAAGAAGAATTTTTTTGATTGCGGACTCCGAAGAACAAGAGATGCCAAAAAATTATTCGAAGCAATCTCTCCTTCACAATAGTCCTTAATCATCTCTCTCTCTCAAAGATTGTAAAGCACTCTTATTTTGAGATAAGTTTTCAACTATCATGCATCACCCTTTTATAAGCCCTTGGTAATCTATACATGGAAGGCCAATATATATGGAAACTTCCAATATGTATCAATCATATATTTAATGGAAATCCAATCATAATTGGCTTCCCATAATTGGAAGTCCAATTATATGGAAAGCTACTATATGAAGGGTCCAATCATAAATATTTGATCAAAGTAAATATGTCAATCCAATCATATATTTTCTTACCATATATGTTCCAAAATAGGATCCAAGCACTCCCCGAGCTTCTCCGACACACGGATGGTGCTCGTCGCACTCTGGAGTATTCTCCACATAGGTTGGGAATCCCACCTACTCCAACAAATCTCCCCTTTTGTAACTAGGTGGAGGAACTCGTCATCCTGACGATCCGTCTGCAGTACTTAAACTTTTCCCTCGGTAAAACCTTCGTGAGCATGTCCGCTCCATTGTCATCAGTATGAACCTTCTCAAGCATCGCGTCCTTCTCCTCAACCACATCCGTATCCAATGATACCGAGTCTCAATGTGCTTGGACCGACTATGAAATGTCTAGTTCTTCACAAGGTGAATGGCACTCTGGCTATCGTAAAGCATAGTATACTGCTTTTGTTTTAGTCCCACTTCCTGCAATAACTTCTTCATCCACATCAACTCCTTACAAGCCTCTGTTGCAGCAATGTACTCTGCCTCTGTCGTCGACAAGGCAACACACTTCTTCAACCGCGACTGCCACGATACCGCTCCACCAGCAAACATCATCACAGAGCCCGATACCGCTCCATCAGCGTCGGTATACCCGACCAGCTTCGGCTAGTCACCACCAAAAGAAAGTTTCCAATCAGCAGTACCCTGAAGGTATCATAGAATCCACTTGACCGTACTCTAATGTACCCTTCCAGGATTTGAAAGGTACCTGCTCATTGTGCCAACTGTATGAGCGATGTCTGGCCTCGTACACACCATAGCATATATAAGGCCTCCCACAGCTGAGGCATATAGAACCCGCTCCATATCTTCTTTTTTATCTTCGGTAGATGGACACTGCTCCCCAGTAAACTTAAAGTAAGACGCAAGGGGGCAACTCACTTTCTTCGACCCGTCCATCCCGAAACGCTGAAGTACCCAATGAATGTACTTCTTTTAGGACAAGTGTAGCAGCTTGGACTATCTCTCTCGGCTGATCTCCATCCCAAGAATAGTCCTTGCTACACCTAAATCCTTCATAAAGAAGGCCGTGCCCAGTTGGCGCTTCAACTTTGCTATCCTAGTAGCATTCCGACACACTAATAGCATGTCATCAACATAGAGCAATAAAATGATAAAATCATCCTCGACAAAGTACCTCACAAATACGCACTGGTCCGACGTCGTCCGTACATAACCATGCTCCCCCATAAATGACTCAAACTTTCTGTACCACTGCCTTGGAGCCTGCTTCAGACCATACAAGCTCTTCTCAACTAGCAGACGAAATGTGACTTGCCATTATCAAAATTCCTCTGGCTTCTCCATGTATAACTCCTTCTCAAGATCACTGTAGAGGAATGCCGTTTTCACGTCCATCTGCTCGACCTCTAAGTCGAAACTGGCTGCCAATGTTAGCACCACCCGAATAGATGACTACTTGACGACTGGCAAAAGATCTTATCATTATCCATGCCTTTTCGCTGACCATAGCCTTTAACTACCAGCCTCGCTTTGTATCGAGGGCGAGTAGCATCATCCGTTTGCTTCACTCTAAATGCCCATCGATTCTTAAAGCCTTCTTTTCCTTTGGCAACCGCACCAGCTCGTAACTAGAATTGGCTTGTAAGGAACCCATCTCCTCCTGTATAGCCTGCATCCACTTATGTCTGTGTTTATCTTCCATCGTCTCTGCAAAACTTTCGGGCTCACCTTCGTCAGTCAGTAGCACATACTCACCCGGTGAGTATCTCGTAGATGGTCGACGCTCTCTGTCGCTCCTTCTCAATGGAGCCACTGGTGGTGGCTGTATACCAACAGTCTCCTTCCCTTAGGAACTGTCTCTTTGGTATGCTCTTCTCCTGTGGGACACCCTGACCACCATCAGAAGGTTAATGATCAAGGTTAGGAGCAACTCCATGCACTGGCTCCTCCATAAATGGATCCTCTGCGATGTCCTATGGAAACTGATCGAAGCGAAATGACTCTAACTCAGGCAATTCTTCGGCCTCAAAAGGCATCTCGGAATCCTGAGAGTTGGTCGTGGTCTGATCTTCGACGAATACCACGTCCCTGCTTCTGTAGAGCTTTTTTCCCACTAGGTCGTAGAGTCTATAGCCAAACTTCTCAACCGTAGCCGACAAAGACGCATCGCCTCGTCTTCGGCTCAAGTTTGGACCTCTCGTCCTTCGGTACATGCACGAAGGCCTACAACCAAACACTCGCAGGTGATTGTATGACGGCTCTTTGTCATACCATACTTTGTCAGGCACATCACCCTGTAAAGGAGCACAAGGAGATAAATTAATAACATAAGCAACTGTGAGAAAAGCCTCACCCCAATAACTGTCTGGCAAATTTGCTTCTGACAGCAAACACCGTACCCTCTCCATCAGTGTCCTGTTCATACACTCCGCTACACCATTGAGCTGAGGTGTCTTGGGCGGAGTCTTCTGGTGTCGTATCCCTTGCTCGCTGCAATAAGCATCAAAGGGACCAATGTATTCGCCGCCGTTGTTGGACCGAACACACAATAACTTCTTGCCCGTCTCTCTCTCAACAGAGGACTGAAACTCTTTGAAAGTGGACAGCACCTGATCCTTGGTCTTTAAGGCATAAACCCAAACCTTCCTGGAATAGTCATCAATAAAAGTTATAAAGTAAGAAGCACCACCAATAGATTTTACCTTTATAGGACTGTAGACATCCGAGTGAATCAACTCGAGCAACGTCGGCTTCCTTGAACTTGGGTGACTTTGGAAAGACACCATATTTTGCTTCCCAGCTAAGCAGTACGTGCACTTATCCAACTTTGTAGACTTGAGCCCTAAAATCACCTTCCTGTTTCCCAAGTAGCTCATCCCCTTCTCGCTGATATGGCCAAGCCGCCTGTGCCATAACTCGGTAGATGCGTCAGAAACGACATTCACCTCATGTGCCCTCTGTGCGTTCTCCTCCATATAGTAAAGATCAGACTTCTTACTTCCTCTGGCAATCACAATGGAACCTCTGGAAAGCTTCTACTGACTATTCCCGAAGAGACCGAAGAATCCCTCGTTATCCAACCTTCCAACCGACCAGGTTGAAACGGATATCAGGGACATGACGAACATCTTTGAGAACAAGAACTGCACCCGTCTTCATCCTTAAATGCACATCTCCAATGGAAACCACCTTCGATACATCTCCATTGCCCATCTTCAACACTCCACAGTCCCCTGTCGTGTAAGTGGCAAATAGTGCCTGTTATGAGATATGTGCGCTGAAGCCCCTGAGTCCACCAGCCAAGAATTGTCATCGCAGGCGAGGTTTGTAATAACCTTATCACCTACGACGATCACATCGCCTCCATGTATCGAGGTCGTCGTTGTAGTATTCTTATCTTGTTTTCCCTTGTCGCCCTTCTTCTCTCTTTTTCAAGCAAAATAGTTCCGCTTGATGTGGTCCTTCTTGCCACAATGGTAACACTCCGAGTCCTCATATCGACCCTTGGACTTCTCTCTCTCTATCTCTGCCATCACCTGGACCCTTGCTTTTGCCACTTCTGTGACTCTCTGAAACTAGTGCCTCTGAGTGATGGGATATGGATGAAGTGCCCTGAGAACGTCTCCGTATCTCTTCATTCAGTACCCTGCTCTTGGCAAACTCCAGACAGACTACGCCTTTGTAGAGCCTAAAAATTAAGATGTGCCACCCATTAAAGTGCTCAATCATCTGATGGCGCCAAAATATTATGTTGTGCCAAACATTCAAGTTGCGCAGCATCAGGTTACGCCAACGCTAGCTTGCTCTGGAGTCAGGGTGCACGGAGCGATATGTGGCACACTTCCTCGAGAAGATGCAACGGCATCATCATTTTCTGACAACTGACAACACGGAGATTAAGGAAAATCTATTCGAATTTTGCGCAATACGACGCTCGAGAAGATTTTATCAGCATGTAATTAATACTGACAGCTGGTTCGCACAAGTCACTGAATGGCACGAGGATTAAAAGGTACAACACAGAAGACCTAGACAAAAGGTGCTAGTCATTGAGTTGCGCCTATGCGCAGTCTGACAAATTAGCGCTACTTGATCAATTCTTATTTTAATACTGGGTGACGTTGCACCAAGCCATCAACTTTGCAGAGTGTGCCTACTACATTGCCCACAACCACGTGCATCTTAATTAAAAGATGCCACGCATCTACAGCAGTTGGTGCAAACCGTTTGCGCAAGTTGTTACTATGCGCCCACGTGCAACCTGATGAAGCTCGTGCAGAGTAATCAAACTGTGTTCGGAACAGAGTGACGTGGCGCGCAAGCTACTAACTTCGCAGATCGTGTCCACTATACTGCCCATGACCGTGCGCATCTCAATCAAATAATACCACGCGTCCACAACAGTTAGTACAACCATTTGCGCAAGTGAACATGAGGCACGTAACTTGAAGCGTGCGTAACCCAGAATAACTACTAAACAGTTATTTTAAGAACTCTATAAATAGGGTTTCAAATCATTCTCAAAACATCAAGAGTGATCATAATCTTCTGCTAAAGTGTTGTTGCATCAAGAGAATGATTTGAAACCTTATTTATAGAGTTCTTGAAATAACTGTTTAGTAGTTATTCTGGGTTGCGCGTGCTTCAAGTTGCGTGCCTGTTCACTTGCATAAATGGTTGTACTAACTGCTGTGGACGCGTGGCATTATTTGATTGAGATACGCTTAGTCATGGACAGTGAAGTGGACACGATCTGCAAAGTTAGTGGCTTGTGCGCCACGTCACTCTGTTCCGAACACAGTTTGATTACTCTGCACGAGCTTCATCAGGTTGCACGTGGGCGTATAGTAACAACTTGTGCAAACGGTTTGCACCAACTGCTGTAGACGCTTGGCACCATTTGATTGAGATACGCGTGGTCGTGGACAGTGTAGGGGGCACACTCTGCGAAGTTGATGGCTTACGTGCCACGTCACCCTATATTAAAATAGGAATTGATCAAGTGGCACCAATTTGTCAGGCTGCACATAGGCACAACTCAACGACTAGAGCCTTTTGACTAGGTCTTATGTGCTGTACTGTTTAATCCTCGTGCCATTCAGTGACTTGTGCGAACCAGCTGTAAGCTTTAATTATATGATGATAAAATCTTCTCGAGTGCCGCGTTGCACGAGATTCGAATGGATTTTCCTTAATCTTCGTGCTGTCAGTTGTCAAAATGATAATGCTGTTATAGTTTCTTGAGGAAGTGCACCACGTGTCGCTCCGCGTACCCTGACTCCAGCGCAACCTGGCGTTGGCGCAACCTGATGGTGTACAACTTGAATGTTTGGTACAACATAATATTTTGGTGCCATCAGATGATTGACCCCTTTAATGGGTGGCGCATCTTAATTTTTATGCTCTACAAGACCCCCTTCAAAGTTTTTGAAACTTGAAAATACTTCAAAGTTTTGAAATATTTTGAATTATGTTAGTTTTGTTTGGATTGTGCCAGTCAATGCTCAACCGTCATAATAAATTTCTTCTCGAAAACATTCGATCTCCTCTTTGTTTTCCTGAGTTACATTGATGATGTTCGGTTTCCCATGGGGAATATGAATCGTTGGTTGGTTATATATATAGGGAGAGGTCCTTGTACTCATTCCTCACTTTTGTACTTCTATGGCACCTAAAAACAAGGAGATAGAGACTGACGTTAATGCCGAAGTAAAAGCTCAGGAGACAAGCCTGACACCGTGCCTATAATCCTGTCCAAGGCTGACCAATCACTGCGTGCAAATAATTTCTTAGAATGTTTTGGATTGACCATAGCAGTCTTTGATCGTCTGAACGGTGGTCCTTCGTCCTCTTCTGAAGAGCGCGGTGATGCAGAAGGATTTCTTCGTCTGATGCGTCGTTCAGGGATTCGTGATATGCGCGAGTTAGGAGCTTCTCTTTGCCAAGCTGGTGAAGAAGACGAGAAGAAGTAATGGTTTTGTAGGGGTGCCACTTTTTCTTTTGTCTTTTGCGTGACTCATTTTATAGGGACTTGTTTTCCCTTTCTTATGTAAGAAAATAATGACTCCCTTCTGTAAACCTTTTCGTGTGGTCTGCTTAGTGGCGCGTGCCGATGCACCATTTTGACCAACTCAAATGTTTACTATTTTTGAAGAACACGTGGCAGTTTTGTGTTTGAGCACCTTTCGTTTATATCATTCTCGAGATAGGCTCCTAGAATGATGTGCCCGTTCATATCTTTTAAGCTATTTAAATAGTTGATAGGAGAAATAAAAAAGAAATGTCCATGAACTCTTTCTTTTCATTTCTTCTTTCTGTTGATGGCGATGGTTCTTTGCAGAATCCCCTTAGCGGTCAAGAGTTCAATGTCGTGAGCCTTTCTGCGACACCAAAATTTGATGATGTTCTTCTGCATACCGCATCTTTGGATGTTGGTTTGCCGTGCTCTATATCATCGATGCTCTTCAGAACAAACACCATTGATTTTGATGGTAAGTCCCAACAAGGAACCAGTAGTTTTCACATATGAGCATCATTCATGAGTTGTGTTTACTTGTGCCGCTTTTTACTAAGACAATTTTGAAGACAGGTGCTGATTTGTAGAAATGAGGCGCATGTTGTAGACGTGCGCCTAAAATTCTGAGAAGAGGCACGCATTATAATCCAGTGTCTGACTTCTGTCAGAGGCGCATGTTATAGACATGTGCCTGAAATTTTGAGAAGAGGCATGCACTGTAATCCAGTGTCTGACTTGGTCAGAGGCGCATATTGTAGACGTACGCCTGTAATTCTGAGAAGAAGCGTGCACTGCAATCCAGTGCCAGACTTCGGTCAAAGGCACAAGTTTTACCATAGGTGCCTATAGGCTGACACTGATGATGTGCGCCTGTTGATCAAAGGCGCACAGTTTGATAGATTTTGCTAACTTTTTTTCTCTGTTGATATTTGCAGAAGTTTGGTTGGCAAGCTTCAGAACTGGCATCGGCGACTTGGATGCTATGGGGAGCATTCTTCTGATACTCACATCAGATAGCTCATGTGATTCTGACGCTTAAATCAGACAGCTCAGGACTCTCCATGTTCCAGAAGGGTCTTCCCTAGATAGTAGGAAGGGCCTTTGTACATGAGAGTTGGACGGTGGAGAGACAGACTTAGGAATTGTATCACGAGAGTGATCTCATTCTTAATTCTCATGATGGGTCTCTTCTCCACCAGTTGTATAGCTAGCAGCTTATCTTTGAGCTGCTGTACTCTGGGGTTCTCCTCTCGTCTTTCTGAGAGAAAAGACCAGAGTTAGTTCCATTGTCTTGCTCGTTGCTTCAGGTCGAGACGACAAGGAACTGGCATCAACAAGAAGATCCAAAGATGTAATAGACCTTCATTTATTAGATTTAGAATAAAATTCCAAGATGTAATAGATTTCCATCAAGATGTATCTATGTTTTTAAAGAAGGAATAAAGAATGATTTTCTTTTCTTTATGATTTAATTTTGACGTGATGATATAGAAAATAGAATCCAGAGGTAATGTGAACGCAAACTCATTTTTCTATAGAAGACAAAATATCGTATCTAAAAAGACAATATCTACGATAATTCAGATTTATCATAAAAAAAGACATCTTTCAAAACAACTGGGTTACAAAAGACGAAATTGTCGATTTGGATAAGCTCTTTAGGGGATTTTGAGTATTTATTATCTTATGGCTTTATTTATGAAAGAGTAAATAAACGATAATAAATAAAATAGAGATGAAGAGACTAATGAATAAGCATGCCTTTTCAAGGAAAGGTTGCTTCGATTCTCGAGACAAATAGTAAATAAAGATCCTTTCACGAACATATGCCTTTTCGAGGAAAGGTAGTTTCGATTCGTGAGACAGAATATTTGGCTTTCATCTGCCTTTATATAGTGTGTAACCTTTTGAAAGCATCATTCACTCCTTTTCTCTTACTTGCAAATGTCTTCAGAAGATTTGCCTGAGGAGACAGGAGTTAACACTCCTCCTGATGAGCCTCTGCCGCCTATTCAGCCAGAAGTGGGAGAAAGTTCGGCTGTCCCTGGACAGAAGCAGGTCATTCTCGCCGAACTAGTGGAGCCTGGGAGTACTGCTGAAGAAGAAGCTTTAAGGAAGGCCGCCTGCGAACTACTGGTGTCATCGGACAATAATGTCTTCGAGCTTCTTGCGAAATATGTTTTCAATCAAGAGGGCTCCGGTCCTCGTTAATTTTATATTTCCTTCTGTTTACATTTATGCAAATAAAAAGGAATTTTACTTTTATTCTGAGTCTCTATGATGATATTTCTTTTTTTGGCCTTCAAACATAATATTTCTTGAGAAGTTTGCCATTAATGGGCATCATGGCGACTCGACCATCCATACCAGTTAATTGATAAGCTCCATTGGAGAAAACTTTACTTACAACATTGTAGGAGCGTAAAAAGTGCTTCATGGAATGAGTCAAAGAGATAGAAACATTCCACTCAACATAATCTATTGTTACAGGCTAATCGCTTTACGCCAGGGTCAAGCCAATGATTTTACGCCAGGGTCAAGCCAATGGTTTTACGCCTAAGATAGGCTAACCACTTTACGCTGCGCAAAGCTGTCAAGTCTTGCATTTAATGCAAAGTCTGACATGAAGATTTAATGATGGCATATATCACAGAATTCGAAGGGATTTGTTTTACACAGAGACCAATGTTGTCATTTAGTATGTGGACTGAGCTATTTTACGCTCACAGTATGGCTTCTTTTACGCATGGAGACTGTATGAGTTTTTACGCTCAAAAGTTGACGTGTGCATAAAGTTTATTTGGGCTACTTTACGCTCAAGGTTGTTTAACAACCACTTTACGGGGAAGTCCACGTCAGGGCTATTTTACGCCTAGTCTACTACTTTACGCTCAGAGTATTTTGGGTTGTTTTACGCCCTATTCTTCTTCACCAATTTGGAACGTGGTTTGCGTACATGGCTTTCATGCCACACATCTCGAAGAACGTGTGTACGTGCATCCTATTCTTATTGAAATGATGGGACACGTGTCAACGTATGCAGAGGGTGACTTCGGTCATGGGTGGCAGTTATTAGCGTAAAGACAGAACTTTTGTTGAGTTTTTACGCACAAGAAGCCAAGTCTATAAATAGACTTTTTTCTCATATAAAGACACACACAGAGAGAGAGGAGAGGTTACAGAGAGATCAGAGCCCAGAGACTTTGATTTTTTGGAGCATTCTTCTTCAACTTTTCTTCCAGAACAGAGTAAAGCAAAGCAGGAAAGCATTCGGCCTCGCCATCAGTGCCCAAGTGCGTCGATACCTTTCTGGTGACTTAGTTCTTCCAACTGTTCATCTTCTAGCAGTGATCTTCATCATCATCGTATGGTCCAAGGAACAAAGTGATCATTTTCAGATCAGACTTCCATAGCAATACTTCCCAGAATCAAATTTGTACTTCTTGTACTTTTTCTCGTTTTATTTTCAAAATCCGATTTCCAGGCATTTTGTTAAGTAAAACAAAAATGGCGACTCTGCTGGGGAGGACCTTCTCCTCTGACGAGGAGGCAATTGCTCAATACGATGATGTGTCGATTGGATCGACAAAGAAGACTCTGGTTGTACACTTCGACTAGACTGCTTATGAAGAGATGCTTCAAACTGGGGGTGGTTCTCGCTGCTCCAATGTTCAAAAATCTCGCAAAGCACGAAAAGTTTGGATTCGTAAATCCAAAATAGCTTCTGATCTCTCTGTTGCTTCTGATGGCAAGGAAATTTTCCACTCCTGTCGTAGGGGCCCGTTCGTAACAAGGCAGTCCTTACTTCAGCGTTGCACTCTAAGTGTGGCAAGTTATCTCCCGTCTGTAACGGTGAAGATAATCAGTTTTACGTCCAGTGTGGATAAAAACCAAAATTTACGCTTATTGTATAAGAACGAGTCTCCCATTTGTAATGAGGCAGACTCTAATGCTTATGTTTCTAAGTGTAAAAATAAGTCTCCCGTCTGTGATGTGGTAGACACACAAAAATTACGCTCTTCGCGTAAAGGAAAATCTCCCATCTGTGACGTGGTAGATAATCAATTTTTACGCTCTACGCGTAAAGGTAAGTCTCCTGTCTGTGACAGTGTAGATAAAATTCGTAATGATGTTTTTACATCTAATGTGAATGTACCTAAATGCATACAGCGTAAAAATATTGTTGGTAAAACTTCAGTTCTACACCAACAACCTTCTTATACTGCTCTACGCAAAGTACCAAACCTACAAATCACACGCAATAAAAATGGAGTCCTTCGTGCTAAAAAATCTCAAGATTTGCGCACACAACTCCAAACGCGTAGAAATGTACAGTTTGGTTCTACGAATGCAGCCAGTAATCTTTTTTATATACAAGGGACTAAATGTTTTGCTACCTCAAATGTAATAAAGAAGACTACTCCTTCTACTCCTTCTGATTTACGTGAATTGCAAATGTAAAAGCGTAAAAATAGACAATCTCCCGTGACACTCCCCAAGAAAATCATCACTGTGAGTGTCACCAGATTGTGATCAAATGTTGTTTCTCGACTTCCAGACGGTCAGTTTTTGATCGATTGAATTTTAATGCGCCCGAACAACAAGCTGATGAGTTGTCATATGCATCAGTCAATATGGCATCTCACACCAACAGAGGACGACGTCCTAGACGGAACACGTCCCAAACCCCAGGTCAACAACAATTCAACAGACTTCTTGATTTTTTTGAAGGAGTATATCAGAATACTCGATCAAGAAGACAAAGACAATTACAGACTTCTGATTCTGCAGCTGGGGGTACTCAATCTCTTGAGTCCAAAACTGATAGTGTTGATTCATACTTCTATACTAATCCTTCTGTATCTTCAAGAGAGGTTGAATCCTACGCTATTGGAGACGAACCAGAGACGTCATCTGTTAATACAGAACAATGTCTCACTGCCGTTGAGCAATCATTGAAAGACATGCTTAACATGATGCAAAGCATGCACCAAATAATAACGGCTCAGCAAACTGCTCAACCAGCAATTGTAACACGGTTCAGGCAGAAGTACCAACTCAAGATAGCCAAGGGGTTGATATACCTTTGAATATCCAAGAGCCTCCTGTTAACCAAAATTTGCATCTCCAGATCCCATCATTCCAGAAGATGTACCATCTCCGGTGGAGATTACGGTACAACCAACAACTTTTCAATCAAATATGCTTCCACAAACCAGCGAAGCCATTCAAGCAGTAGTGCGTGAACTCAAAGCACAGTTTGAAGTTTTGAAGCAAAAGGATCAACTCCAGAGGTTAGGGATTAAGCAACCTTATCCTCCTCATTGGAATGATGTACCCTTTCTACCGAAATTTAAGCCACAGTCAATGGTATTGTTTGATGGAAAGGCTTCTCCTAGTCAGTATATCAATTACTTTGATATTATGACTGTACATTTGCAGAAAAATGATGCTCTTCTTACTCGAGTATTCATTGGGTGCTTGACGGGTTCAGCTTACGACTGGTATCATAGTTTACCCGACAATTGCATTTCGTCTTTTGATGAATTTAAAGCAATATTTCTCTCCCGTTTCTATGAAGGAGGTATGGACATGAATGTCCTCCTTAAAAAAATCAAGCAAAAGGAGAAAGAAGATACTCGGACGTTCATTGAACATTTCCGACAGGCGACTCTAAAGATGCCCCCTGGTATGCCAGATTCAGCGCTGATTGATACATGTAAGATGAATCTACGACCATCCATCGCTGTCTTCACGGGTTCCCAATTCACAGATTGGCTTCGTTTATATAGCAGCAGTTTCTGCCGAGACCAATGGTAGGTTGGCTCGTGAACATGGGATGATTTTCGCCTCTGAGGATAAAGGAAAGAAAAGTAATCCTGGTAATAATTTCGACAATCGTAATATGAAAGGAAAAGATACTCTTATGGTCAATCTTTCCAAGAATAAAATGATGCCGAATAATCAGGAATCTTCCAGGCCAAAAGAAGAATACTCTTTTGACGAAAGTGATATCCTAGGGATATTCTAATATCTGGTGAAGAGTGGTAAACTCAAGATTCGAAGCCAAAGAGGCCTAATGAGGTGAATCTGACTGGCAATCCCAAATATTGTATCTATCATAGATACATTAATCATCCTACCAGTGCTTGCTATTTTGAAGAAGAAAATCCAAGAGCTGATAAATGGTGGTGCTATTGCTTTAACCAATGATGACCATACGGTTACAACCAATATGGTTTCTCTTCAATTTGGAGATTTTCCTCCACAACAAGTACCAGATGGAATTGTCCCAATTGAAGGCGACGATGAAGATTGTGAATTCCGCCTGCTAGGGAGGAAAATGAAGGATTGTTGCCTCTTACACTAAAGAATGGTAAAATTATGTGGGTACATCCTGACTTAGTACCTGAAATGGAAGATAAAGGTAAAACTTTAAAATCCAAGAAAGATAAGAAAGTTAAAACCTGCAACATGGTTTCTCATGTTATTCCAGATCCTGATGATTTGGATCATCTATGGGATGGCATTCCTTTGGAAGATAGACTGAGAGGATTGAACATATGTCCTCCAAGTCTGGCTCCTCCTGCCAAGCTCAAGCTTACTCATCAGCAGTGGCTAGCTATGAATAGTGTTCCCTTATACAGGACACAACAAGTCTTTGCTGCTTATAAAAAAGCTCCTACATGGATTTTTCCTCGTATCCCGAATCCTTTTCCTGCCGTAGCTACAGAGACGTTTATTCCTTATTCTCCTGTAGTTGTAGAGATCTCTTCTTCTTCCTCTATGGAACCACCTGTTGAAAGTACTGCCTACTCACTTGTACAGTCAGCAATCTGTCCTTCTCATGAAGAAGATGGGTTATGACTTTCAAAAGGCAGAAGGTTTAAATTATGATAAAGGAATACGACTTTCTTTACAAATTCAAAGTCAAAAATCCACTTTTGGATTGGGTTCTGAGGTTCCTCATAACAATCCTCACAAGAAGAAGGCTAAGGAAAGGAAGATTAAATCCTGCAATATGGTATTTCCTTTTCTGAGTCTGAAGAGAAAAACTTTTGCTGGTACAAGATCTGGAAAAGAGTACCACAAAGATTATGAGGGATCCTCCAAAGAAGCTGAGAATGTTGAAACACCATCAACTCAACCGTATCTTGCTCCTGCTGTGGTTGAAAAGGGGAAACAAAAAGCGGTACGCTTCGATATCCCGTTGAAGTCTACTTCCAGTCAGGGGGTGGTGTGATGAAACCCTATAAATTTGATATTCTAGCCCAGTTAGTAATACTCCGGCTAGATTATCTATCTTCGAGTTGCTTCGCCTTTCTAAAGAAAGTCGCGAAACTTTGAGTGAAGCTTTGCTGCAAAGCTGACTCCTGCTTAGCTCAACTCAAAACTCCTGACAATATACCAGTGTCATGCCCACAATATCATAGTATGATGGAAGCGATTCCCAATATCACCTTTACACAAGAAGATATGCTGTTGAAGCATAACAAGCATGACAGGCCTTTGTGCTACACTGGGTATATTGAATCCATTGAAGTTGACAGAATTTACATTGATCCTGGGTCTTCCATTAGCATAATTCTTCAAAGTATGCTAAGACCATTGAGGATTCCTACTAGTGATCTGACTTACACTAGTACCACAATAGTTGGTTTCAACTCTGGAAAGAGCAAACCACTGGGGAAGATTCGTCTGAAGATTCAGATTGGTGATCTTCGAACTATGGCAACATTTTATGTTATTAACTAGATGTATCCTATAATATTCTTCTTGGAAGACCATGGTTACGTGAGCATAAAATGTGCCTTCAACTCTCCACCAATGCTTCAAGTACGTGGATTCCCAAGGGTTGTAAAACTGAGTTTGCTGATATCAATCCTTTCAAGGGTGTCGAAGCCTATTTTTCTGATTCAAAGCTTTACAAACAAGAACATGTGAAAGAGATATCAGATATGGCTGAAGATCAATCATCTGCTGAAGATCAGTCTATTATTGAAGATCTGCCAGAAGAGCAACCTTTGAATATCAAAGTCAAAGGGCGAATCCAACCCCAACCTGTCAACAATCAACCTTTGATGATCAAGGTTAAAGGAAGAACTCAAGCTTCATCTGAGGAATCAGTGAATGTTCCTGCTAAAAGCCAAGTTCAACCTCTTGTGATCAAGGTCAAAGGGTACTTTTCGTACAAATGATCCAGAACCTCCATTGATTGTCAATCTTGGCAAATCTATGCAGAAGACGGATGATAGTCCCAAGTGATTAATCCGAAGGTAGCAGTCAAATTAGCAGTCAAATGTAAATGATGTAAATATGATCATTCTGTACTTTTTGATATCAATAAAGATTTCCTTTTCGAGTATATGGCTGTCAAATTTATTGAAAGAATGTCTTTATCTTCTGATAATCAAAGTCATCAATATAAAGACGACATAGACACAGAGAAAACCTTATACATTGACAATAAGGAAAATTCTTTTCCTCTCATGTCGATGTTGGACCTTATGCTCAAAGGTTTCTAACATCTTCTTCCTATCTTCTTCCTGTAGCGCGCATCGCAAGCTTGTGTATATAGACGTATCAAAGAATTTTATTTCGTGGTTCCGTCTGATAAGAAAAATAAGCGCCAAATTGTGTTTGGCCTGGCTAGAAATATCTCTGTTGCTCAGACAGATGATTTGAGAGATAAAGATAAAGGAAGAATCAGAATTGACAGATATAGTCAACAATCTCTCAAGATTATCCAGAACATGGGATATGATTTGAAGACTATGCAAGGTCTCAATCAAGGCAAAGGTAGACGACTACCATTATGTGGTGATCCGTTTTACCAGAAAACTCGTCATGGAATGGGATATGATCCGTCCTACATGTTTAATGACGATATACAAGAAGAATTTCTTCTAGCTCTTCACAATCATCAGATTCAGAAGAAGTCCAATTCATCGAATCCAATATTTCTTACTTCTCGTGTGTTAAAGGAGACTATTATGATGAATCTGAGCAAATATTTTCAGCTTACATGGTTCAAATTGATGGTGAATCCGAGCCATTTGAGAATGATCCTTGGGCTCAACAGATGGACACTCAATGGGAACTTCGTTTTGAACAACGACAACCACCTACAGAGGATGAAATTGTCTATATTGACGTTGGAGATGGAACTACGCCCAAACCAATATTCATCAGTAAAAATCTTTCCGAAGATGAAAAGGAAGAATTGATAAAATTGATCAAAGAATATATTGATTTTTGCATGGAGTTATGAGGATATACCAGGTCTAGATCCCAAAGTTGCTACTCATAAACTCAATATTCTTCCTAATGCTAAGCCTGTAAAATAACAGCAACGGTGTTTTCGACCAGATATGATGGATGCAATTGAAGCAGAAGTCAAAAAGCTGATCACTTGTGGTTTTGTTCGTGAAGAACAACACCCCGATTGGGTTGCCAACATTGTTCCTGTTATAAAGAAGAACGAAAAAGTCTGAGTTTTTATAGATTTTCGAGATCTTAATGCAGCTTATCCAAAAGACGAATTTCTACTTCCAATTACTGATGTCATGATAGACAATACATGTGGTTTTGAACGCACGTCTTTCATGGACGGATTCTTAGGATATAATTAAATTAAGATGCATCCAGAAGATGAGAAGCATACTGCTTTTCGTACACCCCTTGGGGTTTACTGCTATACGGTGATGCCGTTTGGTCTTAAAAACGCCGGTGCCACGTATCAAGGGCCATGAGCAACATCTTTCAAGAACATCTTCGAAGACAGTAGAATGTTATGTAGATGACATTGCTGTTAAGAGTCGATCAAAAGATGATCATTCAAGACTTGAAGACAGTATTTGAATTGATGCGCCAACATCAATTGAAAATGACCCTACTAAGTCTTTCTTAGGGGTTTCCAGTGGCAAGTTTTTAAGATTTGTCATTATTTCTCAGGGTATCCATGTTGATCCTGATAAGGTTAAAGCAATTCTTGAAATGCATCCTCCATGCAATTTAAAAGAACTCCGTGGCTTCTAAGGTCGCATTGCGTATATCAGGAGATTTATATCCAATCTCTCTGGAAGATGCCAGCCTTTCTCCCGTCTATTAAAGAAGGGTGTATCATTTGTTTGGGATGAAGCATGTCAGAAAGCCTTCAATGACATCAAGCAATACCTTACAAATCCCTCTGTTTTGGTACCTCCAGTGATAGAAAGACCATTTTTGCTATATGTTCGAGCTTTGGATATTCACTTGGTGCTCTTCTTGCACAAAAAAGTGATATAGGGCATGAATAAGCGATTTATTATCTTAGCCGAATGATGGTCGGAGCAGAACACAGGTATACTCCTGTAGAAAAGGAATGTCTGGCCTTGGTTTTTGCTGTCCAAAAGACAAGACATTATGTGACAGGACAGACTTTCCATGTCATCTCCAGAATAAATCCCATTCGGGTATTGATGAGAAAATGAGCATTCTTAACTCTAGGTTAGCTACCTGGGCGATGTTGCTCACTCCTTATGACATGGTTTATATACCTCAAAAATCAGTGAAAGGTCAAGCATTAGCTGATTTCTTAGTTGCTCATCCTATACCTGAAACATCAAAGTTATATGAGGACATTCCAGATGAAGTTGTGGATTGCAATATGACTTTAAAAAATGACATTTGGCAATTATATTTTGACGGAGCATCACGGGTTGAACCTAAAGGTAATATTGTCTCTGGGGTAGGAATCGTCTTGGTTTCTCCTGACAAAATGGTCATATATCGTGCCTATTCTCTCAATGAACCATGCTCCAATAATGTAGCAGAATATAATGCTCTATTGATTGGTCTCCAAGTTGCAAAATAATTGGATATTGAATTCCTGGAAGCCTATAGAGATTCTCAGCTGGTTGTTAATCAGGTTAGAGGGACTTATGAAGTCAGAAATCCTGATCTCATCCCTTATCATCAAGTGGTAGTCGAATTGGTCCTTTCATTCAAAGAATTCTTCATTGAATTTGTACCACGTTTCAGAATGTGGGCTGATGCTCTTGCTAGCCTAGCTGCAGACTTGGCTGTTCCAATCCGAAGACAAAATATAAATACTTTGTTGGACCGAGATTTATTCTGTGTCAAGAATAATTTGTGTATTGAACAGAGTTATACTACAGAATCAAGCTCTCAGCAAAGGGATTCGAGAACTCCATTTATTGATTACGCGGTTCATAGGATTTACCTGAAGATCCAAAAGAAGCTGTATCAATTAAAAGACGATCATTTCGATTCTATTATGATTCATCTTTACATATGTTATATCGTCGCTCATATGATGGACTCTTGCTGCGCTGTCTCTCAGAAAGTGAAGCTAAACTGATACTCCGTAAGGCTCATGATGGCGTCTGTGGTGCTCATCAACCGGATCCGAAATTACAGGACCGTATTCGAAGAATGGGGTATTATTGGCCTTCCATGATAGCAGATGCTGTGAATTATGCCAGAAGGTGTAAAGCATGTCAGATATCTGACTTTATTCACCAACCTTCTGAATTTCTACATCCTACAGCAGCTTCCTGGCCCTTCGAAGCTTGGGGTATGGATGTCATTGGTCCTATTAACCCTCCTTCTGTTAAAAGACATCGGTTCATATTAGCTATAACCGATTACTTTTCTAAGTAGGCAGAAGGAATCCCCCTTGCTGAAGTGAAAACATCTAATGTGATCAGCTTCATCAAACATCATGTCATTTATCGCTTCGGGATTCCTCGACGAATAATTCATGATAATGGTCCACAATTTGCCAGTCAGGCATTTTATCGGTTCTGTGATAAGAATCAAATTCAAAATCTGGCTTCTACGCTTATAATGCAGCTGCTAATGGTTTAGCCGAAGCCTTCAATAAGACGATCATTAAACTTCTCAAAAAGTTTGTCTTTTCTAATAAACGTGATTGGAATGAGAAACTTAGAGAATGTTTATGGGCTTATCGAACAACAGTCCGAACTCCTACTGGTTTTACACCATTTTTATTGGTTTATGGATGTGAGGCTGTTCTTCCCTTGGAAGTCCAGATTCCATCTCTACGAATAGCTATTGCTAATGAGCTAACTATAGAGAACAATGATCGCTTACGACTCCAAGAACTTGAAGGATTGGACGAGAAGCGTCTTCAAGCACAACAACATATTGAGCTATATCAAGCCCGTATATCTCGAACTTTCAATCGTAAAGTTAAAGAGAGGGTATTCAAGATTGGCGAGTTGGTATTAGCCGTTCGAAGACCGATGATTATGACTCACAAAAGCAAAAGGAAATTCCAAGCGAAATGGGAAGGTCCTTATGTAATTGAGACCGTGTTTTCTAATGGTGCCTATCGGTTATCAAAGCCCAATGGAGATCTACTCATGATGCCGATCAATGGCAAATTTCTTAAGAAGTACTATGTATAAAAAAAGAATAAAAATAAAATTTCTTTTAGTATTATTTTTGTTCTGAATAAAGATTAAGGACGAGGACCACTGCCTGCCTTATTGAATACATAGTCAGCCAATGCTTCGAAGGCATCGTTGCCTGAGTTCATAAAAAACCTGTAGGCAGCCATCCTCAGCGCTTCTTCTTCAGGAGTTTTCCCTGGCTCTACTAAGAAAGCAAGGATGTCTTGTGGTGGCTTGGGAGTAGAAGGACTTTCGCCTACTTCGGTTGGGCCTGATACAGTTAGCTCAACGGGGTTCGTCTCGATGACTTCCTAACCTTCTTGGAGATTTCATTCTTTTGCTGCACGCCCATGGAAGACATTTCCGATAGAGGAGTGGAAATAAGAATGAAATGTTACAAAGAGTTCTCACCTATTTATAGGAGAGATCTATTAATGAACCAGTCTTTTGAAAACAACTGTTCATTCCCGAAAAGACCTGTCTGTTCATTACATCAGATTCATCCATTTAATTATGGAATTGAATTAACCTTTTTCTTTTCCCGAAAGATATGTCGGTTAATTCATTTTGGCATATATCCCCAAATGACATCTGTCTTCTTAATCCCCAGCTACCAAGGTTTGGTTAAGCTGATTACTCGTCTCTTCGGAGAGAAATTTTGATCTTCTATCTTACCAGTTGGTATAGAAAGTTGGATTTATTATTTATCACGTTTTTATGACCTCTGAATAAATATTAAATTTGTTTGTATTTCCTATCTATCATGTCCATTTGACCTCTGCATAGATATTAATCTACTTTTGTTTGAGTTCTTACATACTGTCATGTCCATATTACCTCTGATAGTATTGTATACTCTAAAAATAGAAAGCAAGATTTTATTATCTGTCATGTCCGTATTACCTCTGGATAGATACAAATCATTGAGCATAGAAGACTTGTCATTTCCATTCTCATTTCATCATAAAAGTCTATTACATTTCTTAGACTTTCTTACAAATCATAATGGAAATCTATTATATTTTGGATTTTCATTCTATACAACAACGATGTCCTAATCGAGATCTATTTCTTCTTTGGATCTTCTTCATCGGATTCGTTGTTGGTGTCAATTCCTTACTGTCTGAGCCTCAATGGTGACCAGAACAGTAGGAATCAAACTCTGGTCTTCTCTCTTAGATGAGAGGAGAATCCCAGAGTATGGCAGCCCGAAGACGTGTTGCTGCCAATACAATTGGTGGAGAAGTGACGGCCTTTCAGAGGAGATAGGAATGTATCCAGCATTGGGATACGATTCCTAGTCCTGCCGTGAAAGGAACTCTACTACCCAATTTTTCGGGATAGAGTTGACTCCACCATCCAACTTTCCGTGTATAAAGGCTTTCTACCATCTGAGGAAGACCCTTTTATCCCACGAAAAGTTCTGAGTTATCTGATTTGTGCGTCAAAAGCGTATGAGCTCCCTGATGCTGATGTCAGAAGAATGCTCCTCACAGCGTCAAAGTCGCCAATACGGGTTCTGAAAAAGTTCTTCAGCCAAGCTTCTGTAGAAAACAACAGAGAAAAAATAATCAGCCACTTACTGGTCAATTAAAAACTGATGCTCGCGCACCTTATTCAACAAGGCATTTTTTACGCCAGTGATTCATGTGCACCTAATCTACAAGTTTTACGCCAATGTTTATGTGCAACAAGGCTTTTACGCCAGTGATTCATGTGCACTTAATCTACAAGGTTTTACGCCAGTGATTCATGTGCACTTAATCTACAAGGTTTTACGCCAATGTTTTACATACAACGCTCCATATCTGTTAAGGATTTGCGCTCGTTTAAAGATAGGCATCCTTTTTCAACAAAAAGTTCAAAAGCAGACGATCGATTTACAAATCGAACTTACCATTAAGGTCAGATGATTCGGCTCTAAGAGTGGTTGAATCAACGTTTGGTGACCGGACGTACAGAGAGAGCACTAACGAAAAGCATCGATTTGTTGGAGAATGAAATCTTGCAAAGAGCTAGGGCGTACAGAGGAATGACATCGGAAAGCATCACCATTATCAATCTCTTGTTAGAGAATGAAATGTTGCAAAAAGCTATCTTCGAAGAATGAGAATGAGAATGTATAAAACATTCTTTAACTCAGTATTTATAAGGGTTGAAGAAACGGTTGGCATGAGTCTATTTCGGGAAAGATCCTACTAAAAAGGCGCTCATGACCACAAGGCAGATGCCACGTGTTGTTTTGTTCTCTTGGGAATGAACAACCATTGATGCAGTTAAAGGAGATGTAGAACAATTCTATATATACCAACAGATGAGATCAATATCAAGATTTTATTTAAAAAAGGGGAGTAGCCCCTACAGATAAGTTGAAGAGTCGTAACACATAGACGACACTTTGCATAAAACATATTTTTTCTCTCCTTCGTTGGGCTGACGAAGGGATGCACCTAACTCGTGCATGTTGCGGATCCCAGAACGACGCATCAGATTAAGAAATGCTTCTGCATCACCTGATCCTTCATATGAAGTTGGGGGACCACCATTTATACGTCCAAAGACTGCTGGAGTCAGACCAAAGCACTCTATAAAGTTGCGTGCCCGCTAACCACTGTCTCTATATCAACCCTTGAGCTCGGAGCCTCTTCCTTGTTAATCTCTTTCTTTGGTGCCATGATAGTATAAGGATGAAAAGCAAGAATGAAGAATTTCTCCTTATATACACAACCAAATCAACTCTTCATATTCCTTATGGGAAATTAATCATTATTAATGCAAACTCGGGAAGATGAAGAAGCATTCGAAAGTTTCGAGAGGAAATTCATTATGGCGATTAAGTATTGACCGGCACCATTTTTCGAATTTTACGCTGACTGGTCAAATCTCGACTTTTACGCTTCTGTTCAAAGTGTTTCAAATTTTGAAGATATTTGAAAACTTTGAAGGGGGTCTTGTAGGAGCGTAAAAAGTGCTTCATGGAATGAGTCAAAGAGATAGAAGCATTCCACTCAACATGATCTATTGTTACAGGCTAATCGCTTTACGCCATGGTCAAGCCAATGGTTTTACGCCTAAGATAGGCTAACCACTTTACGCTGGGCAAAGCTGTCAAGTCTTGCATTTAATGCAAAGTCTGATATGAAGATTTAATGATGGCATATATCACAGAATTCGAAGGGATTTGTTTTACACAGCGACCAATGTTGTCGTTTAGTATGTGGACTGAGCTATTTTACGTTCACAGTATGGCTTCTTTTACGCATGGAGATGAGTTTTTACGCTCAAAAGTTGACGTGTGCATAAAGTTTATTTGGGCTACTTTACGCTCAAGGTTGTTTAACAACCACTTTATGCGGGAAGTCCACGTCAGGGCTATTTTACGCCTAGTCTACTACTTTACGCTCAGAGTATTTTGGGTTGTTTTTACGCCCTATTCTTCTTCACCAATTTGGAACGTGGTTTGCCTACATGGCTTTCATGCCACATCTCGAAGAACGTATGTACGTGCATCCTATTCTTATTGAAATGATGGGACACGTGTCAACGTATGCAGAGGGTGACTTCGGTCATTGGTGGCAGTTATTAGCGTAAAGATGGAACTTTTGCTGAGTTTTTACGCACAAGAAGCCAAGTCTATAAATAGACTTATTTTTCTCATATAAAGACACACAGAGAGAGAAGAGAATACAGAGAGATCAGAGCGCAGAGACGTTGATTTTTTGGAGCATTCTTCTTCAACTTTTCTTCCAGAACAGAGTGAAGCAAAGCAGGAAAGCATTCGGCCTCGCCATCAGTGCCCAAGTGCGTCGATACCTTTCTGGTGACTTAGTTCTTCCAACTGTTCATCTTCTAGCAGTGATCTTCATCATCGTATGGTCCAAGGAACAAAGTGATCATTTACAGATCAGACTTCTATAGCAATACTTCCCAAAATCAAATCTGTACTTCTTGTACTTTTTTTCGTTTTATTTTCAAAATCTGATTTCCAAGCATTTTGTTAAGTGAAACAAACATAAGGTCCTTCCTACTTTACTTCGAATTTGCCTTGCTCTTGTGCGTCATAGTCATAGGACGTCTGACGGTTAGAACTAGTTCTCCTTTTTGAAATATTCAGACTTTGACTTTACGGTTGAAGGCTTTTGATAGACGAGCTTGGTATAACTCAATATGTTATTGAGCTAGGAGCCGTTTCTCGTCAAGCGCTTCAAGCTCCTGAAGTCTCAGGCGATCATTATTTTTGGTTGTGAGTTCATTGGCAATGGCAATCCTTAGGGAAGGGATCTAGATTTCTAATGGTAAGACAGCCTCGCATCCATATACCAAAGAGAAGGGTGTGCAGCCTGTAGGAGTACGTATAGTAGTACGGTAAGCCCACAGACATTCTTCAAGTTTTTCAATCCAGTTTTATTTGTTGGTAGAAACAAACTTCTTGAGGAGTTTGATGATGGTTTTGTTAAATGCTTCTGCCAACCCGTTAGCTGCAGGATTGTAAGTTGTAGAAGCAATATTATTGATCATGTTGTCATCGCAGATTCGGATGAACTTCTGACTGATGAATTGTGGCCCATTATCATAAATGATTCGCCGAGGAACACCGAATCTATAAATCACATGATGCTTGATAAAGTTGATGACTCTGCTTGTCTTGACCTCAGCTAGAGGTATAGCTTCAGCCCATTTTGAGAAGTAATCAGTTATGGCTAATATGAATCGATGTCCTCTGGATGAGGGAGGGTTGATAGGACCGATGACATCCATTCCCCAAGCTTCAAAGGGCCAAGATACTGCCGTCAGGTGAAGGAATTCTGACGGTTGATGTATGAAGTCAGCGTGGATTTGACATGCTCGGCACTTTCTTGCATACTCGATTGCATCAGATACCATTGAGGGCCAATAATAACCCATACGACGAATACGATCCTGTAATTTAGGACCAAGTTGATGTGTGCCACAAACACCGTCATGAGCTTCATGAAGTATTTGTTTTGCTTCTTCCCCCGTAAGACAACGTAGGAGTAAGCCGTCGAACGTTCGTCGGTAAAGTGTCATTGTAGTATGATTATAGTAAAATCTGAGTGACCGTCGCCGGATTGTTGTGGCCTTCTTAGGGTCTTTAGGTAGGATATCATGGACCACGAAGTCTATGAAAGGAGTCCTCCAGTCTTCACTGACGGTACAAATTTCAACTTAATTGTTCAATTCCATGTTTGGGTTGTTAACCTCCATATTTAAGTTATTCTAGACACAAAATAACTCTCTATTAGCGATGACGATTATTTGTTGTCTTCTGACGAGAATTTCTAATACTGCTGCAAGATTAGCGAGTGCATCAGCTTCTGGGTTACATGCTCGGCGTACGTGTTCAATGAAAATGCCTTTGAATGAAATGGCCATCCTGATCGCTGCATCATAATATGGAACCAACTCTTGATGTCGAACTTCGTATGTGCCTCTAACTTGATTGACAATCAGTTTGGAGTCTCCGTAAACTTTAAGATACTCAATATCTAATTATTTAGCCAATTGGAGCCCAATGAGTAGAGCGTTGTATTCAGCTACATTGTTGGAACACGACTCATCTAAAAAATAAGCTCTTTGGATAGCTAACCCTTCTGGTGAGACGAGAACGATTCCAACTCTAGCAACAATAGCACCTTTTGGTCCAATTTTGGATGCATCATCAAAGAATAGATGCCAAATAAAAATTTCTTCTAAAATCATATTGTATTCCCAAGTTTTATCTGGAATCTCATCGTAGAGTTTAGATGTTTCGGAAACTGGATGAGCTGCTAGAAAGTCAGCAAGGGCTTGACCTTTAACAGACTTTTGAGGAACATAAACCATATCATATTGTGCTAACAATATGGCCCATGTTACAAGCCTAGAATTGAGGGTACTAGGCTTCTTCATCAGGACCCTGAGAGGGTTTAACTCTAGAAATAACATGAATAGTTTGGCCAGTGATATAATGTCTCGTCTATTGAACATCAAACATTAAAACTAGACATTCTTTTTCTACTGGAGTGTATCTATGCTCATGAGCTCCAATCATCATGCGGCTAAGGTAGTAGATAGCCTATTCATGACCTTCTTTATTCTTCTGAGCTAATAAAATACCTAAAGAGTGGTCCATTGCTCGAACATACATCAGGAAAGGTATTTCTGACACTGGAGGCACTAGAACTGGAGGGTTCATCAAGTACCGCTTTATGTCTTCAAATGCTTGTTGACATTCTTCAGTCCAAATAAAAGACACGCCTTTCTTCATGAGTTGAGTGAACGGTCTACAATGTCCAGAGAGATTTGTGATGAATCTTCTGATGTACGCAAGCCGTCCCTGGAATCCTCGTAGCTCTTTTAGGTTGCGTGGAGGTTGCATCTCTTGAATGGTTTTGATTTTCTTAGGGTCAACGTGTATACCTTTAGAGGAAATAACGAATCCAAGAAATTTTCCACTAGAGACTCCCAGGAATGACTTGGTGGGATTCATCTTGAGTTGATGCTGGCGCATTAGATCGAAAATAGTTCTCAAATCTTGAATATGGTCTTCTTTCAAACGACTTTTGATAGCAATTTTGTCAACATAACATTCAACGGTCTTTCGTAAATAATCAGGAAAGATGGTGCTCATGGCTTGCTGATAAGTTACACCAGCATTCTTAAGACCGAATGGCATGACAATATAGCAAAAGACTCCAAGAGGAGTGCAAAAAGATGTATGTTTCTCATCTTCTGGATGTATCTTGATTTGATTGTATCATGAAAATCCATTCATAAAGGACATACGTTCAAATCCGCAAGTATTGTCAATCATGACATCAGTGATCGGGAGATAGAATTTGTCTTTGGGACAGGCTTTATTAAGGTCTCTGAAGTCGATGCAGACTCGGACTTTCCCTGACTTCTTCAAAACTGGGACAACATTAGCCAACCAGTCCGGATGTTGTTCTTCTCTGATGAAACCACAAGCGATGAGTTTCTAAACCTCAGCTTCTATGGCATCCATCATGTCAGTTCAATACCGACGTTGTTGTTATTTGACTGGCCTCGCATTTGGCAGAATGTTAAGCTTGTGGGTAGCGATCTGAGGATCCAACTCCGGTATGTCTTCATAGCTCCAAGCGAATACATCAATATATTCCCTAATGAGTTGGATTAGTTCTTGTTTATCCGCTTCAGGAGGCTTTTGCTGACAAATATCAGCTTTGAAGAAACTTCATCTCCAATATTGACTTGAACCAACTGATCTTCAGTAGGTGGCTCACGTTGCTCAAAGCGAAGCTCCCATTGAGTATCCATCCTTTGTGCCCAAGGATCAGATTCAGAAGCTTCGGCACAGTCTTCATCATCTTTCAAGAACTCAACAGTCACCATATTGGAAGATAGAGTCATGCGATGGACGTGCCCTACACTGGTATCTGAATCCCATGAGATAGAATCAGAAGAGTTAGATCGCTCTTCTTCCACAGATTCAGAGGCTTTTGGAGTCAGAGTTGGTGAATTATAACCTAATCTCTGCTTCGTTTTGCCGTAGTATTGTTGTGATTTTCCTTTTGGAGCATGAATACAAATAGGAGTTCGCCTTCCTTTGTCGCCATTGAGACCAGCTCTAAAATCATAGCCCATCTTTTGAATGATATCTTTTGATTATTGACTATAACGACGTAGTTGAAGTCTTCCGTTATCGTGATTTTTTTCTTCGCTATCAGGCGTGATCTTCTGTTTCGTTCCTTTACTAAAAAGTATAGGAAGTTCATCTTTCTTCCCGGAAGGAACTAAGAAGAAGGAGTCCTGCATTGGCTCGAGCAATACTTCGTTTCGAGAAGCTTTAACTGCTCCTATGACAAGTGGTTCGAAGTTATCTAACTTTTTTAAATAACATCGAGTATAATAAAAAACATCAGTATACTGTAAAGGAGATGCTACTTTATTGATTTGTACATCATCATTTACAACATGATTCTTAGCCTTCACAGAAGGCTTAGTAAAGTTGATAACCAGAGGAGGAGAAGGAGGAGGTTTGTTACAACGAAGGTCGATAACAAGAGGCTCAGAAGAGGTGAGCTCCCATTGTTCCTTTTCTATAGCAGGAGGATATTTGTTATGAGAGAAAAGATGTATGGTCAATATCTGAGAAGAAGAAGGACAAATAGCACGTCCTTTGACGGGGATCATAAGAACATCTTTTGAAGTATGTTTCTGATCCTCCTCACTATCCATTGCCAATGCAACTTTCATGAACTCCTCTTTGTATATCCGAGAGTCCGTAAAATATGCTTCAACCCCATGAAAGGATTCAGGTCGGCTACTTATTTTGGACTTCTCCATTGGCATCCACATATTTGAAGCATTAATGTAAAGTGGATGGTACAATGTTATACTCATGAAGAAAGGGTCTTCCCAGCAAAGCATTGTAAGAGCCGTGATTATCGATCACGCAGAAAGTAACCTTCGTACGAAGATTGCCTATTTGAACTTTCAGGCGAATCTTTCATAAAGGTTTATTTCTTCCAGAATTGAATCCCAGGATTGTTGTGATGGTTGTCGAAAGATTGTGTACGGGAATCTTCAATGCATATAGTAGAGTCTTTGGCATGATGCTGCACGCATACCCAGGATCGATTATGATACGATCAACCTTCATGGTATCAACATATCCCGTGAAGTAGAGGGGTTGATTGTGACGATTATCTTCTAACAGCATATCGTCTTGTGTAAAGGTGATGTTTGGCATCAGTTCCATCACACTATGACAATGAAGGCATGTTATAGGCTCAAACTCTGGTTTCTTGAGAAGTGCTAGACAAGTATCGGCTTGCGTTAAAGCTTCACTCAACATTTCTCGAGTCTCCCTCAAAAGACGGAGTAGCTCAAAAATTGACAATCTTGTCGGAGTATTGGCCAGTTGAGCCAGTATATCAAAGTTATATGGCTTCTCAAGTCCCAAAGTTAGAGTTTTCTTTAATACTTTGTCGAAATGGATATACTATTTTCCTTTGTCTGCTGTCGTCGGTTTGGGAAGAGCTGCCTCTATCTGGGGTGACGAAGTTGATGGATTATTGACAGCAGGAGAAGATGTTGCTTGAGGAGCCTCCAGAGTTGGAGAAGTGACCTTCTGAGTAGTCTCTTAGGTAAGGTTTCCCAGACCTGCTACCAGTCAAGACTTTCTCCTCGGATACAGGCTCAAAGGACACCATATTGGAGTTCTTTGTCTGGATCTTATTTCTGGAATATTTCTTTCGGCAAGATGGAGAGTTTTTCCAGTAACCCAAACAAACCCGAGATTGGTTGTGAGAAAGACAAAGAGAAAGAGGTACATGAGATTCCTTTCCATGATTCAAACCAGAGGCCTCTTGTAGATCGTATCCCATCTTTGTCATGAGTTCACGAGATTGTGGACTGTACATATGGAAAGCTGAATGGTATTTGGCGTCTGACTTTGACAATGTTGTCTTATCAGTAAAAGAAGAAGAAGGATTATCTACTGCCGGGATGAAGGTAGCAGTTAGAGGTGGAAGACAAGGCTCACCAAATGAAATCATGTGACATGATTTATTTTTAGTGGCCTTCTTGGACTTAGTGAAAGAAGATGGTGTTTCAAAGTCTGCCACTAAATATGAATGGATCCATATGATCTCCCCTTTATCAGTAGACAGAGGAACAAGACCATCTGTCAGTACAGGTAGAAGATTGACAATCTCCAGAGTAATTCTCGGAATGGGGACAACGCCGTCTTGCACAAGTTGAGCTAAAAAATCTCCAAACTGCAAAGAAACGACATTAGCCGTTACAGTTTTCTCATCTTGCTGGAGAGTGATCACACCAGAATTGACCATCTCCTGAATTTTACCCTTGATCACATAGCACGCTCGAGTTGGATGTCTAATAAACCTGTGGTAAATACAATATTTAGGATGGTCAGTCTTACCAACTTTATCTGGCCTTTTAGGTTCTGGCAGTTGGAGTTTGTTGCTCTTGATGAGTCAATCAAAGATACTCATGATGTCATCTTTATCGAAAGATTATTCTTCTTTTGGACGAGGTGCCCGTTGTGGTGGTGCTGAAGAGGTAGATGTTGGCTGATTTATATTGATGGTCAAGGCTTCTTTGCCTTTGAGGTTAATGGCCAAATTCTTCTTGCTCTTACGATTTTTCTGTCGGCCATTATTATTTGGTGTAGCATGTTCCTCTTTGTCAAGATTAGGTATTTGAATGCCTAATTGTTTGAATTTGTCAGCGCTTTCTTCTGCGGCTTTGGCGTTCATTATGAAAGAAGACCAATCCTGGAACTGTGTTGATCCTGTCCACATACTGATTATAGGCAACAAGTTTGATTTGCAAGTGTCTATAGTTAAAGCATCTGGAGTTCCGAGAGGCATTTTGAGTGCTTCACGGCGGAACCGTTCAATGAAACATTCAGTCGTTTCATTATGTCGTTGTTTGATTTTGATGAGAGCAGACATAGTCATGTCGTTGGTTCCCTCATAAAATTGTTCCAAGACATTTGTTTGAAGCCAGCGAAAGAGGTTATGCACCCATCTGGTAAACTATGATACCAGTCATATGCTGCACCAGCTAAACAACAACAAATACTCTGGTAAGAAGAGCATCATTTGGTTGGAGTTGATCAGTCATTACTTCAAAGTGGTTAAGGTATTGATTTGGAGACGTGCTGCCATTAAACAACATAATAGTAGCAGGTTTGTATTTAGGAGGAAATTGGACCTCTTTCCATTCTATGGGATAAGGCTGTTTGATCCCAAGCTTCTGCAGGCCATCCTTCTGTTCGAAAGCTTCAAATTGAGTACGTAAAAGTTTTACGACCTCATTGGTATCTCCTGTTGATTGCGGAGTAGTCGATTGATTCAATGTGTTAGGAGGGGGTACCGTATGATAAGTACCACCCCCTGTACCAGATTGACTTAGAATAGACTGTGCAGGAATGGAAGCAGTGTAAGGAGATTGTACCCCCAGATCAATATTGGAAATTGACGTTGTCACAGGTTCTTGAGTCGGAATCAGATTCACGACTGGTGGAACTGTATGTTTTGTCGTAATTACAGCATGCATGCCTGTCATCATCTCAGCCATGTTCTTCAAACTAGCCTCCAAAGCAGCAATTCTCTGCTCTTGACTGGAAGAAGTGGTGATACCTTGATCTTCTGTGACGGCATAAGCAGTCACTTCTCTAGCCTTTGAAGACGAGCTAGTGGAAAGAATGGTCCTTTCAGAACTTTCACTGTCAGCGTCAAAGTCACATAAAGAACTATCTCCAGAATTATGATAGGGATATCTTTTTGACTGAAGGAATCTTGGTTTGAATCAGGAAGATTTCTTTGACCGATTGTGTCTCGGCTTCTTGATCTAGTATATTGGTATACTCCTTCACCGGATTCATGAATCCGATCTAAGTATTGTTGACTAGGATTGCGAGACGCATTATGTCTTGGACGTTTTCCACCCCAGTGCTTCGAGATGCCATGTTGACAGAAGCATAGAGTAGTTCATCTTCGTCCACTAGGATTGGTGCAGGAGTCTGAACATTATTCAAACGGTCAAAGACGGACCGCTTGGCTGACTGACAGCAGCATTTGATGACAACTTCGGGATGGTGGTTGCAATGATGTTCTTGTTGTTGGATCATCGTTGGACGAGATGGATTTGCAACCTTTCGCTTCTGTATTAAGAGTTCACGGAGGTCACTAACAGGACGAAAAAAAGTTCCAGGAACGCAGTCCTTGATGATATTAGGGACATGGTTCCTGTTCCTGAGGTATCCTGTACCTTGAGTATACAAGGACGTGCTAAGCTGGTTAGCATAACTCACATGATCTTTCACCTCAGCATTCTTCCTTTGGTGTAAGTTAGCAACTGGTGCGAGTTCCGCTTGATGCATCTTGTGATTTTTCGAGGTTGAGCCTAATTGGCACTATTGATATAGGTGCACAAGTCTGACAGGGGAGCTGCTTGTGTATCTACTTGAGATACTAATAGTTTGCCTCGTCGGGATCTTGAAATACATAAGGTTGGTAGATCCTGCCCTGATCTCTTTGGAGTAGACATAATGCCCTTTTGTATGGAAGATTTGTTCTGAATGGAACTCATCTTTCCGATAGAGATTTGGTTGTCTCTATTAAGAAGAGAAGTACTTTCCACCCAGTCACTGACTCGAGCAGAATGAGGAAAAGTTAAAGAGCCTTTTCTTTGATTTAGTGATTTCTCACTAAGCTTCTGATTTGGTGGAAAAGAGTGCTTCTCTTTACATTGCGCTAGTGTACAAGTTTGTGCAGGTTGCGCCAAGGCATGAACCCGCGCAAGTTGCGCTGAAGCATGAGCATGCGTAAATTACACCAAAGAAGAAAAGGCTAAAGGGCGCTTTACCTTGTTTTGGACAGCAGTATGTCGAGACAGAGTCTCCTTCGATTTCAGGATCGGAGAAGTAGAGGGATTGGCCAAAAGGCTGTTTTCCTTAAGTTACGCCGAAGCAGTGATGGGCGCAAGTTGCACAGAAGCAGGAACAGGTGCAGGTTGCGCCAGGGAAGAGAGGGCCGAAGGACGCTTTCCCTTATTTTGGATAGCAGTATTTCGTGACAGAGTCTCCTTCGATTTCAGGGTCGAAGAAGTAGAGGGATTAGCCAAAAGGCTATTTCCCTTAGGTTGTGCCGAAGCATTGATGGGTACGAGTTGCGCAGAGGCAGGAGATTGTGCCGTCGAGGACTTAGGAGTCCAAACAGAGTGCATCTTGCTCTTATCTGCGGCAGCAGTGCGCTTGACACCCCCCAATATTGATCATGGTCTCGTAGGCTGTCTGGTTGACTTTAACGACCAGGGTCTTCTGCGTCTTGCCGATTGACGCGGTAACACATTGAGTTGTCACTTTTTCGTCGGAGGAGAAAGTCGTCCCCAGTAGAGTCGCCATTTTGTTTGCAAAGAACAAAAGTTTTATTACAAACTAAGAAAAGAGAGTACAGGAGTACAATTGATTTCTGGGGAAGTACAACTATAGGAATCTGATCAGAAGACGATCACTTTATCCCTTGGACGATGTGATATCGAAGACACGAGCCTCTGGAGGATGCAACAACACTTTAGCAGGAGATTATGATCACTCTTGATGTTTTGAGAATGATTTGAAACCCTATTTATAGAGTTCTTGAAATAACTGTTTAGTAGTTATTTTGGGTTGCGCGTACTTCAAGTTGCGTACCTCCCGTTCACTTGCGCAAACGGTTGTACTAACTGCTGTGGACGCGTGGCATCATTTGATTAAGATGCGCTTGGTCGTGGACAGTGTAGTGGACACGATCTGCGAAGTTAGTGTCTTGCGTGCCACGTCACTCTGTTTCGAACACAGTTTGATTACCCACGTGCAACCTGATGAAGCTCACGCAGAGTAATCAAATTGTGTTCGAAACAGAGTAACATGGCGCGCAAGCCACTAACTTCGCAGATCGTGTCCACTATACTACCCACGACCAAGCGTATCTCAATCAAATGATGCCACGCGTCCACAGCAGTTAGTACAACCGTTTGCGCAAGTGAACATGTGGCGCGCAACTTGAAGCGCACGCAACCCAGAATAACTACTAAACAGTTATTTCAAGAACTTTATAAATAGGATTTCAAATCATTCTCAAAACATCAAGAGTGATCATAATCTCCTGCTAAAGTATTGTTGCATCCTCCAGAGGCTCGTGTCTTCGATATCACATCGTCGAAGGGATAAAAAGATCGTCTTCTGATCAGATTCCTATAGTTGTACTTCCCCAGAAATCAATTGTACTCCTGTACTCTCTTTTCTTAGTTTGTAATAAAACTTTTGTTCTTCGCAAATAGTCTTTCGAAGTAGATGCAATCATAGATACTCGTACGGTCTCCCACGAGTCTGGCAATGTACATGGCAACCAAAGTCCTTGAACCTCGTCGTCGAACTTGACTCCCATCGAGGATAGCTGGTCCACCACGCCCTGGAACTCACTCAAGTGATCCGTAATGGATGCACCATCTTTGTACCGTAGACCCATCATCGTCCGGATCAGGAATAATTTGTTTACCCCGGTCTTTTTCGCGTACAAAGATTCCAACTTCTCCCACAATGTCTTCGCATGCTCAATATTGGCAACGTGGTTGTACACGTTCTCGTCAACGAACTGCCACATGTACCCACACACATGTATATGCTCGAAGTTCCAGTCCTCATCGGATTTGTCACTGGGCTTCTCGGATGCAAATACTGGAAGATGTAGCTTCTTGACGAACAACAAATCCTTCATCTTGCTCCGCCAATAATGGTAGTTGGTACCATTCAGGTTCACCATGCGCACCGGCTTCGCGTCCATCTCTGCTTCCTGGTTTGACTGTCAACTCCTGACACTTCTTTGAACCCAAAGCTCTGATACCACTCTGTTGGGAACGAAGCGCGGAAACCGTTCCCCCAAACTAGAAAGTCCTGCGAGAGAACCGAGCAAAAGCACACAAACCAAAAATGCCAAACAAATCGCAGACACAAAGATTATTGACATAGAAAACCCTTGCGGGAAAAACCACGGGACGATCGGAGTCCAACCCTGAAGAACCTCCACTAATGGAATAAAGAGAATACACCCTCTACAAGCTCCTCCCGATCCAACACGGATCACCACAACTCACTTGAAAGAAGAAAATTTTTGATTGCGGACTCCGAAGAACAAGAGATGCCAAAAAATTATTCAAAGCAATCTCTCCTTCACAATAGTCCTTAATCCTCTCTCTCTCTCTCTCTCTCTCTCTCTCTCAAAGATTGTAAAGCACTCTTTGTTTTTTGAGATGATTTTACAACTAGCATGCATCACCCTTTTATAAGCCCTTGGTAACCCATACATGGAAGGCCAATATATATGGAAACTCCAATATAAATCAATCATATATTTAATGGAAATCCAATCATAATTAGCTTACCATAATTGAAAACCCAATAATATGGAAAGCTACTATATGAAGGGTCCAATCATAAATATATAATCAAAGTAAATATGGAAATCCAATCATATATTTCCTTATCATATATGTACCAAAAATAAAATCCATGCACTCCCCAAGCTTCTCCGACACACGGATGGCGCTCGTCGCTCTCCGGGGTATTCTCCACATAGGTGGAAACCCCACCCACTCCAACATCCCAGCCGGATGAAAAATGTAAATGTTGAATGTACAACGTTCAACAAATTACGGTAATTTAGGAGGATTTTTTTTAATAAAGTAAACATGTTAATATGAGTTGTTATATCAGGTAAAGCCAAAGTCAAAGTAAACACATTTCATAATTTTCATGCAATTGTTTGGGATGTATTGATACATCCCATGTATTGTAGAAGGACCCATATATATATATATATATATATATATATATATATATATATATATATATATATATATATATATATAATATATATATATTATATATATATATATATATATATATAGAGAGAGAGAGAGAGAGGTTTATATATATATATATATATATAGAGAGAGAGAGAGGTGAGGTGTCACCTTACGGATGGTGGCTATGTGTCACCCCCCACATGCTATCATAATGTTTCAAAAAGTGTGCAAGTACATGATGATAGTATTGGGGTGACACATAGCCACCTCAACTCCATTACTCTCTCTCTTTCTTTATATATATATATATTTTTTTTTTTTTTTTATATATATATATATATACAACTCCATTACTCTCTCTCTCTTTATATATATATATATATATATATATATATATATATATATATATATATATTTTATATATATATATATATATATATATATATATATATATATATATTTATTTTATATATATATATATATATATATATATATATATATATATATATATATATATATATATATATATATATATATATATATATATATATATATATATATATATATATATAGAGAGGAAGCAGATCAAAAGCCCCCCTTAGAAAATCCCCTAAAAATCCCCCTCACTCTAATCCGTAATTTAATGTTAATATTAATATTAATATTAATGTTAATGTTAATATTAATGTTAATATTAACATTAAATACTAAAATTAACATTAAACTTAACATTAAAATTAATATTAACATTAACATTAACATTAATATTAACATTAACATTAATATATAAAAATTAAAAAAAATTAATATTAACATTAATATTAACATTAATATTATGAATTAGAGTGAGGGGGTTTTTAGGGGGTTTTCTAAGGGGGCTTTTGATCCGCTATATATATATATATATATATATATATATATATATATATATATATATATATATATATATATATATATATATATATATATATATATATATCAGCTGATTATATCTGTTTGCCAACATTTTTTAAGTGCCATGACCGTTATTTTAGGGAAAATTTATAAAATGCCTAAAAATTACAAAAGTTTTATGTAAAACCCACCGCAAAATAACGTTTCATCGCGTGCCCAGAATTAGCGAAAAATATATAAAGCGGGTTCCGAATGACCTTTTTGTCCTTCTAATTAATTCAAAATACCCCCGAACCCTATTATTAGAAAAACGGTTTCGATTCTTCCTCTTCTTCCATACGTCGCTCTGTTCTCAAACCTAGGTCATTCTTCTCCAAAATCTTCAAACCTTCCTCTCCATTTGCAATCTTTACACCATGTCGGCATCAGCGGCAGAATCATCACCGGCAGCATCACCAATTAGAGAAGATGCACCAGTTGCTGAAAATCCAAAAGGAAAAGACGGAGAAGAACGAAAACCCTATTATAAGAAAGTTGTACAGAAGAAAAAGAAAAAAGATGCTAAGCAAAAAGAAGTGCAAGAAGAAGTGCAAACAGAAGATATAACTTTGAGTTTATGTTCACAAATTCTGCATATATTACACGGAGAATGACATTCTCCGTCTTAAAACGCATTTGAATGTTCATTCTCCCTGTCAAATTACACTAGAAACGCCATTCTCCGTGTAATTTAAATCAATAATATCATTCTCCGTTTAATTTAACGGAGAATGGCATTCTCAATGTTAAAACACATGAGAATGCTATTCTCCGTGTTAATTTAAACGAAGAATGACATTCTCCGTGTAATTTGAAACGGAGAATTCTATTCTTCGTGTTAAATTAAACGGAGAATGGCATTACAAGTGTTAAAACGAATGAGAATGCTATTCTCCGTATTTTTATAAACGGAGAATGTCATTCTCCGTTTTGAATTACACGGAGAATAGCATTCCCAGTGTTAAAACGAATGAAAATGCTGTTCTCCGTGTAATTTAACACGGAGAATGGTCATTCTCCGTTTCAAATTACACGGAGAATATCATTCTCAGTGTAAAACACATGAGAATGTTCATTCTCCGTTCAATTTGGAACGGAGAATGGCATTCTCCGTGTAATTTGAAACGAAGAATAGCATTCTCAGTGTTAAAACACATGAGAATGTTCATTCTTCTTGTTAATTTAAATAGAGAATGACATTCTTTGTGTAATTTGAAATGGAGAATGCTATTCTCCATGTTGAATTACACGGAGAATGCTATTTCCAGTGTTAAAACAATTAAGAATGCTATTCTCCATTTAATTTGAAACGGAGAATTTTATTCTCCGTGTTAATCTAGCACGGAGAATGGCATTACAAGAGTTAAAATGAATGAGAATGCTATTCTCCGTGTATTCATAAACGGAGAATGTTGTTCTCCATTTTGAATTACACGGAGAATAGAATTCCCAGTGTTAAAATAATTGAGAATGACTATTCTCCGTTTAATTTGACACGGAGAATTTTATTCTCCGTGTTAATCTAGCACGAAGAATGGCATTACAAGAGTTAAAACGAATGAGAATGCTATTCTCTGTGTATTTATAAACGGAGAATATTATTCTTCGTTTTGAAATACACAGAGAATAGCATTCCCAGTGTCAAAACGATTGAGGATTCTATTCTCCGTTTAATTTGGAATAGAGAATGGCATTCTTCGTGTAATTTAAAACGGAGAATAGCATTTCCAGTGTTAAAACACATGAGAATGTTCATTCTTCTTGTTAATTTAAATGGAGAATAACATTCTCCGTGTAATTTGAAACGGAGAATGCTATTCTCCGTGTTGAATTACACGGAGAATAGCATTCCAAGTGTTAAAACGATTGAGAATGCTATTCTCCGTTTAATTTGACACAGAGAATGATCATTATCCATGTTAATCTAGCACGGAGAATTGCATTACAAGTGTTAAAATGAATGAGAATGCTATTATCCTTTTTCTATAAATGAAGAATGCTATTCTCTGTGTTGAATTACACAGAGAATAGCATTCCCAGTTTATAACACATGAGAATGTTCATTCTCCGTTTAATTTGAAACGGATAATATTATTCTCCGTTTAACTTAACACGGAGAATAGGATTCCTAGTATTAAAATACATAAGAATGTTCATTCTCCTTGTTAATTTAAACAGAGAACGATATTCTCCGTGTTAATCTAAAATGGAGAATGGTCATTCTCAGTGTTAAAACGAATGAGAATGCTATTCTTCGTGTAATATGAAACGAAGAATTCCATTCTCCGTGTAATATGAAACGGAGAATGCTAATCTAACACGGAGAATGTCATTTCCAGTGTTTAAAACGAATGAGAATGCCATTCTCCGTGTTATTTTAAACGAAAAATAACTATTCTTCGTTTATTTTTACACGGAGAATGTAATTTCTAGAGTTAAAACGAATGAGAATGCTATTCTCCGTGTAATTCAAAACGGAGAATGACATTCTCCCATTTAATTTAACACGGAGAATGACATTCACAGTGTTAAAACGAATGAGAATGCCATTCTCTGTCTAAATTTACACGGAGAATGACATTCTCCGTGTTAAATTATACAGAGAATGGATTCTCCGTGTTAGTACGACTGAGAATGCTATTCTCCGTGTTAATTTATACGGAGAATCTCATTCTCCGTCTTTAATTACACGGAGAATGGCATTCCCAGTGTAAAAATGAATGAGAATGCTATTCTTCGTGTAATTCAAAACAAAAAATCTCATTCTCCGTCTTTAATTACACGGAGAATGGCATTCCCAGTGTAAAAACGAATGAGAATGTTATTCTCCGTGTTCTTTTTCACGGAGAATATTCATTCTCTGTTTAAGTTAAAACGGAGAATGACATTCTCCGTGTTAAATTACACGGAGAATGTCATTTTCCAGTGTTAAAACCCATAAGAATGGCCATTCTCCGTGTTAATTAACACGGAGAATGATCATTCTCTGTGTCAATTTGACGGAGAATGGCTATTCTCTATTTTATATCGACGGAGAACAGTTGACAGAAACCTAATTTTTTATTTTTTTTGTTTTGTAGAAAAAAAATCTGTTAGGAATAAGGAATCAAGACTTTTTCGTTCTACTTTCAAGCCAATGCTAAATCATATGGAGGAGGTCAATATAGATGTTGGCCGTTTACCTGAGCCAGTTATTGATTTCTTGAAGAATACCGATTTCTGGAATTTTGTCGAGATTTTCTACCAAAAAAGAGTCCACGTCTCCGAATAGGCCAAGGTAATGTAAGGGCTTGAGAATTTAATTGCAACTTACACAAAAAAAGAAGATGGCGTCAGGTGCTTTGAATTGAGCACCACTGTTAAAATCGTGCCAAGCGTCGACGATATGGCAGTCATCTTCGGTCTACCGCTGAAGGAAGAAAGCGATAATGATGTTATTTACAGAAGATTGATAATGGAAAAACAACAGCAGCCCACACCACCAACATCGTTGAGCCTGTGTAGAGATCACTTCACAAGATTGCTGGCTAATTCTAAGGGCAAACACTCTGAAGTCACGAATATGGAAGTGAGAGATAAGTTCTTTGAATTCTTACAACGGCTTTGTGGCGGAGATAACGCTGTTAATCCAGATGATTTGGCTAAGCTAATAATCTTTCACTTGTGCCAAACAATATTCTTCACAAAGTCTGGCAGTTTAAATTTGTCGTACAGATTTTTAGCATTGGTAGACAGTGTGGACGTCATCAACTGTATATGTTGGCCAAGGTTAATCCTGGCATATGAAATGGATAGCATAAAGAGGACTAGAAGCAAAACTGAACGGGGGGATTACTCAATGGCTTACTCCAAAATAGAAGGTTGCACAATATACTTCCTCTATTGGTTTGCGAAACATAGTACATTTGTGAAAAGGAAGTTCGACCCAATTCCTGATTATCCAAGATTTTTCACATGGAATGGATGCGAAATCTCAAACTTCCTCAGGGCCGAATATCACAACAACTTGAGATCGAAGATGATATTCGAAGATCTCGTTATACCTGTGGGGGAAAAAGAAGGGCACAAAGAAGATGAGCCACATATACAAGAAGTTGAAAAGGAGGGAGAGAAAGAACACCAACAAACAGGTGGGGATAATTTTTCTGAACAACAGATACCACAGCATGATGAAATGGGCGCTGTGATAGAGGACTCAGCGCAAGAATTGGAGGATTTGAGAAGACATTATTCTGATATTCTTGTGCAGAATGAAGAACTCAAAAAAAAGTTAAAAGAGATGGAGGCACAAGGAGCGCAGTTACGTGCAGTCAACCTTGAGAACGAGAAACTCAAAGAAAAGCTGAAAGAGCTCGAGGCACAAGAAGCGCAACAACGTGTAGCCAACGTTGTGATGGAGGGCTCTATGCATGAACTGGAGGATTTGAGAAAACAAAATTATGTTCTTATTGCTGATAATGCACAGCTCATCGACAATATTAAAGAGCTACATGCACAAGGTAAAATCTTTTCTATTTTAAATTTCTGATTTGTAATCTTCCAGGAGAATGGCCATTCTCCGTGTATAAGAACACGGAGAATGGCATTCTCTGTGTTATTAGAAACGGATAATTGCTATTCTCTATCATTTTGACACTGGAAGGTTATTCTCCGTGTAATTCAAAACAAAGAATGCTATTCTCCGTGTTATATTACACGAAGAATGAAATTCCATGTGTCAAAATGCATGAGAATGACCATTCTCCGTGTAACTTAACACGGAGAATGCCATTCTCCGAGTAACTATCACGGAGAATGGTCATTCTAGTGTTAAAACGTATGTGTATTACCATTCTCCGTGTAAATTAACACGGAGAATGCCATTCTTCGTCTTAAGTTACACGGAGAATGGTCATTCTCCGTATTAAATTACACGGAGAATGGTCTTTCCCAGTGTTAAAACGCATGGGGATGATCATTCGCCGTGTTAATTTATACTGAGAATGATCTTTTCTTTTTATCTTTTTTATTGACATTTTCCCTTTCTTTGATTTTCTTTTATATCAGTACAAATAACAAAGCAACTCAAAGAAGCAAATAAAAGGCTCATTAAGGAGAAAAGTGAGCTTCAAGGGAAAGTTGAATTTTTGAATAAAGAAGCCATTGAAAAGGATTCAAAAATTGATGATCTTCAAGCCATAATTATAGTATTGCAGCTTAAAGAGCCTCAACAAGCTGCTGAACAACAACCTGCTGAACTTCCTGATCCAGCAGTAACCAAAAAAAGAGGAAGACATCAACAAAAGAGGTTGCCAAAACCATCATCAGTAGTAGCCGATGATGATTTTACTCCATTGGGTAAGAAAACATTATTGGAGGCTAATAAAAAGCGGAAGATTAATGCTGATCCGAAAGAAAAAACTCAGCCCATGACAAAAAAGAAAGAATCAGAAGGCTGATGCGAAAGCCGAAGAAGATGCCAGGATTGCTCAACTAATAAAGGATGGTGATATGCTAAAGGCATGCAAGGACCTAAGACTTTGGAATGATGCAGATGAAGAGCTGCAGAAGCTTTACAATAAAGTCGTATACAAAAACAAGAACACTCCACAGTATGTATTCTGAACTCTTTTTTTCTAGTATTTTTCACAATTATTTCTGACAAATTTCTGTTAATTTAATCTAAAATAAATTTATGTGCAGTAATATTGTATACGCGGCTAGTAAAGATCAATATGGAGTTACTATCATCCTGACAGCAATCGACTTACAAGACATTTTCGATTATCAAGATATTGAAGCTGGAATGCTCAATGTATTGATAAGCAAGATGAAACAAATTCAAGACAAGAATAGAAGGAGAGAACAGTCAAGTTCACAGGAGGTGCAATATAAGTGGGCTGCATTTATGATGCCCCCACACATTGGTAAGAATCAAAAAATAAAAAATTCCTATTCATGTGTACACCGATGAAAGTAACTCATGATATTGTATTTTATTTTTGACAAACAGTCCATCATTGAACAAGGTCATGAAAAAGACGCAACTGCCGGCGCCCTTGCCAATTTTAAAACAGATGTAGAAGACTTCTTCTTGGACTTACAGGAAGACATAGAGTGGATATTCATTCCACTGTTTAATGAAACCAACAAATACTACACACTGCTCACATTCAACTTGAGCTCCTACGTGTGGGCACACTACAACTCCTTGGTGCCCAACACGTACGACAAGGGCAAGAAAGATGCAGAATCCATAAGGACGGTCTTGGAGCCTATTGTCAGGAGAAAAGTTAAGAAGATGAGGAGAAGTTGCAAGGCTATGGTGGAGTACGATAGCACACCTACGATTTTTCATACAAACTGCCCACAACAGAAAGCACCCATTTGCCTTTTGTACACGGCATACTTTATGAAGTGCTTGATGAATTCTCCCTTCACAATACCAACAAAAGGAGATGATGATGACATTCACCAGAAAATTACAACTGTTAGGTTGAAATGGGCTAATAGGTTACTTCAGAGTGAAAATGTATCAGAAGAAAACATTATGAAAGTTATATCATAAATGGGATATTAACTTTTTTTATTCTTATATTTGACTTTTATTCTTCTGTGTATGCGTCTTTTGTTACATCTTCTCTATCTTTTACATTGTTCTATATATATATATATATATATATATATATATATATATATATATATATCATTTTTGAATATGAGTATGCGTCTTTTGTTATATTTTCTCTGTCTTTTACATTGTTCTATATATTATTTTTCAATGGTCAGTCCCAGTGTTAATTTGAAACGGAGAATGTCCATTCTCCATGTTAAACTACACGGAGAACGACATTCCCACTTGCGTTAAAATGAATGAGAATGCTATTCTCTGTGTTAATTTAACACGACGAATTCCATTCTCCGTTTATAAATAAACGGAGAACGGAGAATGCTATTCTCCGTGTTAAATTAAACGGAGAATGCCATTCTCTGTGTTAAAATGAATGAGAATGTTCATTCTTCGTCTAATTTGAAACGGAGAATGACATTCTCAGTGTAAAATGAATGAGAATGCTATTCTCCGTGTCTTTAGAAATGAAGAATGTCATTCTCCGTGTTAATCTAACACGGAGAATGAAATTCTCTGTGTTAAAATGTATGAGAATGTTCATTCTCCGTTTAATTTGAAACGAATATTCTCTATTTATGACAACACGGAGAATGCCATTCTCTGTTTTATATTATATGAAGAATAGCATTTCCAGTGTTAAACGTATGAGAATGCCATTCTCCGTGTAATTTAAAACAGAGATTGTCATTCTCCGTGTTAATCTAACACGGAGAATGCTATTCTCCGTTTTATATTATACGGAGAATGACATTCTCAGTGTAAAACGAATGAGAATGCTATTTTTCGTGTCTTTAGAAACGGAGAATGTCATTCTCCGTGTTAATCTAACACGGAGAATAAAATTCTCTATTTTAAAATGCATAAGAATGACTATTCTCCGTATAATTTAAGTGTAATTTAAAACGCATGAGAATGACCATTATCCGTTTTAAATTACACGCAACGGACCTATTAAATGAGGAGTTTGCGGCATTTAATCCACCTGTAACAACTCTTAAATGCCACCTTCTTTATTAGGGGGAAAGTTGAGTAGTTTGCGGCATGGCATCCACCTATAATGAATCTATTAAATGAGATTCATTATGCTGACTATTAGGTTCATCTGTATTTTTTGCACAATATGTCCTATAAAAAGGGCTTTCTTGAGGAGCAAACTCCATCACCTTCAAAGCATTCCCATTATGCACGACCCTGACTTAGCTTTAAGAGGAGAATAGCCAGGCATCAGTTGGCTGTTGGCTGTGGATCTCTTCGTTCAAAGTAGTTATGTCCTTGTAGAAGAACACATAGTAGTGAATCTCGAGATGCATTGGAACACCTTGTTCGAAACTGAACAACATCTTGGCAGTCCTTGTTCTTTATCGAAAAGTTGGAGGGTCATTCTATGCCCTTCTCAGTAACAGTCTAGCATTTCGTTATGCCGGAAGAGCCACAGGTTGTGCTCTGTCTTGCTCATTCGGGCATTCGGGGTTGCGCATACAAGAAAGGAGGAATACGCTTCGATGGAGATCAATCTTCTAGTATGTGCACCAAGAAGAATAGGGTTGCACTTCTGTTAAGATTAACCCCATTCTAGACTTCTGTAGGCCTTTTTGAATTTGTAATAGATGCTTTCTATAAGAACAATATGAGTCTTTGTAATAGATCCTTTTTAGAAGAACAATATGAGTCTTTCTGAATCTGTAATAGATCCTTTATAGACATATTAATAAAAGAACTTCTTTCTATAACTTCTGTTTGAATTATATTTTTCTCTGTCTGTATATTTTGTAACATCTGCGGTGTCTTCTATAATAAAATCACGGAGAATATGGCATTCACAGTATTAAAACACATGAGAATGTTTATTCTCCGTGTTAAATTATACGGAGAATGTTCATTCTCCGTATTAATTTAATACGGAGAATGACATTTTCTCTTTTAATTACACTGATAATGCCATTCTCCGTTTACTTAACCACGAAGAATGTCATTCTCCGTGTTGAATTAAACGGAGAATGTCATTCATAGTGTTATAATGCATGAGAATGTTCATTCTCCGTGTAAGTTAAAACGGAGAATGGATTTCCAGTGTTAAAACGAATGCGAATGCTATTCTCCGTATAATTTGAAACGGAGAATCTCATTCTCCGTCTTGAATTACACGGAGAGTGGATTCTTGTGTTAAAACGAATGAGAATTCTATTCTCTGTGTAATTTGAAATGAAAAATCTCATTCTCCGTCTTGAATTACACGGAGAATAGCATTCCCTGTATTAAAATGAAAGAGAATGCTATTCTTCGTATAATTTGAAACGGAGAATTCCATTCTCTGTGTTAATCTAACACGGAGAATGGTATTCTAAGTGTTAAAACACATGTGAATGTTTATTCTCTGTATAATTTAAAACGGAGAATGTTATTCTCTGTGTCGAACTACACGTAGAATGGATTTCCCAGTGATAAAACGAATGAGAATGCTATTCTCCGTGTAATTTGAAACGGAGAATTGCATTCTCCGTGCTAATCTAACACAGAGAATGGATTTCCCAGTGTTAAAACGAATGAGAATTCTATTCTTCGTGTAATTTGAAACGGAGAATCACATTCTCCGTCTTGAATTACACGGAGAATGGATTCCCTGTGTTAAAACGAATGAGAATACTATTCTCCGTGTAATTTAAAACGGAGAATGTCATTCTCCGTGTAAAATTACACGGAGAATTGCCATTCTGCAGTCAAAAACTGTGAAACATTAGATATAACAGACTTAAAAATAGCACAATTGATATCAAAAATGTAAGAAAAGTGTTCCAAAAATAATTATATAAAAAAAAGAAGGGCTGGATATGTATTAACGAGGGGGCGCTGCCCCTCGACCCCCGTAGAAGGACGTAGGGGGAGAGGGCAAGTGGTACGATTGTGATTACCTAATTCAAGGCAATTCTAGCACCTCATCTTCCTCTTCTTTTTTTCTTGTTCTCATAGTTGCTCTTATAACGGTCCGCCTTTGGACGGCCGGGGCCCCGTTTCAGAACAGGTGGTAGAACCAAGTCAGTTGGATTATCTTCAAACTGTTTTTTTACAATCTGGAACTGGACGTATTGCACATGAATATAGCTTCTTGTAGAAATCTGATGTCCAATACTGCTTCACAAAATCGTAAACTGATTTGCCCGAACCAAATCTGATGCATTGGATTGCATGGCTGCATGGGAATCCATATACCTTCCATCTGCGACAAGTATAATGCTAATCAAGAAGAATCACCAGGTGTGAGGAAGTATCTGCCATCACCTCAAACTCGAAATCACCAGACCGATATACCTTATAAGACATGCCGTCATCTGTAAGCTGTTTCAGCATATTCTCGGCGTATGGAGTTAATTTGCTATTTAAATCAATTGCATCCTTGTGGCGATTCGAAATCATCTTCATCATCTTCACTCGGATAACGTTTACAAGTGCTGAAATAGGCATTTTCTTCTCAGCCTTTATCCATGTATTGAATGACTCCGCACAACTAGAAGCAACCTCGCCGTATCTACATCCGAAAAAGAATGCATTTGACCAATATTCAGGTTTTTGTTTATCCATCCAATTCACAACATGACCACAATTCAGATTATATATCTTCTTAACTGCTTATTTTTACCTTTGTACAGGAAAAAAATTAATTAATTAAGAAGGAAGTCAAGGCACAAGCACATGAAAAGGGACCATTCTCTGTGTTATAGACACGGGGAATGGCCATTCTCCGTGTTATAGACACGGAGAATGGTCATTCTCCGTTCCAAACTAACGGAGAATGCATATTCTCCGTGTTAAAGAACACGGAGAATGCCATTCTCCGTGAGACTTAAACGGAGAATGGACATTCTCCATGTTAAAATAACAGAGAATGCACATAAAAGCTCTATATATATGTCTGACTTACACACCTGGCGTTAGAGCATATACTGCTTGCCTCCAAGCTTCAAGTACATGCGGATACTTGCTTTTATTTCCTTTCTCCTTCAGCGGTATGTTATTTTTCATGTGATAATTGCAATAACTATGGTAAGCAGTAGGAAACACTTTAGGAACTTCAGAAACTAAACCGGTGCTTGATCCGAAAGAAAAACAACACGCCTACTACATCTAACAACATTCTTGAGATTTTTAAGGAACCATTCTCAATTGTCTCGCCCGAGACTATACCGTAGGCAAGAGGGTAGAACTGTTGGTCACAATTCTTCGCTGTAGCAGACATCAAACATCCTCTAAACCTCCCTGTAAGGAAAGTCGTATCCAAATATAGCATTGAGCGACAATATTGAAAACCTTCGACGCAAGTCCCATATGAAAGAAAAAGCCGCTGAAACCTCATTGACGTATCATCCACTACAAAAATTTGTCAGATTAGCGACGTTCCAAAACGTCGCTAATCTCGGCCAAAACGTCGCTAAACTAAATTAGCGAAGTTTTCAGCGACTTTTAATAAACGACGAAAAAAAAGCGTGTCGCTAATCGAGAAAATGTCGTAAAACGTCGCTATGGCGACGTTAGGTAGCTACGCTCATAACGTCGCTAAATTGCGATGTTATTTGTGACGTTTCTTGTGGTCGTCGATTAGCGACACATTAGTGACGTCTTTGCGATGATGTGGTGGCATCAGATTGTTTGCCATGTCAACAATTTTAGCGACGAGAGTAGCGACGTTTATATTCGTCGCTAACATTTAGCGACGAACATAAACGTCGCTAAATTGAAAAAAAATTAAAAAAAGAATCCAGAATGCAAATGTACAATCCAAAATACAGAATCCAATCCAATCCAGAATACAGAATCTAATCCCTGGGTTCGTCGACCCCTTCGGTGGAACACTCAACACCGGCACGCACAATACAATCCAGAATAGACCAAAAATAATTGGTCGTCTCCTCAAGCCTCTCGGAACATCACAATGTGCATCACACATCACGTAAACAAATATACATCACAATATGCATCACACATCACACAAACCAATATACTTCATACACAAAAAAATAAATATCCAACACAATATCCAAAAGGAGATATATCTATCAAACAAATATCCATCACAATATCCAGAGGAGATATATCCATCAAAACAAATCCAGTCAATATATGTATCTACTGTCGTCTATGCTGGAGCAGATAGAACTCCCTCAGCCAGCGCGCATAAGTAGGATCTGCGGCAGCCAGATCAATATCCAGAGGAGATGGATGACTGGAACTCCTGGTGGAACTGCCCTGTGGTGCCACCTCCTCCTTCACAGCTCCTTCGGCTTTAGGAATTACTTCTGGAGCAGCTCTCTCGGTGGAACTGTCCTCTGGAGAAGGAGCCACCTCCTCTTTCACAGCCATCTGTGCCTCCCTCAAGCGAGATCCTCGGGTCTTAGGTGCCATCTGTGAGAACGGGGTGCTATCTCGTTTGAGTACATTTTCGAAAGCAGATAAAATACAAAAAATTTGATTTTTTGCCAAGTGTGAGAATGGATGGCTCAGAACACAACCCAAAATTTATTCTAGCATACATTAGTGTGAATCATCTATGTTCTGTACATATGGTGTAGTATATGTTCTTATCGTATCTAGTATCTGAAGAATGTAATAGAATCAAGATGATCTCACATAATATAATACTAAGATGTTTTCTACTATTATATAAGATATAGTGATAGGTTGTCGTATCATCATTTCCGAAGGATGAGGGTCGGAGGACCGTCAACTTTATCTACGGCTACATAGTTTCTGCCTCGCCAGTCGAATGGCTGCAGGGACTATGTCCTGATCACCATGTCGTATCGTAGATTAATGCAAATGGAGCTGGAGCTGGAGCCAAAATACAGAATCCAAAATACAAAATACAGAATCTAATCTCTGGGTTCGCCGAAAATACAAAAACAAAGATTGACACATAGTACTAATTCATATGTGTTTTAAGTGTGAGAACGGATGTCTCAGAACACAACCCAAAATTTATTCTAGCATACATTAATGTGAATCATCTATGTTCTGTACATATAGTGTAGTATATGTTCTTATCGAATCTAGTATCTGAAGGATATAACATAATCAAGATGAACACACATAATGTAATACTAAGACATTATCTACTACTAAAAGATATAGTGATAGGTTGTCGTATCATCATTGCCGAGGGATGAGGGTCGGAGGACAGTCAACTTCATCTACGGCTACATAGTTACATGAGCTAGTCGTCGCGAAACGTCGCTATGACGTCGCTAATAGCGACTAATTTAGCGACGTTAGTATGAACGTCGCTAAATTCTAATTATATTCCCCTACCAATTCATTTTCCTCTATTTTACTCTCTCACTCTCTCTCCTCCCCCCTCCGGCACTCTCACTCTCTCCGACGCTCTCATAGTACTAATTCATATCTGTTTTAAGTGTGAGAACGGATGGCTCAAAACACAACCCAAAATTCATTCTAGTATACATTAGTGTGAATCATCTATGTTCTGTACATATGGTGTAGTATATGTTCTTATCGAATCTAGTATCTAAAGGATATAACAGAATCAAGATGAACCCATATAATGTAATACTAAGACATCATCTATTATAATAACAGAATCAAGATAGGTTGTCGTATCATCATTGCCAAGGGAGAGAGGTTAATTGGAGGAAGTTACTGCAGAAAGTGAAGACCGACATGAACTGACGCATGAAAATGAGAAGCTCTAAGCTGAAACAAGAAAAGTTGTGCTTTGGAAAAAGAACTCTTGTAAACTCTTTGTTCACAAAGCAAGCTATAATTAAAGAATACAGAAAAAGTATCGATTTTGTAACTCAAGTATAGAGCTTACAAGAGTTATAAACTCGATACTTGTTCTGTATTCATTATATCTTGCTTTGTGAACAAAGAGCTTACATGAGTAGAACATCCAAAACATAACTTTACTTGTTACAACTTTGATCTCCTCCTTTTCGTGCGTCAGTTCATGTCAGTCTGCACTTTCTGCAGTAATGACCACAAGTTTTATGTTCTTCAACGATATATTTCACCTGCTTAATTGCCAAGTATGGGGACGAATGGCTCAGAACACAACCCAAAATTTATTCTAGCATACATTAGTGTGAATCATCTATGTTCTGTACATATGGTGTAGTATATGTTCTTATCGTATCTAGTATCTGAAGAATGTAACAGAATCAAGATGAACTCACATAATGTAATACTAAGACATCATCTACTACTATATAAGATATAGTGATAGTTTGTCATATCATCATTGCCGAGGGATGAGGGTCGAAGGACAGTCAACTTTATCTACGGCTACATAGTTTCTGCCTCGCCAGTCGAATGGCTGCAGGGACTATGTCCTGATCACCATGTCGTAGTCTAATACAATCCAGAGATTGACACAGTACTAATTCATATATGTAGTCCAATACAAATAGTCTAATACAAAAATAACCTAATACAAATAGTCCAATACAAATAAGTACTAATAGCTAATGAGAACCACGCAGCTCACGCAAACGCTCAGTGATACAATCACGCAACCACCTCGAATAAGTTGGATCGACGGCGGCAGGAGGGATGTAGTCCATTACAAGTGCTGGATGAATAGAACACCCGGTCTAACTAGCTACCGGTGCCACTTCCTCTTTAACAGTAGGAGGAGCCACCTCAGCATTCACTGTTTCCCTCAAACGACGTGCAGCTCCTCGGGTCATGGGTGCCATATGGTAAGATCGATATTCACAAATAATATAATTGTAATATAAGCAAGCTAACTAAAGGAACCATCATCTCGTTTGAGTATATTTTCGAAAACAGATAAAATATAGAATATTCGATTTTTTTGCCAAGTGTGAGAACGGATGGCTCAAAACACAACCCAAAATTCATTCTAGTATACATTAGTGTGAATCATCTATGTTCTGTACATATCGTGTAGTATATGTTCTTATCGTATGTAGTATCTGAAGAATATAACAGAATCAAGATGAACCCACATAATGTAATACTAAGACATCATCGACTACTATATAAGATATAGTGATAGGTTGTCATATCATCATTGCCGAGGGATGGGGGTCGAAGGACAGTCAACTTTATCTACGGCTATATAGTTTCTGCCTCGCTAGTCGAATGGCTGCAGGGACTATGTCCTGATCACCATGTCGTACCATAGATTAATGCAAATGGAGCTGGAGCTGGAGCCAAAATATAGAATCCAAAATACAAAATACAGAATCCAATCCCTGGGTTCGCCGAAAATACAAAAACAAAGATTGACACACAGTACTAATTCATATGTGTTTTAAGTGTGAGAACGGATGGCTCAGAATACAACCCAAAATTCATTATAGCATACATTAGTGTGAATCATCTATGTTCTGTACATATGGTGTAGTATATGTTCTTATCGAATCTAGTATCTGAAGGATATAACAGAATCAAGATAAACCCACATAATGTAATACTAAGACATTATCTACTACTAAAAGATATAGTGATAGGTTGTCGTATCATCATTGCCGAGGGATGAGGGTCAGAGGACAGTCAACTTTATCTACGCCTATATAGTTTCTGCCTCGCCAGTCGAATGGCTGCAGGGACTATATGTCCCGATCACCATGTTACCAATTAACCAAACAATAAAACTACTTGTTACAAATATCAGCACTATCGGTGCTTTCGAATCGGAGTATCACATTTTTTGGTGTTGGAAAATAAATAATTATTACTAAATTATCAGATTTTTCGACACTATCGGTGCCCCTGACCAAGCTCCCCTCCCCCCTACACCACCGCTAACCCTAACCCGAACCCTCCCCTCCCCCAACACCCACCCCCCTCCTTAACCCCACCCCTAACCCGAACCCTAACCCCTCCCCTCCCTCCTGCTCCCCTCCCCCAGCCGCCCCCCACCCCCACCACCCTGCTCCTCTCCCCCAGCCGCCCCGCCCCCCTGCTCCCCTCCCCCAGCCGCCCCCACCCCCTGCTCCCCTCTCACAGCCATCCCCACTCCCACTGCTCCCCTCCCCCAGCCGCCTCCACCCCCTGCTTCCCTCTCACAGCCGTCCCCACCCCCACTGCTCCCCTCCTCCAGCCACCCCCCACCCCCACTACTCCCCTCCCCAGCTGCCCCCACCCTCCTGCTCCCCTCCCCCCCCACCCACACATACCCACCCCTAACCCGAACACTAACCCTAGCTTCCCTTCCCCAGCCGCCCTCACCCCCTCTGCCCCACCCCCCGGCCATCCCACTCACCCTCCAACCACCCGCATCCCCCCTGTCCCTCCCCTTTGGGCCACCCGCACCCCTCCAACCACCAACAACCAAAACAGCTGGAGAGAGAGAGAGAGAGGGATATAGAGAGAGAAAAGGGGAGAGTCACGTACCAGAGAGGGAGGAGAGTCGCCGGAGAGAGTGAGAGTCACCAGAGAGAGTGAGAGCGCCGGAGGGGAAGAAGAGAGAGTGGAAGAGTAAAATGGGGGGAAATAAATCGTTGGGGGGAATATAATTAGAATTTAGCGACGTTAATACTACCGTCGCTAAATTAGTCGCTATTAGCGACGTCAGAGCGACGTTTCGCGACGACTAGCTCATGTAATTAATATATGTCGTTGTCACGTCGCTTATTTCGTCGCTAGTAGCGACTATTAGCGACGTTTCAATAAAACGTCGCTAATGTACACAATTTAGTGACGTTAATAGAACGTCGCTAAATTTATGTCGCCACTTTAGCAGATTTTAGTAGTAATCTTTCTGAAAGTCGATAACAGAACCAATATTGGTCTCCTTTACCTTGTCGACATACCAAAATGAGTCGGTGTAAGCTCTAACGTCATCTCCGTACATTTCTTGGTGCACCAGCCTAATGTCATGGTATGATTGCTCGTAGGTAAGAGATAAACCGTAGTCAACCTTGAATTCATCGACAAATGATTTTGTCGACTTTTTAGGATCCATCCGACCAATGTCACTAACTAAACTTTTCACAAATTTTGCTGGAACAATTAGATTACCTTTATCCATATAGCAAGCTCCACAATTGTGTTCTCCTATATACCTTTTCACCTCAAAAATTTGATTATCTTTCGAAATAGATATAGCATGGAAGCTCCATAAACAAGCATGGGTCTTATAATTTTTGCACCAAACGGTGTTCCTCCCCAGCTCAGATTTTAAAATATGGAATGGATGACGAGATTCAAAACATACCTTCCTAACAGCGTGCCTAACTTCTTCAACACCATTTAGAAAGATCTGACCAACGCCGGTAATTGATCCATACCACATATCCGATTTTCTCTTCTTTACTGTCTCAGTTGAGCCCTCATAAAATTCTACTACTCGTTTATTCTTTACAGTAGGAGAACATTTACTCAAGAACTAACAGAGGAAGACGAAGGTCCCATGAGAGTGCTTTGACAAGGAAAAGATGTCGATGAAGAACATGGAGAGTATACTTGCTCCACAAATAGATTAAAGCTCACGTCATGGGTACCATGGAAACCCCCAACCAATGACCGAAGCCAAAAATCACTGTCAACGTACAGTTCAGTCCCATTGGAATGCAAAAACTTCAAACGAAAGAAAGTGGATCCAAAGAAGTCCATCGATCGCACACTTGATACTTTAAAAATTCTACGGTACTTTCGTATGTGACACGGCAGGAAACTATGTCTCCCTTGAAACAAAGATTAACTAAACAACTTGAATACATTCCCCCTTCTGATAACACAAAACAGAAGAGGTCACAAACAGGACAACACATTTCTGATCATTCTCCGTCTAAAACTAACAGAGAATGATTATTATCCGTCTAAAACTAACTGAGAATGCCATTCTTCGTGTTAAATTATACGAAGAATAGTCATTCCAGTGTTTTAACGCATGAGAATGACCATTCTCCGTTTATTTTAAAATAGAGAATGTCATTCACCGTATTACATTACAAGGAGAAGTTCATTCTCCATGTTAAATTATACGAAGAATGGCATTTCCAATGTTAAAACACATGAGAATGTCATTCTCCGTATAATTTAACACGGAGAATGCCATTCTCCGTTTTATATTAAACGGAGAATGATATTCCCGTGTTAAAACACATGAGAATGATCATTCTCCATCTAAATTAATATGGAGAATGCCATTCTCCTTTTCTACTAAACGAAGAATGACATTCCTCGTGTTACAACGCATGAGAATGATCATTCTCCGTCTAAAACTCACGGAGAATAATCATTTTCAAGGAAATTGGCCATTCTCCGTCCAGAACTAACGGAGAATGAGCATTCTCTGTCTAAATATGACGGAGAATGCTCTTTCTCTGTGACAAGGGAACGGATGATGACAATTCCAGTCATATTAACACGGCAAATATCATTCGCTTTCATATTCTCATAAAAGAACGAGATTAAATATTTCTCTAATCGTTTTTCAGTTGTAAATCTTCATAACAAATTCAAATTCAACTAAAAATTCGAGATATGAGAAGATGATGAATAAATTTCTACATATCTGAATTTTCACCTTGTTTTAAGATTAATAAAAAGAAAAGAATAAAATCTTCTCTCCATAATTGACCTAATTATCGGAAAACTTCAAATCTCTCCACGATGATGATGATGATGAGCGATGATGAGCGAACGATGATCAAAGTTCGACTGAAGAAAATTACAGTGAACTACGAACGATCTTTGCGATCTCTGCTAAAGATGAGAGCAATGGAATTTAGATCTCTCGTGAAGAAGAAGAAGACAAAAATCGCAATCCAAATCTGACTTTTTAATTCAAAATCATATATATATGACCAAATTTGCGCGAAGGGGTATTTTTGGTACTATGAAAATATCAATTCTGTAAATATATAGCATCTAAAGGGAATCTTTGAATATTTGACGTAGAATTATATAATTCTGGGCATTTCATAAAACCCATCCTGTCGGTAGATTTTTCATACAACCCAACCCCGAAATTGGGTTTCTCAGCAATTTCCAATTTATTTTACCTTTTTTCACTTACAATTTCTTCAATCTTTTCACTACCACAAATATAGTAACCTACTTTTATGACTCTATGTCCGTGGTACACTCTCTCTATATATAGCTCATACTTCATATTATATCTTCCAAATAACATATTAGGTTGTATCAATGAACTTTTTCTCCAAATAAAAAATATTCTACTTTTTTCTCCAAATAAAAAAAATTCTTGTATATGGAAGTCTTCTCCTGCATTTGCATACACTAGCAAATTCGAGGGTGGAGTATGATTAGATTCGGAGTCACACAAGAAGAAAAAAAATGCCAAAAAAACGTTCTTAAAAGATAAGAATAATAAAGATTTCTGAAAAAAAATGAAAACATTTTTTTTAAAACGACTAAAAAATTGAGAAAAAAATGGAAAAAGAATATTCTTAGAAAAACTAAAAAGATAAATAAAAAAACAAAAAAACAAAAAATCATTCTTAAAAGATAAAAATAATATAATGAAAAAAATTGAAAAAAAAACTACAAGATACAAGTACAAATACATTGAGATCATAATTGCAATAAACGAATATATATATATATATATATATATATATATTATATAATATAATATATATATATATGTATATATATATATATATATATATATTATATTATATATATATTTTATTATATATATATATATATATATATATATATATATATAAAATATATATATATATATATATATATATATATAATATATAAAATGATATTTTTTAATATATATATATATTATTTATATATATAATATATATATATATATTATATATAGATATATATATATATATATATATATTATATATAATATATATTATATATATATATATATATATATATATGGTCATTTTATAATACATCCCATGGAAAAAGATGTATCGATACATCCCAAATCTGAACCATTGGATGTTGATCCAATGGTTCAGATTGAATAATAGAGTAGAAACATCATTTAATGTTGATTTGACTCTTGACCTCTTGGTAACTTCCTATAGCAGGTCATTCTTCACTTCAATGAACATCCTAAATTAACTCATATTTACTCTCTTTCGTCCATCCAATTTAATATTTTGTGCATTTACGTATAAATTTTGTAAAAATAATTGTGCATCTACGTATAAATTCTGTAACTTTTTTGTTATAAAACTACAGGCCGTGGTGGTGGTGGTGGTGGAATGAGAAATGTAGATGAAGAAGGAAAGAAGAATCGGTCCGGTTCGCTCGGACGTCGTCGAACTCTCCTCGAACAACGAGGAGTACCAGCGGTGCCGCTCCTGCAGGCTCCCGGCTTAGTAAATTTTATTGTCCATGCCATTGTCAAAAATTTTATTTTTCATCTAACAATTTAATATTTTGATTATAAAGCTACAGGCCATGGTGGTGATGGTGAACGGAGGAAACCTGCTTCTGAGGTCGGGCGGATCATCTGCTCACATATTTTTAAAAAGAAAGAAATCTGTTTTTGTTTTTTAACGATAATATTTTTTACTTTTCTAATGATAATATTTTCGAAGAGAACGGTTTTTTTTTGTGTTGTGACATTTTGTCATATTAAACATCTTTATAATATTTACAATATTTTTATTATCATTTACCAAAGTATATTCGAATTTTTACGTTAACAAAGTATGGTACATTTAGGACGAGGAATGACCATTCTCCGTGCTTTTAACAAGTATGGTACATTTAGGATGGAGAATGTTCAAGTATCTCATTCATTTTTATCAAATATTTACAAATTTTTAATATCATTTACCAAAGTATATTTATTTAATATTAAAGCATGTTGAAGAAAATCTGAATATCATTTAATCAGGCTTCCACTATATGGCTGCACAAAATAGGGTGACGAAAATGTTTTTTTGAGAGTGTTTGAATATAATTAACCTACTATCCAAGAGAATATTTCTTACATTACATACTTTGCTTCAACAATAACAAGGGATGAACAGACAGAATTACATTATGCATTACACTGACATCGAATTCATACTGATGGCATCGATGTACAGATTATTTACAGAAAGCAAAAATATTTCAATCAAATAAAGTTTTAGTGATCCCAGGAATGCATCTGGAATGAGGCCAGCTGTAAACCCTAGGAATGCACCCAGGACTCATGAAATCTGCGAAGGCCATCTGCAAATCGAAGGAATACACCAAAAATCAAAATCATCTGTGAAGGCCAACTACAAATCAAATAAACGCTTCAACCAAACAAATCATAATCAAATTAAGTATACTTCATTTCAAGTCCAATAAACTACATAATCCACGTTAATATAATCTGCCCAATCCACGTTAATAATTCAACATAGAACCTGCATAATTCATAATACAATAATCCAAACAAATATCAGACCTACTCTAAATTCAAGATCATATTACATTTTCCAAACAAATTACGAACCATGTACCGCAACGATGCTTAGTACAAGCGAAAAGTTTAGTCTTACAATATTTCAAACACAAAATCTAGTTTGACCGTCAAGATCAACAAATATTCAGGACCATATTACATTCAAATATTACTTCCAAATTGAAATAAAAGTTTCAAAAGTCAAAATATGAATCTTTATCTCTATCTCCATCTCCATCTTCTTCTTCTTCTTTTTTCTTCTTCTTCAAAATATCCTTCACCTACACGTTAAGGATGGAATAAAAAATTATAGTCAGTATGGGACTCACTGTATATATAGAAATGACATCCAGAAACATAAATAGAAGTATCAAAGTAAGGGCTAGCATTAGAGTGTCAATGTGCACAATGTGTATTTTTACATAAGAGTATCAATGTGTACACTACAGGTTCTAACATTAGAGTATTAATGTGCACAGTGCGAATTTGTGATGCGACCCATTTTGTATCTATCACTGAGTAGTGAGTAAACTTTCCAGTTAGCTCAAGTATTAGGTTACTCTCAAGGACTCTCTCGTGTCAGGATACCAAGCAAGTTTAAGTGCCTGGCTTACCCTTAAGTACAACCTATATTAGCAGTGTGCTCATGCTTACAATACCAAATATCACTGACTGAGGAGTGTTCCAGCTCAGTCTTAACTCTAGTATCAGACATACATTACATGCCTTGAGGTATTTCCACTCTGTACAGCATTGGACCATCATGTTCAGTCCTAAATCACCATTTAAGGGTACAATTGGGCAATACGTAACACCCCAGTCCCAAAATACGTAGGACTAGGTACATAGACATGCCAGCTGTATACATACGAAGTATACTCCAATATATGAAACCTCGTATGAATACATAAGCTGTAAAATGCAGTAACCAAGAGTAATCTAATCTCATCCACAAATATAAGAATAAAATGTCATATAATGATAATGAATTGTCATTGATACATATAGTTGGGCGGAGACAAATCTACTACCAACTATGAAAAGAATTACAAGATATACAAAAAATAATTTTGGCTAGCGAAGCGAAGACGATCCAAGTGCAATCACCCTCGAAGAGAATAGCGATGATCACGGCTAGAGCTAGAACACCTGCGAAAGACAATAGCACACACCTGGGAAGATAACCAGGTCCTCAGAGGGACATAACAAGACACATAATATCATGCCATATAAACGGAATAAATATTGCTCAAATAATAAGTCAATTGAATTATAACATGGTCCAATACACACCTATTGAACTAGCGTACCATCCTCCCAACCAAACAAGGACAGGAGATGGTAAACTAATTCATGGTGACGTATCTTTCCATGCTATGAATCTAATATGGTATCCGGACCCCAACAAGGTTCAATACCTTCTTATCGAAGTAGTAAGTCACACCTACAACCAAACAAGGACAAGATGTGAGGAACTAATCTGCATAAGTTATTGTTCCAAGCCACGGTCAGATGCAAGTACTCAAACCAAAAGTACTTGTACCTAACTGATAAATGTAGCCTAACCAGTCTAAGTGAATGCAGTTTTAAGAACAGTTCATGGTCGCATGACTACCGGTCAAGTTAAAAAATACCAATGCAGTACCTCAGTAGCGAGTCACAACCATATACAATTCCTTAGTATCGAGCGAGTCTATAGCATATAGTCTACCTATCGTTCCTCAGAGCGAGCAGTCTACGGTAGATAGGGTGGTAGTCAACTTCCAATCATGTTCTCCCCCCCAATGCTAACTCATAACTGCTAAGTCTTCTAGCATGCAATTCTATTAGCAGTTATTTCCAAATGCACGGCTTATACGTACTGGTGGCCAGCCAATCACGCATGTCCGCGTCCTATATGTGACTCACAACAACGTGATATAATTGTGTCAAGGCCTATGAATGCACACACAAGGTGGTCCCTTAAATCTAGGTTTAATGTGTAAGAAAAATAATACATAGCAGGAGAATATAAATGAACAGTAAGTTCTAACAGATGCCATGTATCACAGTTTATTTTGCAAAAAAAATAATGAACAATGCATGAAATATGAGCTAAATAAATAAACATAAATGGTAAGGTGTGTTGCCTGAGGTCCTTGCTGGTGAAACCGACAATCCCGTTGGGTACAGAATAGTTACAGGGCTACACAAGATAAACTCAGACAATGTGACAAACTTCTAAAATAAAAACCAAAAATAAAATATTCTGAAATTTTTTAGGAAAAATATATGATATTATTTTTCTGTCAGTATTCCGAAACTTCAAACGGATCGTGATTCTGATTCCTGGTTCTCCAGAATCTCAAAAACACTAAAACGTGTCAGATTTCGGACCACTGACACTCCACAAATTTTTCAAAAAATTAAGTTCCGAATTTATGAAAATATAATTTACACTCAGAAAATATATCTCAATACGATTCCAACAAAAAAACTAGAGGTCAAAAGGAGTCCGTAGTTGGGAGTTATGGTCATTCGAAGTTGCTACAACCTTTGAAAATTGAGGCTGAATTTATGACGAAAAAAGAGAGAAATTTTGAAAGGATGGTTTGAAAGATGATTTGTGGTAAAATAATATGGAGGAGTACCTGCTATTTATAGGATGTGGGAATTCCCAATTAGATAAGAATTAGGATTCCTTTAAACCCAATTTAGATATTTCCTAATTTAATTTAAAAGCAATCAAATCCAAATCCAAATCCAAATCCAAATCCAAATCCAATTTAAATCAAATCAAATTCTCTTAGTTTAAAATCAAATCAATTAAATCCAATCTCAACTATAGATATTAATTTAATCTATTTAAATAAATCCAAAAATCAAATCAAGATTCAAATGGCCACAAAACTTCCAAATATATTTTTCAAAATACCAATAATAATAATTTTGAAAATAATAATTATTTTTAAATATTTTTTTGAATAATAAAATATTAATATTAATAAATCTCAAAAATTACATTTTTATTTAAAATAGACTAATAAATAATTACGAAATATATGTATGCACAAATATTCTTTACATAATTATGCTTTTCCTAGTATACAATAAAATATTATTTATGATTAATAACTGCTATAAACAAAAAGGCTTTTTATAGCAAGAATAATAATTATATAATATTTTGAAAGTGTATAATAAAATAAAAAAATATTTTTCTAAAATATGTACGCTCGCACATATTCGCACTTGACGAGCAACTACGAAAAATAAAATTTCGTGCACGACGTATAATACGACTATGCGACGTACAATACAAAATTTTAAATCAGTACCAAATTTAATAATAAAGAAAATAGTAGAAAATTTAGGGGTTTTACTCCTACCCAACTTAAAAGAATTCCGTCCTCGAATTAAGAATTAAGGAGGGGGTGAGAAGGCACAACAGTAGATAGGAGGGTTCAAAGAAGTTTATATGGTCGTAGTCTAGGTTGAGGGTATGATTAAGAGACGATTGTAATCACTCTTAAATTCAAGTGATTAGAAAGTCAAGATTGTAAATTTAGTGTCGAGGGAAAGGTCGAGTAGTTCAAGACAAAGATATGTTACATTGGGTGGTAATGGTCATGGTGATAGGACAGTTAGAGGAGTTTTAGTATGACGCTTTCGTCCTTCTAAAATAGGTGAAGGCGAACGCAATATAGAGTTCGAAGGAGGCGTTATCGAATACGAATACGTTGTTCAAAGGCAACCGAATAATTCAAAAGGAGTTGTCAAGGCAGTCGCGATGGGACTCTAGAGGACAAGTTTAGCTGTCCCCATCTACGTAGAACGATAGATAAAAGTGAACCAAAGTGCACTAGGTTGATCAGACCATCATGCACCGGTTCTGATTAGACCATATGTTAGTGGGTGCACCCAATAAAATATGTCATGATCAGGCTTGATAACGAAAACTTGCAAAACTGAAGCTACATTAGCAGCATGAGATAGTCAAAATATGAGCAAGGGAGGTTCTGATGAAGGAATTTTAAATAGTCCAAGCTCTTTTAAAATTAAGGCTCGCCCAAAGTTTGGGCCTATACAGTTGTTTTGGTTGACTAGCTAAGTTAGGGTCCTCTGAACTTATAGTCTAAGCAAACTTATCAACATGGGTCACAGGGACAAAGGCTTTGTTGGGCCGTGAAGTATTCTACCCAACTTACAAGAGTGAAACTAGTAATGGGATGGGACCATGGGTCAAGCAACCAAGATAAAGTACAACGCTAAGCATTAAGGAATTTAAGTAGAACAAAATCACATATTGGGTCGAAAGAATTGAGTCGAGGTTGAATCCTTATCCGTGGTCGAAAATTATCATGGTAAAGATTATAGTTTGGCCATTTTGACCATAAGGTCATATCAAGAAATAGAGTACAAGAGATGGGTTTTGGTGGGACATATATATCTACATGAAGGTGGACTTGTCTAGGTCTTACATATGAAATTTGTTGGAAGAAAAGTCTAGTGTTGTGCCCCAAATATCCAAGTCACAGTAAGGGACGCCAAAAATCAAAAAAATAGAAAGTAGGAGTTCACAAGGTGATAATTAATGCACAAAATAAAGAAGATCAAGTTAAAGCATGAAATAAAATTAATTAAAGAATCCAGTAAAAATACTAAGTTAGGGGCACAGTTCTAGAGAGAAGTATATCCTAAATGAATACAGTTAAGGAACCATTAAATCATTATTCAAATTGCAAGTGGGTTAGTAGGTCGCAATTAAAAGATCTAGAATTGAAGGAAGGTCGAGTAAGCCGAGTGGAAATACAGTCACATAGCTGGGTAGATGACTAACAACACTTGTGTATATACTACTATCATGGTCATGGGTGACATGGCAATTAGTGTGGAATACTTAGTAGGGTATCTTGGGGCCTACCATTAAAATTTAACTCAAGTTTACTCCAAAAGTTTCAAAATTAAACTTTCAAAAATAAACCACCAGAATTTGTATTCACTCCAAGCCGTTCAAATTCATCATAAAAATTTAAATCACTCTCATAAATCTCAAAGAAATTTTATCACGTTACTCTAACCTTTTCCAAAATTAACGTTTAAATTCAACTATTTAACTCAAGAGTTCATAATTTACGAATCCATAAAATTTTTCACAATCAATTAAAAATTTAACACTCTAAAATTTTAAATAACTCATAATAAAACTCTTAGCATATTAAAAGCAATTTAAAAATTTAATCTCAATGCTCTCATCAATTTTTAACTTCTATTCATGCTAAGTTATTCCAACAAAATCACAACTTCTAAATGGTAACTTCCTTTAATCAATCAAAATAACTTTCCATCACATCCTTCGAAATTCTCCCAAAATTTTTAAATTAGCAATCTCACATTAAACTAAATTTTCAAATAATCTTATCAGTCAAAATCCCTTTTTTTTAACCAAAAAATCTAAATAGATTTGTAATCCTCAATCATCGGACACCATTTAAAATAAAAATTTCTCAAAAATTGTTTTCATAACTTTCAAATATTTTAAACCAAAATTTACCGTCATTACTTCCACTTAAAATTCAAAATTTACTAAACACGAAAATTGTAAGCTGTACAACTCAAATTTAAATAATTCCTATGGCCATTTTTAAAAGCTAAGATCATTTTCAAACCAAATTTATAACTGTTCAAAGGTGTATAACTATAATACAATAATTCATAAACATCAAAACTCGAAAATCAAATAAATTTTATATTTGTTCAAAGATGTATATCTATCACCCAAAATTCATAAATATCACAACTTGAAAAGCAAATCCATTTTATACTTGGGCAAGGATGTATAACTATAATCCAATAAATATCAAATCTTGAAAATCAATCAATTTCTTAAACCAAGTATGAAATTCTATAAATCCTCTGGTGTTTACTATTTAGAAATCTCAGGGTTAAAACTTTTCGTGTAATACCCTACTTTACTAATTACAAACCATTAAATCACACTAAAAGCTTTTTTTTAAACTCAATTAGTCTTGAATGTATTCCAATTGCCAATATAACCATTCTAGCCATGTGTTTGACCTATGAGCATATACTAGTGTAGTCATCTTCCTAGTTGATACTAAGCACGAAAATATGAATCGAAGGTAGAAAGGAATCAAGCAAGATGCAGTTCAAGGAAGTCGAACGAGAGTTCGAAATTTGAAGCCAAGGGAAGAGGTCAAGCTATGGATGAGATTCCTAGATTCTAATCCTATGTTGCAGGCTCACATCGGTACAATTACGTAACCGAAATGACAAATTTGACCTGTATGGGCCACCACAAAAACATGTAACGCCCAGTCCTAAAATAGGACTAGGTACATAGACATGCCAGCTGTATACATACGAAGTATACTCCAATATATGGAATCCTTGTATGAATACATAAGCTGTAAAATACAGTAACCAAGAGTAATCTAATCTCATCCACGAAATATAAGAATAAAAGATGGCATATAATGATAATGAATTGTCATTGATACATATAGTTGGGCGGAGACAAATCTACTACCAACTATGAAAAGAATTACAAGATATACAAAAGAATAATTTTGGCTAGCGAAGCGAAGACGATCCAAGTGCAATCACCCTCGAAGAGAATAGCGATGATCATGACTAGAGCTAGAACACCTGCGAAAGACAATAGCACACACCTGGGGAGATAACCAGGTCCTCAGAGGGACGTAACAAGACACATAATATCATGCCATATAAACAGAATAAATATTGCTCAAATAAATAAGTCAATTGAATTATAATATGGTCCAATACACACCTATTGAACTAGCGTACCATCCCCCCAACCAAACAAGGACAGGAGATGGTAAACTAATTCATGGTGACGTATCTTTCCATGCTATGAATCCAATATGGTATCCGGAACCCAACAAGGTTCAATACCTTCTCATCGAAGTAGTATTATCCTACAACCAAACAAGAATAAGATGTGACGAACTAATCTGCGACAAGTTATTGTTCCAAGCCACGGTCAGATACAAGTACTCAAACCAAAAGTACTCGTACCTAACGGATAAAGGTAGCCTAACCAGTCTAAGTGAATGCAGTTTTAAGAACAGTTCATGGTCGCATGACTACCGAGTCAAGTCAAAAAATACCAATGCAGTACCTCAGTAGCGAGTCACAACACCATATACTATTCTTCAGTATCGAGCGAGTCTATAGCATATAGTCTACCTATCGTTCCTCAGTAGGCGAGCGAGTCTACGATAGATAGGTTGGTAGTCAACTTCCAATCATGTTCTTTCCGCCCAATGCCAACTCATAACTGCTAAGTCTTCTAGCATGCAATTCTATTAGCAGTTATTTCCTAACGTACGGCTTATACGTATGGTGGCCAGCCAATCATGCATGTCCGCGTCCTATATGTGACTCACAACAACGTGATATAATTGTGTCAAGGCCTATGAATTCAACACACAAGGTGGTCCCTTAAATCTAGGTTTAATGTGTAAGAAAAATAATACATAGCAGGAGAATATAAATGAACAGTAAGTTCTAACAGGTTATGCCATGTATCACAGTTTATTTTACATAAAAAAATAACAATACATGAAATATGAGCTAAATAAATAAATAGTAAATGGCAAGATGTCTTTCCTGAGGTCCTTGCTGGTGAAACCAACAATCCCGTTGGGTACAGAATAATCACAGGGCTACACAAGATGAACTCAAACAATGTGACAAACTTCTAAAATAAAAACCAAAAATAAAATATTCTAATTTTTTTAGAAAAATATATGATATGTATTTTTCTGTCAGTATTCTGAAACTTCAAACGGATCGTGATTCTGATTCCTGGTTCTCCCAGAATCTCAAAAACACTAAAACGTGTCAGATTTCGGGCCACTGACACTCACAAATTTTCCAAAAATTAAGTTCCGAATTTATGAAAATAAAATTTACATTCAGAAAATATACCTCAATACGATTCCAACAAAAAAAATGGAGGTCAAAAGGAGTCCGGAGTTGGGAGTTATGGTCATTCGAAGTTGCTACAACCTTTGAAAATTGAGGCTGAATTTATGACAAAAAAAAGAGAAATTTTGACAAGGATGGTTTGAAAGATAATTTGTGGTGAAAATAATATGGAGGAGTACCTGCCTATTTATAGGATGTGGAATTCCCAATTAGATAAGAATTAGGATTCCTTTAAACCCAATTTAGATATTTTCTAATTTAATTTAAAAACAATCAAATCCAAATCCAAATCCAAATCCAAATCCAAATCTAATTTAAAGCAAATCAAATTCTCTTAGTTTAAAATCAAATCAATTAAATCCAATCTCAATTATAGATATTAATTTAATCTATTTAAATAAATCCAAAAATCAAATCAAGATTCAAATGGCCACAATAACTTCCAAATATATTTTTCAAAATACCAATAATAATAATTTCGAAAATAATAATTATTTTAAATATCTTTTTGAATAATAAAATATTAATATTTATAAATCTCGAAAATTATATTTTTATTTAAAATAGACTAATAAATAATTACGAAATATATGTATGCACAAATATTCTTTACATAATTATGCTTTCCTAGTATACAATAAATATTATTTATGATTAATAACTGCTAAAAACAAAAAGGCTTTTTATAGCAAGAATAATAATTATATAATATTTGAAAGTGTATAATAAAATAGAAAAAATGTTTTTCTAAAATATGTACGCTCGCACATATTCGCACTTGACGAGCAACTACGAAAAATAAAATTTCGTGTGCGACGTATAATACGACTATGCGACGTGCAATACAAAATTTTAAATCAGTACCAAATTTAATAATAAAGAAAATAGTAGAAAATTTAGGGGTTTTACACAATATCAGTGCAAGTATCAGAGCATCAAGTAGCAGAAGTATCAGTATAATATTAACTATTCGGTTTAGCTGAGTATTAGAGTATCAATTAGCAGAATATCAGTACAATATTAACTTTTATTGTAAATTATTTATAGTGCCAGAGCATCAAGTAGCAGAGTATCAGATTATCAAGGATATCCAGAGTATCTTTGATTTAAGACCATGTGCTTCTGTCCTAGAGTATTTAATGTAAATATAGGGGCTAAAAGTTTTAATATATCCTTAAGCATCAGAGATGAAGATTCGGTTTAGCTGAGTTGAAGCTCACAAGTGTATACAATATACACAACAATAACTGGATTGGGGCCTTAATTCAAATTCAAATGATTCTATGAATTCCTTCTTTGTGATGATACTAATATCGTCCTATTAGCAAGTATATACAGTTAGAAAGCAAACCTAGAGGTTAGATAAGAAAATAATATAACATGGATAGCTAGATCACTTAGTAACAGAGTATAAATGTGTATATATGTGTCCTTCACATATTAGAGTATAAATGTGTATATTAGATTACGGAATCATCAAGAGTAGCAGAATAAGAGAAAAAAATGCAAAGTAGCACCAGTTGGGGCTAGCCCAATTAACCATCTTCACGAAAGAAGGAAAATCTTATTCTTTGTCAACAAATTCATCCTCTATCTGGTTAATCTTATCCAGAATCAATTTTTGGTTGTCGGATATAGTCTTTATCTCTTTGAAGACATTCTCAAAGTTTGCAGCAACAAAATTGTATAGATCATCAACCTTGTCCTTAGTGTTTGAGATTCTATACGTTGATGGTTTGCTTGCTGCTGCTGCCCTTTTCCAAACATTCGAGTGTAGGTTAATTTTCTCATAGGCCCTTTGTTTTTAATATAAACATCCCCTACTAAGCTTGGAAAAGAATGTTTACTAGAATTGAGCATACAAATCCCCCGAAAGGGAGGGCTGTCCTTGCAGTTGGTTTTCCCCCGAGATGCATTATTCTACTGAACATGGAAGAACATATATCCATCCTTTTTTCCCATATAATAAATAAATTTTACTCTCTCGGGATGGATGAAAAACTCATGTCCAGTAGGGTTGAGTGTTTGAGATACGTAGGCATGCAAAAATTTATACAAAGTTTTTAATTAATCTTTGTATACATTTTGAGGGGTCTTGGCACCCATTGATACACTAGTAATCTCATGAATTACATTCCCCATGGAAACATTATCAATATCTTTCATATCCTCAGGAACTGGATCAAATCCATAAAATTTATTGATGACAATAACATTTACCCTAATCAGTTTTCTCTCAGAAACACCAGTTGTTGATCCTCTTCTTTTTCTTTAATTTCAGCCCGAAGATTTGAGTAAAATTTCTTACTATTGTTTGGGAGATTTTCCCAAGACAAGATTTGTTTAGTTTTTTCAATTGAATTTCAATATATCCAGGAAAGCTTCGTCTTCGACATCGCCATCTTAATTGATCTTTCAGGCATAACGGCCTTTTTTTGAAATATTTATTGTAAGTCTTCTTAGATTTAGAGTATGTAAATTTTTTTACCTCCTCATAATCCTGGGACTTATTTGATGATAGCTCTTCCTCTTCATCTTCTCTTCTGATGAGGATCCAGAATCCTCAGAGTACGCTGATGACTCTGTACCGTTGCCACCTTAGCCTTCGCTTTAGTACGCCTTTGATCTTCATAAGTTGAGTCTTCCGACGACTCTGTATCGAAGATAGATTTTCTGGCCTTTGTCGAGCAATGAGTTTTTTAGCCTTTTTACAGGTGGCTTGGCTGCTTTCGCCTCTGCCCTTTCGGCCTTTGCTCTAGCGGCCATAATCTTGGCTTTCGCCGCCCTTGCAAGTTCTGCCCTTGTGGCATGTATCGTATCCTTTGTGGATTCTTTCCATTCGGAGACGGTCGTTGTTTCTTCGACGACATTTTGATAATTTTAAACAGTTTTGGAAGGATTTGGAGAGGGTTTCAAAAAAGAAGAGGGAAAGGTACAGTAATTTGAAAACCCTAACAATCGGTTGTTGTAATTAACATCCACAATGGAACTAGTTTCAAGTACTATCTGACATTGGAAGTGGGAACCTATGAGTAGTGTCGAGTCTCAAATTTTAAGAGCACGATACTTTGGATTTTGAGACCCAAATTTGAAAAACTAATTTGTATGTACATGAAAAGAGTATAAGACACTCAAAGTTGTCTTTTATTTTTTTTTGTATATACTTAGAAAGAACTATTTACAAAACTAAAATATTGAAATACTAAAAGCCAGATATTGTAAGTACCTAACTACCCCTAATAGAATATATTACTTCTTGTATTGGAATAGACATGTAGGGAAAATATTTTATTTCCATTGAAAATATTTTTTTTTCATTTTCAGTAAGGCTGTATTTGATTGGCTTTTTTTCTATGGAAAATATTTTCATCACAAATTTTCCACCAATTGTAGTGTTTGGTAGCTTATATTTTCCATGGAATTATTTTCCAAAAAGCTATCATTTTCCATATTTTCTTCTAAAATGGTGGAAAATGAAACTTATCCAACCCATAGAAAAATATAATTTTCCATGAAAAATAACTATTTTCGTGGAAAATAATGACAATCAAACACCAAAATTACGTATTCCAAGGAATTTTTTTAAAATTCTATGGAATCTTTTTCCCAAGAAAATAATTTCATGTAATTAATTTATTTTCCACATATTTTTCACCTTGCAATCAAACACACAATATTTTTATACTGGTTTTTGTAATTAAAATTATTACTTAAAAAATAAATAAAATAATTATCGTTGAATGATGGATTTGACGACAAGAACTTGTCGCTGACAGCGTAATCAATTGTATGACATAACAAGACTTGATGGGTCGGCAGCAGAAACCAAATTTACTTAGCAAAATAATATATTTTATTGAAATCCCAGCTTCTTCGTCGGAACATTCTCCGACGAGGGAGACAAGAGGAGGAAGAAGTAAACTGAACAAAAACGAATAAAAAAAAAAAGAAGAGGTCTAGGTAGACCCCTTACTGGCCTCACGAAGGACCTTTACAAAGTCCTCTAGGATGTGCAAACCTGTACGATGGAGGAGGCGACGTAGGCCTTCCCTCTTCTCCAGAGTCTGCCGTTCCTCCGGAGTGATCGACAGTATGTCGAAGTTGGGCGCCGGATCGAGAGGTTGAGTAATGACCTCAAGGGACAACCCAAAGGAGGAGATAAGTCAGCAGCCTCGGCAAGCCAATCCATTTTTGGCTGCCTCTTCCGTGCTTCAGCAGCCGCATAACTCTCTGGCCAAGGTTCCCAACCTAGAGATTTTTTTGGAGCCATGTTTAATGTACAACCTACCATATGAATGGGGATACAAGTAGTTATATATACACGTTTAACCGACTCTTCATATTCCTAATTGGGAAACATGGGGTATTCAATTTGACTTAAATAAATATCGAGTACTACCATTTTTATCAAATATAAGTCTTAGTTTAGTTGATTGTGCTATTTGGCTTTTACATGGAAGGCTTATGTTCGAGTCTTTGTGTGAGTTCTGTAGAAGTTTTCTATTGTTATCATTTTTGGGTGTTATTATATGTTTTTAACAAAGTATGGTACATTTAGGACGGAGAATGACCATTCTCCGTGATATTAAAACGGAGAATGGCCATTCTTCGTGATTTTAACACGGAGAATGGCCATTCTCCTGTATTTTAATACGGAGAATGACAATTTCCCGTCAATTTAAAGAATGATAATTCTCCATAATTTTAACACGGAGAATGGTATTGACGGGTGCATTGGCTAGTGCTCCATTGGGCGCATCAGTACGAGGCACATGGTGTTGACGAACACATCTGCTGTATGGCTCGTCTGTTGAGTTCTTCGAGGCATTGATGGCTCTCTGACTTGGCAGAATTCGAAGGGGCAGATTCATTAGCATTAATACAAATTCATTGAATTAAATTCGAAGTGACTGCCACTTGGCGCATGAGTACGAATTACCCTTGCCTATAAATGGCAGCAGTATAGGAGGGTTTGTTCTCGTTTCACTTAGATTTTCTTCTGGAGATAGACTCGACCGATCCTCCTTCTTGGCAAGACGCTTTTTTTGGGTTGTCGATCTCCTCGTTCGAAGAAGCTTTGGTGGTGAACTCCTTTAGAAGACTGAGATATGCCGAGTGAGCTGTCCGTGTTTGTGCACTTCATCTACTGTGTTGGTTACTGGGTTCGGGATCGCTGGCCTAATTTTTGTTAGGTGGAAGAGCCATAGGCTGTCGAAGGTGCCTGTTGCATCCAAAGATCGAGGTAGACGTGCCTAGGTTTTTATTAGGCTGGAAGAGCCCTAGGATTTGGGTTGATTACTAACCCATACTCTGTCGAAGCGCTCACACGTTGACAAGAAACTGATTCGCTCTGACGATGCACGGTGATGCGCATACTAAGATGTTGAAGTGATGTGCCTAGCTGAGACACTAGAGAGATGCGCTAGCTGAGGAACCATAGAAATGTGCCTAACTGTAGCTTTTAGGCTTTTTTTTGTAGTAGGATTTTTTATAGTAGTTTTGGACATGTAATAGACTTTTATATGTAAATAAAAGTCAAACTTTTTGTGTCTCTATTCTTTGCTGTTTCATTGTGCCAAGTGTTCTGTTGAGTTTCTTCGGAGAATGGCCATTCTCTGTCTATAATACGGAGAATGACCATCTCCGTCACTTTAACACGAAAAAAGGTCATTTTTCGTCAAATTTAACATAGAGAATGGAAATTCTCCGTTAATTTAACAAGAAGAATAACAATTCTCTGTGATATTGACACAGAGAATGACCATTCTCCAGCATTTAACACGGAGAATGGACATTCACCATGATTTTAACACGAAGAATGGTCATTCTTCAAAATTTTAAGACGGAATGGCCATTCTACATATTTTTGAAACGGGGAATGGCTATTCTCCTATATTTTAGGACGGGAAATGGCCATTCTTCGTGATTTTGACACAGAGAATGGCCACTCTCCGTGGTTTTAACGATGTAAATGTAATTCAAAAATAATTTTATTATAAAAGATATATCAGACATTACAAAAGACGTCGACACGAAGAAGAAAACAAACAAATGATATAGAAAGAAGTTCTTAGTCCAATGACATTGTTGTTTTACAATGTCATTGCTAGGTTGGTAGTGTTACATATTCGCTTGAAAACAACTTCTTAGCCCGTCCCAACCTCTTAATTGTAATCTCATGGTGAATTTCATCATCATTTTCTTTCGATATTTCGAAGGGAGCAGTCATCAAGCACTTCATGTAAAGTGTCGTGTATAAGAGACAGTTGGGTGCTAGTTATTATGGGCATCGTGGAGGACAATTCAGCCCTGTGCTCTTATACTCCATCATCGCCGAGCATCTCTCCCTCATATCAACTTTTCTTCTGACGATAGGCTCTAAGGTCTTCTTCATTAATTTTGCATCCTCCTTGCCCTTTTCGTACGTGTTTTGCCTCAAGGAGTTGTAGTGTGTCTACTCGTAGGAGCTTAAGTTAATGTGAACAACGTATAGTGTTTGGAGGATTCATTAAAGAGTGGAATGAATAGCCACTCTATGTCGTCCTCTAAACTCATGATGAAGTCTTCTACATCTATTTTAAAAGTTTCAAGGGCGTCGACTGTTGTTTTCGGTTCAATGGCACGGAGAACGATGGACTGTTTCCAAAAAACAAAACAAATATTATGAATAAGTTTTTTACGTCATTTTTTATCGATGTACACATGAATATGGATTTTTCAGTTTTGATTCTTACTAATGTGTGGGGCATCATCAATGCAGACCACTTATGTTGCACGTCCTTTGAACTTAACTAGGTGTACCTTCTTGCATAGCCTTAAATTTCTCTCAGCTTTTTAATTATTATGTTGAGTATGAAAGTCTCCATGTCTTCATAGTTGAGTATGTCTTGTATGTCTTTTGCTGACAGGAGGACGGAAACTTCATTTTCTTCCTTTTTGGCATACTCGTGTATACAATATCACTACTGCACCTAAATTTAGTTTAGATTAAATTAATAAAGATTCTCAGGACATAATTGTGAAAAAGACTAGAAAGAAAAAGAAAAAAGAGCCATTTGCCGTCCAACTGACACGAAGAACGATCATTCTTCGGCCAACTGTCATAGAATGGCCATTCTCTATTATGAATTGGACGGAGATTGGTCGAGCTCAGAATACATACGTTAGACTCATCTTTCTTAGGAATACGATGTCCATGTAAAGCTTCTTCAGCTCTTCATCCGCATCCTTCCAAAGTACGAGGTCATCTCATTCCCTTAGTATATCACCCTTCCTCGCTAGTTCAGCCATTTTGGCGTCTTGTCCGGATTTCAATCCATCTGCTTATTTTTTCCTTCGACCCTGGGTTTGGGTTGAGATTTTGGTTTCGAGCGGCATTTATCTTCCGTTTTTTATTAGCCTCTGTTACTGTATTCTTCCCTAAGGGAGTAAAATCTTCATCGGCTAATGCCGCTGATGGTTTTCTGAACCTCTTTCCCCTCCATCCTCCTCTTCTTTTGACTTCTTTTGGAGCAGCAAGTTCAGCAGCTTGTTGTTCAGCAGCTGGTTGAGTCTCCTCAAGCTGCAATGCTGTAGCCATGGCTTCGAGATCAGTGATTGTAGCATCCTTTTTAATGGCTTCATTCTTCAATCATTCAACTTGCTTTTGAAGCTTGCTTTTCTCATTAACGAGCCTTTTATTTATTTCTCTGAGCTGCTCGGTTATTTGTACTGATATAAAAAAATAATGAAGAATGATGTCAATCAATATATACTTTAAAAAAAGAAGGAAAAAAGATCATTCTTGTGATCTTAACACTGGGAATGGCCATTCTCCGTACTCTAATACGAAGAATGACCATTCTTCGTGATTTTAACACGGAGAATGGCCATTCTCCAGCATTCTAACACGGAGAATGTCATTCTCCTGCATTGTAACATGGGGAATGGTCATTCTTCTGCATTCTAACACATTATTTTGACACGAAGAATGGACATTCTCCGTGATTTTAACACGGAGAATGGCCATTCTCCTGCATTCTAACATGGAGAATTACAAATCAGAACTTTGAAAAAAGAGAAAATTTTACCTTATGTCTGTAGCTCTTTAACCTTTTCGCTAACCTTTTCCTTCTCAGCAATAATATCAGATTTCTCTCTTCGCAAGGAGTCCAATTTCCACACCGACACCTCCATCGAGGTTTTTCTTTCAATTTGTTGGGCTCCTTGTTCCTCTAGCTCTTTAAGCTTTTTATGAAGTTTCTCGTTCTCAGCAAGAATCTAAGATTTCTCTCTTCGCAACTCCTCCATTTCATGCACCGAGCACTTCATCACAACGTTGACATCACGTGGTTGTGCTTCATATGCCTATAGCTCTTTAAGCTTTTCATGGAGTTTTTCATTCTTAGCAAAAATCTAAGATTTCTCTTTTCTCAACTCCTCCAATTCCTGAACCGACCCCTCCATCGCTGTGTTCATTTCAAGTTGTTGGAGTCTCTTTTGTTCAAAAATCTTTATAGTGCCCCGTCCCTACATCGTGCCCCATTTTTGTCCACGGGGTACGCAGAAAGAAAAACTGTCGCTATCGATTCGGTCGGGACCGATAGGTCGGAATCGGCCGAATCGGTCGAACGGAAATGATTGAATTAAGATCCTTTTCTCGTTATGGAAAGGCTTCATCGGAATCAATTCCCACATTCAGCAGGTTGCTTCAAGGATTGGCTCTGCGGCTGAGTCAGGAGAGACCTCCTGTTGCTCTGGTTTTCATGTCGCACTTGATTTGGCTTTGGCTTTGATTTTCATGAATGCATTTTTCGTAATGTTTTCAATGGATTTTCAAGACTTGTATTTTCGAACTTCGCATTCGTATTGAAACTTCTTGAATAACACAATGTTCTAATCAGTTGCTTATGCGATTGCAGGTATCGCGTAGGCGACATTTTGCCAACCAGTTCCTCGCCTGAAGCAAAGTCTAAGATGAGTGGCTGACCTTCTTCGCCTTGACCCTCTGTTTCAAAGTCAAACATGAAACAAAAACAAAATGATTGTCAACATAGTATAGAATCAAAGAAATCATGGTACGATTCTTCACGACATTCTTTCTATAAAACTGTTGTACGCAAAAACTGATACATGCTTTCTTATGTCATTTACTTAGCCTATGTAAATAGAAGAATGAATCGATTAAAGTTTATCACAATGTTACTATTTTCCATTAAAAACCAAAGACAGGTATTACAGAAATACTGAAATTGATTGCAAACTCGCTTGTACAAAGAAAAGCCTAGAAAGAAATCCTAGGAAACAATTTAAGTACAATTGTTTAGTTTTTGATTCTGGTAGGTGACGGTGGAGGCTCGAAAAAGTGCTATCAACTCTGCCTTACTCCGTGGACTATCTGACGCAGTCTTTAGCTCTTAAAAAAATTACCTTTTTGAAGGTTGCTAGCCTTTTGTAGGGGTGTGGCACCCTGCTATTTATAATGGTATGTATGTTGAGCCGTATAGCACGTAAAGACCCGTTCTTTGGCTGCCATCTGTCGATTTGTTAGGATTTTATTACAACAAATCTGGGTAGTTAAGACTTGGTCAGCCTGCCACGTGTCCTGTCGCAGGAATCATTTTGTTCCGCATGAGTCTCTCAATTTTCGACCATATGGGGCCGCACGAGACTCATGCCGCTTAAGTCGCAAACTTCCTTAGCCCACATATAGCTTAAGGATTTCAGCCACATAGATTCTGTATCTTGGCCGCATAATGCCCATACGGGCTTGGGTCACAGTCACCCTTGGCCGCATGAAGTTCGGAGATTTTGGGGCCGTATATGTTTGAGCCGCATAAGGTTCATGCGGCTTAGGTGACACTCCTTCTGGCCGCATGAAAGTGTATGAACCCTGCTTTTGGTGACGTCTCACGTCTTATCTTTTTCAATGTGTCAGAGCTGTCATTTTTGTCAGTTTTGACAGATCTTGTGAGCTTTATCAGGCGAACTGATCCTCTTGGCCGCATATCTTTCTTCTACGGCTGGTTGTCGATGGACCGCATAAGGCATTGAATCTGTCATACGGTTTTTCTTTATACGGACCTGTTTGGTCCAAAGTACATATACGACAATTTATGATCCATGAACCCCATATTTTCCATGCTTCTACAAGACCCCCTTCAAAGTTTTCAAATTGCAAATTTGGAAACTTTGAATAAGAATCATGGAGATATGTCAAGCCGTAGGGAGTCTTCCAGTCGCAGAAATTTTCGAGCCGTCGAGAGATTTCGAGCTGCAGGGAAATCTTGAGCCACAGGGAGACCCCATCAGCCTGCCAGCTGTCACTGCTGCATTTAATTTTCTTGAATCGATTTTGGATTTGGGTTCTTTTTTCGAGATAAAGTCGACGGTTACTAGGGATAAAATCCCCAAACGTCATCATTATCTTTAATGATCTCGAGAATCGAAGCGGCACTTTTTTAGAAACTCTATAAATAGGGGTTATTTTGAAGAGAAAATTTTCTCTTTTACCATCTTCTCTTTCGTCTTCGTCTTCCTGTCTCAATAGATCCAAAAGTTTCCAAGTCGACCGGTGCTGCGGCCAAAGGGAAGGAACTTGCTTCTTCGTCAAGAGCGGCGGGCTCTCCTTCATATCGTATATTTTATGCGGGCATGTGATATATCGCTTTCTGTTTTAAGCTTGGTCGATGCGTGCCTTATCTCAGTAGGACCACATGTGTTCTATATGATAGGTCCGTATGGGCTGAGTCGCATAAGCACTGCACATTCGAACCTGAACCGCATAAGTGACCCAGGACTGATCCGTCAGAATACTGCATAACTGTGCCGTATAAGTGTCTCTTGATTGAGCCGCATAGTCTCATGTTTTGAGCCGCATGAGCACTTCAGGACTGAGCCGCATAAGTGCTTCATAAGAGCCTCATGAATGAGCAGTAAGAGTACTTTTTGACTGAGCCGTCTAAGTGTCTCACGACTGTGCCGCATGAGCACTGTATGACCTAGCCGCATGCGTCTCATGTTCTTTACGTTGCTATGCCACGTAGGTTCTGTTTTGGCTAGGTCGCATGGCTGAAGGGATGAACTTCTTCTAACTTTGCTTCTTCTGTCCTTTACAGTGAACTTGCCCATAGCTCCATCGGGGGAGCTCTTGATAGGATATGTCCAATCTGCATTGGGTGTGAGATTTGACCAGATAGTCGAACACATGTCGACTCAGATCACCCGCAATCAACCTGAGGCCAGGTTAAGGGAGATCTGGAACCAATTATTTTTTACTTACTGAGTATGATGAATTTCGGGAAGCTAGGGGACATTCATCTGAAGCCCGAATTCTTGTTCGGAGATGCTATAGTTGTCTCGAACCCTCGTACCCTGGAGCTATTTGAGAACTGGGATTTTCTTTCCAACGGGCTATCGATTCATCTTCCTCCTCAGATGGAATGCCACTTCTCTCTGTCAAGTTTCAATATGGTGCCTATCGAGAGGCGGATGGCAGATCCCGTAACTCAGGACCGGCAAGCAAGCGGATGGCGGACCCCGTAACTCAGGACCGACAAGTAATCTTCGTAGGCAATATCCATTATAATAGATGAGTGCGGTCAGCGGTCACGACCAGGGAGTCGATCAGTTGTTTGTCGTCGAGCTAGCCCCTGGTAGTTTTATAAATAACCTGAGGCCCAATAACCGATTCTCTGAGGCCGACACCTTCCTAAACCAGATTGCCGTAAAGGATCATATCCCACGGGACTGTCACTACAGAATTGGATGTGTCGTTTCTCTCCATGGGTCAACTTGACGCTCTGGATTCTGTCGACTTATGGAGATACTTTACAGCAGCTCGGCCTCTACTATGCCACAAGGGGCACTTGCTATGCCTTCCTATGAACGCAATGCTGTTCATAGCGCTCCTCGAGATGTACAATCGTCGTACGGAAACTTTTATACACCTGCTGGGGAGATGGGCTCGCCCTTCACGAGATACATGACGTCTCCAAGTTGCCCTGGGGGATGAAGTTTATGAAGAGTATACTCCCATGAATGAGGAGTTTGAGGAATTAGAGTGGCGGTTTCCCGGGTTCCTTGCGTTTATCGGGAGGTGTTATGTCATCATAGCACTTGTCAACAAATGTCAAAGAAGAAGGATAAAGTTCTAAGGGGACCCTTCCTCACACCAAGGCCTGGGTTAGTTACTTGTTCGACCTTGGCGCCTCGGGCCGGGTTGTGCTTCGGAGCCCCCAGACTCATGCAGGAGTGGATGCTCAGGTGCAAAGCGCCAAGAGGACCAAGCTTCTGGTGACAGATTCGGAAGCCAGTCCGACACATTCAGCTACTTCTATCAAGATACCCAATCCTTGTCCAACAAAGCCATCTTGGCTGGGTTTCTGATGATATGGCTGAGGATCTGTGTGGTCTCGGGAGGTATTGGTTCGATTGAGAGAATCAGTCGCAACCTGATCCTCCCTGCTGTCAAGTTAGTTTTCGGAGGCAGGCTAGCTATACTCCCAGCCATGTGCAGCATCCATCGGGGTCTTCGTACCTTTGCGATCAGAACCATAGCTCGTGACATTACGAAAGATTTCAACCGAATTGAGCTACCCTATCATTATCTGATGGTGTGGCTGCTAATGCACTGCCCCTCTGATGTGACCTGGCCCTGAGGGGAACGCGGCGATTAACGATGCATTCATCTTTCAGTATCATGATATACCCTGGACCTGTTTGACCATGTTCGTATGTCGTGTTGCTCTCACACGGGTGGACAACTACTCTCTTTTGTGTCGGTCCCACCTTTTAATGACGAGGAAGTGAGGCGTCTTCATCTTGATGGCAGTATCGTGCCCCATTCTATCTGAGAAGATGTTCCGCTGGTTGCAGAATATCTATCCTGCACATCTGGTGTATCGCAACCGTAACGTTGCCTTCTTGGAACCTTATTTGCCCAGCCGGTACTCTAGACAATTCGGGTATTGCCAGTTATTTTTAGACAACCCGTCCTGCTTGGGTTATGAGGGAAGCGTCCTAGATGAATTCAGGCTTGGCATTATTACAGTGTTGTCTGTACTCAAACCATCTTCTCTCTTCCAGATACCGGGGGCTTGGTGCGCATCTCGTACATGGCAGCCCTCCACCACGTCTCGTGAATGGGCCACCCTACGATTTCGATGCGAGTATAAGTTTTATAATCGGTACTAAGCTGGCGGAAAAGCACGAGGAGTCCAAAAAAAGGAATAGGGCAGGGAAGACAAGGCCGTTGAAATCTCTGACTCCGATTTTACTGATACAGAAGAGGAGGATGAATACAACGATCTGTTGCCTCCTGTAAGTACTCTGGTGACGCGCTTGTCTTCCCTTGTGCCGAGTCCTTCGCCTAAGCGAAGTAAGTGCGGACCTTCTGTTGCTAATTGGCCTCATTCTAAAAAATGGGTTGTATTTAAGAATCGAGGTTCTGACCTCGCAGGAGAGGGCAGTGATGCCGAAACCCTCCCGGAGGTAAGTTTTATTCCGGCCGACCACCATGTTACTTTTGGGATTTTATCTTATTGTTTCTCTCTCT